>CM057134.1:14551648-15071885 GCA_029964075.1 Patiria pectinifera
CCATTCCATTCTTACGACTAAGACGTCTGCACTAGTAAGCAGGAGGTCGTGGGTTCGGAGTCCCACCTGGTAGTGTGTGAATTTTTCTCACAGTCAAATCACTCTCGACAATATGCTCACATGAGTGTGCAGCGCTTCAATCAGAGCTAATTATCAGTAAAAAGACTAAAATCCAATCTTCAGGAATTGATATCACCCCCGACGCATATTCCATCTCATGAATAGACTAGTATCACAAATCCTTGCCTCTGACCCCGCCTTTGACGCATATAAGATCTATACGATAAAGTCGTATCAGGCGACAACGAGAGCCGAGGCTATATCCACAAAAGAAATTTGACGAATATTTTAGCTGTCCCTGTATCCCCTGTTTGTGTTTCGTTGTTATTTGATATATGAAGGGAATTTGACTTGACAAACTTGATGTACACAAAGTCAACGATTTATTTCAGGTTCATCATTTGTACACCAAATATTAACCGGTTGAAGTCACAGCTAAAGAGCATCCACAGGTGCCAATGATTTGGCATGGACTTTTGACAAAAAAGGCACCTTTTGTTTTAAAGTACATAAATCAATCAGAGATTTAACCCATTATTTACGGCTTGTGTATTCACACAATTTTGTGTAGCATGCAACTTACTTCATGACATTGTAAGATCACGTCTCTATCTCACTACTCGACCATACGATCCCAAAACAAACTGTAATTATTATTAACAATACAAGCTCATCAACACTATATATTGCGATCAACGGTGACGCTGCACACATGTTTGTTTACATAACTTGGAGGCCATTTTATAGCGGAGCATCTATTCTAAAATAAATGATCTCTTTATTTTATTTGCAACAGACCCATTGCATCTGACGCGCTCCACGCCTGATGGGCAGATTTGAAATTTATTTTCAAAACACGATATACGCCATTCAGTTGTTCTCTTTAGAATCCTCATCTTTCTCCTGGCTGCCCGAGTCCCAGTTTCCATAACTTATATAGTTAAACACAAATTTAGAATACAGTTAAGCGAAAAATGAAGTTATAAAACAGCTGTAATATATTGTTTATTTATTCGTTAAAAGTCATAACCGTGCAGATTCTCCACCTTTTTTCAAATGGTTATATTGCGTTTTTGGAATTAACTCTTTTATTTGTTATCCATAAACGCTTTATTTGTACACGTGGGTAGACACGTAGCATTATAACGTCATATTGGCGTCGGGACTCAAGGCCTACAGTGCTAATTCAAGGCATACAGGGAGCTTAATATGTTTTCGTTTGCTTTACTTTGCAGCCCCATAAAAGAAACCATTTCGAAACGGTACAAAGTGAAGTATATGCGACGACTGAACGACGGCTTATTTTTTTTATGTTGAAGCTTAAAAAAACTGAGCACTGCGATCCAACGAAGCCTTGATACGTTACACTTGGGAGCCTAAAGTGCATTACGTCGTCGGATTCCTAATAGTATCCATGGCAACGTCCACTACTAGGGACTAATGTGTTCATGACGTCAGTACTGTTGCTTTGGTGAGTCACACAAAAAATCCGACTTAGAGGTAGATATTTCTTTGTCCGACATCAAATAACAACTACAACGCAAACAGGTGGAAGATTACAACAGGCGCCATGTTTTTTTTCCTGTGAAGTCGCAAAAAAAGGCAGCCACCACGAAACTCAACAAAAAATGATACAAAGTGCCATCTTCCTATTCCTATTAAATTTGGGGTGGAAAATATTTGGACCCACTTTTTCGGGGAGCACAATTTTTTTGGCCCCCCGATGTTCTGGCTCCGGCCTTGTACACAATTACAAAAGTCAAAACAAACAAGAATACACATTAATATTCATATAATTAGTACTAAAACAGTATATACATAGCAGCACAATATGCACAAAAGCAGAGACTACAATCACCTTTGAAAGGACCTGTTTTTCAGTATCGAATTCATAGCAACACTTGTTGTCACTGCATGTAAAATATTCGTGCGCGGTATGGAAAATATTCTTGCAATCAATTCAATTCCTCAAGCCTTTAGGGCAATTCACGAATTTCAGAAGGAAAATTTTTGTTTCTGTGCAGCTTGCATAAAAAGGTCACTCTTGTATTGTCACGGTGAATTTTAATACCAACAATAAGGGATATGGGACCCGTACCCACAGCCAAACAGATACAAATCAGCATACGAATATACGCAGTCATTGTAATCGAGAGCTCGAAAAGACACCTTGTATAAACCCGAGTAAACTTGTCATCTCCGTCTCGCAAGCGCTCGAACGACAGAGTATACTATACAGTGTATATTGCATGAAATCGATCAAAATGATCCCTGCCAGAGCTTAAGAATGCGACGCCGATGGCGCATAATTATGGAACACCATACGTTTAGTCAATTTTCGGGACCATCGACCGACCACCAAAGTGACATGTAGAAGCTCCTGCCAGAGCTTAAAAGATAGGAAGTGGTGAGAGAAACCCCTGAAAACTTTGGTTGAGGAGAACCCCCTAGGAGAATGAAAAATAGGCATCATGAAACCCCTTAGGAAGATAGAAAATAGTTACCAGGAACCCCTAAGCTGGTAGAAAACAGGTAGTGGCAATTGGTACTCCCTCAGAAGAATAGAAAAAAGTGCGAGTGCACAATAAGCTCTAGCTGTGTTGCAAGACGTCTTGCATGACAGTCTTGAATAAAATTGATCAAAATGATCCACTGAAAAATGCGACGCCGATGGCACATATGGAACACCATACGTTTGGTCAATTTTCCCAGGGACAGACAGACAGACCGACCACAAAGTGACATGCAGAAGCTCCTGCCAGAGCTTTAAAACCGTCGGCGAAGGGCAGAATCCAATATACGATTTTACATCTCTCCGACGCATATGCCATCTTGTAAAATATACTAAAATACTTAATGCTCGATATTTGTACCTGTCATTCCATGCTTTTAAATCCAACCTTGTGAGTGAAGTATATCCGGAAAGGCCGGTCGAGGGCCTTTTACCCGCAGTACGAGCACTCTGAATCGTTGTGTCAAAGCTTTAAGTCTTTCACAATGTCTTTCACAAGCTTCAAGTCTTTTCACCTTTCAGCTCTCAAGTGCATGTATTGTCACTTAGGGGGTTACTTAATAATTTATCAACTGTTTGGCAAAAAACCCCCCAAAAACACGGCTGTGGCGTAGATAATAAAGCATCTGGACACCCAGACAAAATTATCTATACTATTTCATCCCAATTCCCCAAACCTTCCCGGCGTTTTAACATGCCTTTTAAATCGTGGCCGTGCACTGGCTTGCGGCAAGCTCAGCTCGCAGCGCTCGAAACTGGTTAAGCCCCCAAAAGAAGTCATCTCGTATTGGGACACGTTCTGCGCGTGCACGCTTCACCGGTTAAAGTAATAGGCAAACGGGCAGACAAGCACTCAGTTGCTCCGGAGTAGACCCCCAAAAAGGACTGATGCTCCAGCCAAAATGCATCACGTTTCCCAAAAGAGCGACATCTTGAAAGCTTTCTTGGGAGTCGATGATTTCAAATGACCTTCTTTTAAAAGCCAGATCGAGGGCAGTGCGCTCGCGTTGGAAGGTTTCAGTTCCCGACTTTTTTCCCAGAGGAAATTTCTAGCTGTATGGTTATAGCTCGGGATTCACAATAGGAGTAGGATATTAGTTGTGTTGTTGCCGTAGTATTAGGTGCGAGATTGCCCAGGAGCTTCCTCTCAAAGTCTCGGTGGTGAAACTCGACACCATTTCGCTTAAAAAAACACGGATTGTCGTTAAGGGTATAAGTCTGTTACTGTAATCATGCTGACTGCATTATGGACAAAAATAATAACTTATAAGACAGGGGAAATAATATCATGAGCAAAACGCCTCGAGTACTTTTTGATATACATTTAACGCGAAAAAAAACATGTTTAGCGTCCTGCCGTTTTGAAAAAAAGGAAGCGGGAGGCCCTTTTTTCCCTCCTCCATAATGGCCGCCCGACCGGGCTATATTTCGAGATGGCTGCCAGTTTTTTTCCTAATGGCCGCCATTGGACTCAGGAAATGACATAATAGCTTTATATGGGCTAAATGCAACAGATAAAGAGGCCAAAATTATGTCACTGTTGAAATTTTTTTTCGGTAAAAAAAAGACAAAAAAAAGGAAAAAAAGGAGTAGGCCTCCAAAAAGGAAGCGTGCGGGGACGTTCGATCTAAAAACAAGATACTCTAATGACTTTGGCGCCTTTTCAGATTAAAAAAACATCCTTAATTCATAAAGTAATAATACGACGCACGTTAACGTTAACCAGCCATCTCCCAGATGACCATGCCTCGTTATGTTGACTCGGATATGCTGTCTTGGCTAAAAACGAGTGTTTTTTTTCACGCATATACTGAATGCTGTCGAATGCTGGACCATTATGCTGAATGCTGGATCGCGTGTGCTGCACCATCTGATTGCACGCTTGGTTGGACAACCTTTTTAATTCAAAACTAGAAATGATGTGGATTTCGCAATTCAGCTGCCGCTCTCGAGAAATGCCAATGCATGGTGAGAAAAGGAACCCAAACAAAATCCAAATGGCAGGACCAAGTTTGGAATGAAGTTTTGCCTGTAGCACTTTCAAAATCCAGGATTATGAAAGCCCAATCAAGGAGCAAGTTTCAGTACAAGAATCATTCAAATCACTCATGTACTTGGCAAGTTACGGAATTTTGAACGCAAACACCGTTTTAAAGTTCGGTCGTAGGATCGTAAAAAAGGTAAGTGTTCTTTCAGCAAAACGAAAACAATTCACATGCATCCTTACGAGAATTGTTTTCGGTTTGCTGAAAAACATTAATTTTACGAGATCCGTGAACAGAACTTTTAAAACGGTGTTTGTTCAAATTTCCGTAACAGGCAATCTATAAGTGATTTGAATGATTCGACAGCTACTAAAAGCTGCATATTGGGCTTTCGTATGCTAGATTTTGAAAGTGAATCAGGCAAAACTTCATTCAAAAATTGGTCCTGCCATTTTGGGTTTTTATTTTTTTGGCTCACCTAATAGGGGTTGTTTTACTTGAAAACCAATGCTGTTGAAGGCAATTTCTCAAGAAAAAAAGCGCCAATGGAAAAATGAAACATCCTACTGATTCATGGAAAAAAAAGTAGCGTGGCGAGATATATTTATAGGATGGATTACTGGGAAAACATCTTGCTATTGGCCGACTATGAAAAATATCGGGGAAAAGTCGAGGTGAAGTTTGAACTGTTGGACCAGATTATCATCCCTTCCGAAAATACTCCTCTATTCAGAAAATTCGCAGTATTTACTGGATTTTGACCGTACTGTTGAGTGATCCACACTTCAAAATTGAACTCAAAATAAAATTATTCGTGTACCCGCATCTTTGAAGAGAAAGTGAAATTGAAAACGATAAGTGTAATTAAATACGGATAAAAAGCGCACTAGAAGCACATTTCCATTTGCGTTTTTTGGCTCAACCGTTGTAGATATTTTTTAACGACCGTTGTAAAACCTTTTTTGATCGGCATTGTGTATCGTTTCCGACCAACACCGTCAGGCGCTACATCCCATTCCGTACACATCTTGTTTAATTAACAAAAAGTCATCAAGACAGCGCGGCCATGTGTCAGCGTGTGTTTCCATGACAACGGACGTACCAATGCTTGACGGGTTAAATGGTGCGTGAAGAAGTCACTAGTGGGGATAGTAATTTTTATGCTAATGCTGTGCAAGTTTTTGTCGCAGAGGTGGCAGTTTGTCGTACAGATGCTCTCACCGAAAAAAATGGAGCTCTATCACATGACTTAAATATAAATTCAAGTCACGTGATATCTTTCTGTCTGGGTCGTACAGCCAAAAACACACGTGTTTATGGCGTTCGAGGCACAAACTCGGTCTGTATCTCTGTCAGCCTTAACTCTGTGCAACGCTAACAGTCGAAGCTTAGTCCAGTCGTAAGTGCTGTCCGGTGCTATCTTTGCAAACGTACAAAGGGGCGGGGTTGATATGAAGGGGGGGGGGGGTGATGGCACGCCCTGCTAGGGGAGTCCGAGTGCATGCCGGTCGGAAAATTGTGATCTCTATACGACGCTTTATCCCGGTATCCCGTTCTAAGGCCACTTGAGAATACATTTAGGAACTTCAGCATTTCGTTTCTTCATTTGGCCCCAATTTAGTCATCGGGGGGGGGGGGGGGGGTTTGCAACCCCAACCCCCTGCCCCTAGATCCACCAATAAAACCACATTGCCTAACCAATACAGCTTCTTTTGTTTCACAGTTATTATCAGCAACAGGCAAGATTGTCATGGGTATCGATACAGAAATATGAAATATATTTGACTGCATAGCTAGGAGTTGGGCTGTGGGGGGGGGGGGGAAGGTCTTCCCATTTAGATTTTTAACGGGAGATGCCAATGACGATATCCCTGCCCCAAATAAGCGACTCCAGTGCGTAGAAATACATGTTAACATAATTTACGTAATCTTCACTTCATTTTCCCTAAAATTTACCAACAAATATCACCTTTTTAAGTGTCTGCGGAATAGTATCTGCGGAAATGGGCGTTATACATGGAGCATCAGAGCTATACATGACATGCATGTTTGAGCAGTGCATCTAGAGTAAGATTGGGTTCTCCCCTCAGGTCAGGGAACCAGACTAACTGACTGTTAAATCAAGGGTAGATCTAGACTGGTGCCGCCACCCCCCTAAAATATGGGGCTGGTTCCCATTTAAAGTCGTTGATCACCTTTGTGCGTGCCCAGAATTATTATTTTCAATAACAATGTTCGCAGCTTACCATTACCTGTAGACAAAATCACCAGTGTCTCCACATAGGCAACTCTCAAGCATTTCAACTGCATGGATTTCAAATGAAAAGTAGTGCTCCTCTCTATTGAAAGTTGCCAGAGACACTTTCGAATTCAACGGAAATAGAAGCTCATCACCACACAAACTGTACATTTATGATAAACTTTGTGTGATCTAGTGGTTAGGGTTCGTGACTCATGATCAGAGAGTCAGGGGTTCGAATCCAGCTGCTGGTTGTATGTAAACTGGGCAAGCCACTTCACCCAACTTGCCTCTCTACACCCAGGAGTATAAATGGGTATACAGGCATTTATAGCTGGGGAGTAACCTGCGATGGACTGGCATCCCATTCATTTCGTCGTTTCATGCTACTGAAACCGGAGATAAACGCCGATCTGATGGGCTACATTGGTGACAGCCTTTACTTTTACTTACTTGTTGCCATTTTGCAATAGGTTGGTTCTGCGCTGAAATTGCCGTTGCGATTTTGTATTCAGGGCTAGGCTAGTCTTGCATAAAATTTGCATAAATTAGGAGGAAAACCTCCTAATTTATTCGAGAAGCATTGCTATATCTACCTGTCCCTACATTCCAAGTCTGAAGGACAATGGAGCGACCGGGAACCAGTCTATGTACATCTGAACTCCAGTGAAAAGTTTGTGTTATTTCTGGCTGACTTCAACAAACAGCAAAAACCGAATACAATTTACGCACTAATCAATTTATTTCGCGTCCTTGCCCAAAGTCTAAGATTAAGTTTCCCGAAATTGCCCGTCCCCCCAAGAGGAATCCTTGAACGATCCGTAATCATGCTTGCTGCTTGGTCATTATGCATTAAGCACAAACAGCATTGTGTCAGTCCGGATGTGAAGTTTGCCTGAGGGATAGAATACACGCGAGTTCTGATGAAAACGTAGCCTTCCTTTTAGGGCAATTTAATAAGATCATTCCAGTAATTCTCCTTGAAAAAAAAAAAAAAAAGATATTCGTATTTTAACATGCAAAAAGTCAGTTTTTACGTTTGAATAAGGGACAATTTAAATGAAAATAAATAAAAGAAAAATATCATAATCACACCTGCTCCTATTGATCTAACTCGATAGTTCATTTTCTCGTTAAGAATTTACTTCTACGTTTTGCTATAACCTGACGAGCTGATTTAAAATTGTCACAGTTTCTTCAACAAAAACATGTCCCTTTTTAATTTTTTCACAATCGTCGCAAAATACGCTCTGAAAGTCAATTTCTCTGAATGACATGCATTTTCACCATTAAGTCAAATACTTTAAGCAACAAGGAATCTAAAGATGATGGTTTGCTATGTTGAATTATACCGATACTTTTTTTTCTATTTTCAGATCACCATGACGATTGAGCTAATTACCAGAGTCGACAACTACAGCTCAACATTAAGCCTTATCACGGTCCGCCTCATGATGGCGCACTCCATCCTTTACCCGATGGTCTACGCCACACTCTGCGGGATAAACTACCGGCAGGCCTACAAGTGGGCGCTCAGTCTGCCATTCCATCCGTGCGGTCTGGAGTGGCACGAACGCCCTCCATTGGGTATCTCAGGTAAAACCTTAAAAGCTCGCTCAACTCGTAGATTTTTTTTCGCTGGTTCCCTCCGCCCTATATCCAAGGAGCTGCCAGCTGCTGGAGACAGCTAATCCCTTTCACAGGAACTTCTGAAGAAAAAGCAGACACTGGTGGGTTACTTTATGATGTGCAGGAATTTTGTGCGCATGGGTCATGCGCACACAATACAGAGGTGCTAAAGCCTGGTCACTGGATGTACAAAATGTATCTGAGCGCTCCCATGATAATTAAAGTGTACACCCCAGTAAATAGGCCAAAAATCCGTCCGCCGAGCTCATGAATAAAAGTTATACACTCAAATTATTCCATATTAGAGAGTTCTGAGAGCCATGGAATTGGGAAATTGAAGACATGGCAATGTACCTCTGATCCGGACTTGGGGCTTCCAATAATTCTGAACATTTTGGATGCGATTGGGTCCGAAAGTGGCGCTATTTAGCCTTGTAGTGGAGAGATCCTTTTTTAAAATGGCTACTTTTCAAGTTTTGAAAACATCATTCGTTTTAGGGTGGGTCTTCTTTGGGTGAGAATTTTCTCGAAAAGTAAATCGTCAACCCACCAAAAATTAAAAAGAAAAATATAGATGACATGTTGATCATCATTGTTCTGTGCAGCCTGAACACTTGTGAGACTTCTGAGTATTTTAAAAAGATTTTGAAGTATGGGGATTTATCACTGGTGTCTATGGGATTTTTATACTCGGGTGCACTCATAAGTCACCGGCGCCATTGTATAGGCGAAGAGGACGAGCAAAAGGCCAATGACGCTCTGTCATGATTTCTTTAAGGAAACGCAAAGAATTGTGGGCAGCCTATGATACTGTGATGATGAATGCCACTACACGCTCATTCAATGCGCATGCGTGTTAAGAGCCACAAGCTTGAAAAATATAAAATTAATTTGTGTTTATACTCGAATCAATTGCCCATCGAATCACTACCAATGAACTCATCTTGTAATATAATTTTTAAATGTAATCCTTGAAAATGCACAAGTGTGTCCTATTCAATTTTATTTTCAATGTTCATTTTGCCATTTCCAAGGGTATTTTGGTGCCTTTTTTTGGTTTTTATGCTGATGCAGATTTCCATGAGCAAAAGTGTGATGTCATTCCAGGCAGAAACCTCGGCGTTACAGCTATTTCGGCTCCAAAAGTTACCAGAATTTGGGATACATTGCTGTAAATTTTCTGAATGTTGTGATTCGTTGTTTCAAAATATGATAGTATGTCAGTGAGCAAACCTTTATCGCAAACGTTTTGAATGACCAAATTTTTGGGTTCACAAGTTGAACAGAAAACCCCTAAACTGAAGAGTGCGTTCCTAAAATGACATCAAAGCAAGAGCGCCCTCAATTGTAAGGGAAAGGATGGCACAGTAATTGTTTAAAAAGGTGGACTTAAAAAAACAACGAACCGAGATGTCATATAGTTTTCGTACATTTTAAGAGGATGGGAGGTTGCTCAAAATACGTTCCCAAGTAAAATTCATGTCATGCTCCCTTTTAAATAAAAAAAGTGCTTTGGGTTAACTTTGTCAATATTCAATGTTCAAAAAAGTAGTCCAAATGGGCACATTAGTGCTGCTAATTTCAGATCCAGAACTTTTTCAAATCATCCGGGTACAGGAAATAAAGACTCGAGTAGTCTTAGCTTTCTAACCAGCAGTGGTCACTGACCAAACGTGTGGCGGCCGTTCTGTTTACTGGAGGTTTAGATGTTTTTCTAGACAAAAAATTACCGGTAATATCTGCCACAGGCGAGAAACTGAAAGCTTGATTGGATACACGTGGGTTTGGCGTACATATCCTTCACATCACCTTAATCTCTTGGACGTTTTTGTCAAGGAAAAAAGGAAACAGCATTTTGGACAGATCTGTACGTCTACTGGTAATTGATTCTGAAAGGTTCGAAGAATTTATTATTTGTTTTTGGCCTGAGATCTCTCCCCCCTCAGGAAAGAAAGTGTGTTAAAAGTGTGTAACTAAGACTCACGATGGATCATTGCAGGCTTAATCTGCTTATTTTGTTCGCATTTGATACTGAGTTACATAAAGGTGGCACACGAACTACAAATAAGTGGATTCTTTTTTCTTCCTCACCGTTTTGTTTTCCAGTGAGTGAAATGCACCGCATCTCACACCAGATGGCATTGGAGGAATGGGAAAGCCCCGGCCTGAATCGACGGCTGTACAGCAAACGACCCTACCTCAAACGGTCCACCACGGATAGCCTGAAGGACACCCCCAACGCCGAGGGTGACGCAGGTCGGGATAATCCTGCCTTCGAGAGGAACGAAATGACGAGCTCGGATCAGACAGCGGAATTCGATGGACACATCACGGTGGAGATCGTCCACGAGAGGGCGCCCGTCGAGGCTCCAGCAGACAACCCCACGCCTTCTGTGAGCGTGCATCGGGTCGCCCATGCCGACACCCCGCCTTTATCCCACAGACCGCGCAGGCGCGAGGACAAGAAGCAGGTCTCGTGCGCCCCCAGGCGTCCGCTCGAGAACCAGACATCGGACAGCGGCGTTGATGTCGATTCTATCCACCTGGACAGCGCCCCCAGCGGCAGCAACAGTCCGGCCGTCATTCGGTTGCAAACAGTCGAGTCTGAATCGTCGACCTCCGTGTCGGACGCAACGGAACATTTGACACGTGCAGATGACTCTCACTGCAATGAGACGAGTTTTATACAAACCAGCGGTCAAGAGAGCTCCAGCCTACCACAGGGTCGGCCTCAAACGGGTACACCCGACGGTGTCTGTGGACACATCTACACGAGACTTCAATCCGTGGCAAAGGATCGCGTTACATCAGACCGCAATGCGCAACACATTAACACAGCTAACGCGAAAACAGAACATGATGACGCGAAAGCAGGGCAACGTGACGTCATAGTTCAAAATGACGACGCAATAAAAATTGATGACCCGTCAGAAAAGAATGCAACTGTGAATGCAGAAATGTTGGAGACCCTCTCCAAAGGCTACAGTATTAAGGAGACTTTGCCGGGAAGGAATAGTGTGCTAAGAGTTGAGCCATGCTCGGCCGGGGACCAAAGTCCAGGTTTGGTTCGGATACACGTGGAGGTGGTGGAACTCAGACCAGATTCACCTCCCCTGGCTAACGACACGTGTACACTGCAGAGCAGCACCAAGCAGTGCCGCATCAAATCGGCCAATCAGAAACCCTCCCTCAAGTTCAGCATGCAGAAGAATCGATTTGTCCCCTGCACGTCGAGTTTCGAGGAGACGGAATCGTACTCGTTTGGTATCGACGGACAGGATGTGGAAATGTCGAAAGACATTGCGCCAACTCCACGGCTCAACTTACCCGACGCAGACGATAGCTCAAAATATCATGAGCCGCCAGAGGGCGACATTGACAACGAGATCATGGCGACCAACGGTGACTTGGACGAAAACCAACTCAGCGATGAGCCACCTGCCAAAGGGTTCAAAAGCCGCCGCATGAGGGCCAGCCGTGCGCTCAGGGAGAGCGCCCGCTACGATGACGACATCGTTCGCTACAGTGAAATGATGATGCGAAAACAAAAGGCCGACAAAACGACGGGAAAACAGGAGACCCCGAAAACTGGGTCGATGGAGTCGCTTCTAGTTCCAGATAGGTCACACATGATAGTAACGGACCACATTGACCTTTGAAGTGTGGACTTTGAACTTTGTGTTATGACGTCAGTTATGAATACGGAATTTTGTTTCAAATCATTACTGTAAAAATATCTTTAATATTCTCAATTTTTTTGTTGGGTAAATTTTCTTTATCCTGAATTTACTCAGCGGAATTTAAAGTGTTTATAAATAAGTACGTTAATAAAAAAAGAAGAAACATTCCATTTTGATAACAGTTTTATATATACACAGTTCACGTATTCGTTATTTTATGTTTAGCTGTGTTTTGATGTTATTGTTGACGCAGATGTAAATGTTGATTTTTTTTGTGTGGCACAATAGCGTATTTCAATCTGAATATGTATGGAAAACAATTGTCATACATGATCAATTATTTGATGTATATAAATCGAAATAAGTTCTAGTGTTTTTGGGATGCAGACTGTGTCACAGAACGACCCCCCCCCTAAGAAATGTGAAAGTTTCCTTTCCAGAGCGTTTATGTGGTGTCCTTTTATGCCAACGTATTATCTGTTGTGAAAAAGTTCACATTGGTCTCAATTTGAAATTCCCTGCCTGGCACTTGTGGAGTCATGTAGCTTAATTAAATCTTTTCGGTATTCGCAATGCATCTTGGGTAAGGATGACAAACAAACCAGGCAATTTGTGAACAAACCAAATGGGACGGTGAACCAGTAATCCCTCCTCATTACATAATTATCAAGAATTTAGTGATATATTTTCACACATTGTTGCATCGTCAATTTGAAATCTAATTACTTAAAAACAAATCATGTTTCAAAGCTTACCAGAATGAAGAAAGTTTTTTTTGTGGGGGGGGGGGGGGGTTCCCTTTTAGATACTGTTTTATTACTCATGAGTATGCATATAAGGACCCTGCCAGTATTGGCCAATCAGAGTAGAGATTTCAAGCAATCGCCTCCAAACAGTGACCAACCACAATCTGGTACCTTGAAAGAAACTTCAAGATGATTTGTTTTTTAGTTTAGAAACTTAATTTTATTTTCAACTAATAATTCTTATATTATGTGCATTCATGTGTGAATTTGATGATCAAATAATTTGGATAAATACTGAAGAAATAAGCTTTATAAAGTTTAACTGGTTCACCGCCCCCATATGTTTGTGCATGAATTGCTCGGATTGTCATTCATACCCAAGACGCATTGTGAATATCGAAAAGGTTTTTTTCAATTCGCTTTATGTAAAGTTGTGTTTAAACACTCGTAACGAACGCCATTAGAAAGTAACTAAATACAAAAATTGCGATGTGAATCAAGGCTATAACCAACATAAACAGGTGTATAAGATTATTGCCCCGCACAAACAGGCTGCGGCTACGAAAATACCATTAAAAAGAGTGTTTTATTAGTTCGTTTTGGTAGTTTGGTAAATGATCTTTGTTCAGGAATTTTGCAAGTTCATTTCATAGATTAGTTGCCTTTCAATTCAATTTTGATACTTTTACTGATGCTTGAAATAAATGACTGCGAAGCAGTTAATATTCACATCGGCTTTTATTTCAGTGGCTTGATGTTGGAAGTTTCATAAAAATGTTGGGGCATCAGACATTGTACAAATACTGCCTCCATTTTTTTTCTCATTTTCCACAAAGGACAATGGATAAGCTGACTTTGAAATGAAATGACCAAAAAATCCCAAAGTAAGCTTGATTACATTTATGAGAATGAATTACATATAATTTATACTATTATAAATTTCCGATGGGCAACATGTCAGAAATGACAGGAACCAACGATACCAGGGCCGCGTTTTGGCGCGGACCGTAAACATGTTTTTGGTTCAGGACCGTTTTGGCGCTTCGGTTACACTGTTTAATGACGTCTTAATTGTTCCGACCAAAAATTGAACCAAGAGTTACGATTGATTCACTTACGTTTTTAAGACGGAAGCAAGTTTTAGCAGATGACGTTACTTTGTTGCCACAAACGGGATTTAAACAGTGGGTTTGTACAGTCGGTTGGGTAAAGTTGAGACATGACAATTATTACTCTGCCTGGGGAAAATACTGGAAAAGTAACTGCCAACTTTTGTAAATCGTGTAAAATTGACCAACACATTCGTTACAAAGTGACGTCACGAACATATTTTTGGTCGGGCGTTTTCGCGGGGCATTCGCAACATGTTTCCCGTCATGGATGTGACGTCAGAAACATGTTCCCGGTCAAGGGCCGCCAAAACGCCGCCCAGATCTCTTACGTGAGGTTTGATGAAGAGGTGTATATAATAGGTTATATCTTTCCACATGCCTTGCCCTAATATACGGGCTTATTTTATGTACTCGGCGTAAATGGGAGATTTTTGAGACGTTGATGGCAGCAAACACAACTGTCCGTTTCTATTGTTTGCGCCATTTTGAACATGAGCAAATTATCTTTAACATGACGCAAACAATTGAAAAGGACCGGCGCGTTTACTGCCACCAATCGTCTCAAAAGTATCCCATTCTTACTAAGCATAGTAACGTGTCATGCAAAACTCGGCCGAGAACCAGTCATTACCAATGTGTACAATGTAAGTGAAAGTTTAGCTGGTATTTAATATTTCGCCCATTTTTGAATGATACTTTTCAGCTTTGTGCATTTGACCACACTGTTATAAAAAAACTGACCCTTCTCTTTACGCAAAATCGCCAGTGTTCTACAGGGTGTTTAAAAAAAAGGAAACCGAACTAATTTTGTTGATTTCTCGGGTATGACTAATTATTTAGGAAAATGGTAACCACCATCTGTTACATAACCATGTCTTCTTTTTCTTGACACCACGAACTCCATTTTACCGTCACGGATGACTGAGCACCAAGTGATGTAACTGACACTGCCAAAATGGCCTTGTTCCACATGCACCATAAGACCAATCGACAGTTTTCAGCATGTTGAAAATAACAAAATCCAGGACGTACATTATCGCTGTCATGTATTCAATTGCTAAAACATATCAAGGTTTATCACTGTCCCCTTTATGCCCACTGTCCTTCAACATGCCCCCATTCCTTTCAATGCAAATCTCTGCCCTGGTTGTCATTGCTGCGAACGCGCCCCTGATGATAACGTCTCTCTCTCTGATAAATGCATACATTAGGAGAGAAGCCTCCTTATGTATGCATGATTCACTGTTAGCTAACTGTCCCCATATTTGAAGTCCGAAGGACAATGGGGACAGGGAACCAGACTAGTTTATCAGCGGTTTAAAACCACCCACGTGACGGGCTGTCGACCAATAAGAATGGGTAAACTAAACTGTGCTTAGCTGCATGAAATCAGGTCATGCTATTTGTCACAAAAAGCCTGTTGAACTTACCGGTGACGCCTCATTGGTTGTTCAAAACGAGAATACCATACGAGTTAATATCTGGCGCGGTTTTAGAGCCAATATTTTCGGGGGGCTAGCAGGAAGAATCCATATTTTTTTCAGGGAGGCGTGCTAAAATGTAGACCGGTTATTTTTTCCGGACACTTAGGCCTCCGAAAATCAAGGGGGCTCATGCCATATTTTTAATGGGGAGCGCTGATAAAATCCTACAATCAGGCACACTATATTAACTTAAAGTGTACAAATGCACCATTCGCATTGCACGACTATTTATTTAGGGGGATGTCACATTCCTACAGTTTGCTAGTGCAATTTCTTCTTTTTTGGGGGGATTTTTTTGGGGGACTAGTCATTTTTCGTTGGGGGGGGGGGGGCTAAAGCCCCCCTTAGCCCCCCCCCCTAGAACCGCCACTTCGAGTTATGTAAAAATAATACACGATTCAAAACCTAACGATGGTGAAATGAAATAAAATTCATCCCAGACTGCAGCTGTTTACGGATAACTTAAAGTCTTCATTTCACTTGCTTATCAGGCCCACTTTGTAAATTGCTCTTGAAGCCAATGTTTCTCCTGACGGCTGTTTTAACTTTCCACTGTCTATTAAGAAAGAAGTGGTGTTCGGGTTGACAGCTGGGGGGGGGGGAGTAAAGAAGGGGGGAAGGGCTGCAGAGTGACAGATTGCAACTTGACGGAGATTTTAAAAGCAAAATTGGAACGATGACATCATAAAAATCAGGAATTTGAAAATGGGTTGAACGGGACGAAGATTCTATTTTGCAACGGGAAAACAAAACCCTGGCTACGCGCCTGCTCAAATACTAGTCCTCCGTATTCCGTTTTTTTTTTATGTCCATCACATTACAACATCAAAATCAAACTTACATGTATATGCAATCATAATGAACCCTTGCCTGACCAGAGGCAGAAGCGGTCCAAAGACGACAGCGTCATGGGTACGGTTTGCACATATTTCAACATCGGGGAACACAACTTTCCAAGAAAATTTAGAGCGTACCGCTGTGTGACTCTGCAAAGGAAGTCCAGCATTTGAATAACACCATATCAACGAAAAGCAAGATGACGTGCAAACTAAAACTCCAATTCTGGAATTCCTTTATTGTAAGGTTGGATCTCGAGCAGTCTCGAAAATCCTTTATAAACAACAGGCACTCTGAATGCCGCAAGAGCCAACACGAGGAGAATGGTACATGCTTATTCAGCCACATGTGGCCTTTTGATCAAGTCTGGGCCTAGAATGGGACTTGAACAGACAATGAATATTCTTTGAGGTGTTTGCAGTTTTACTGATTGTCGCAGGCCTATACAGTATGTCCCCCAAAAAGTGTCCGTCTGACAGTTTTTTCTTAATTAACTACAAAACCATGAGGTCAATTTTGAAGAAGTTTGATTGTGCAGATACTCCTAAGCCTTGGCCTCAACCCCTATGAGTGTCATTTAATTTCAGTCAAGCATCACTGCACAATTGTCAATTGATCACAATAACATTTTTGGACACTGTGACCAAGTTCCATGCCTTAATCAATTTCAGTGTTGTTTTATGTAAGATGTGTAAAATCCTGCATGTTGTGAAAAAAATGCTGATGTGGTTTGGGAATGCAATAATTTGCCCTTGAGCATTACACTGAGGTCTTGTCTCGATGACTGATAGCCAGGCGAATGATTCCAATCCCAAATGCAGCCCTTTTCACAACATGAAGGATTTTACACAGCTTACTTGTAACACAGTACTGAAATCACGTCAGCGATTTTACTCCGAATGACCTTTGACCTGGACTACTCCATCGAGATATCGAACTGGCTTATTCTCTCCATTCTGCTTTACATAAACCGAAACTATTTTTACTATGCGAACACATTTTTAGTCTCCACATCCCAGAAAACAGCCATATCAAATCTTCGATACTGAAATCTCGCGGGCATTCTTTAAAACCGTCGCGAAGGTCGGCGTTGACGTCACTTATCGGAGACATCATCTTTCGTACTTAATTGTGCCCTTTATCGGGATGCGTTGCTATGGGAACGAGTCATGCATTTTTCACGGGTGGGAAGTGATACGTGAAAGATTAGAATGGATCAAATTTCGTTGAGAGGTGTGGGCTTTGCATTTTATGCAAAGACCCGGACACCAACTCGATTTGAATTTCCCATATTTTAATCAATGCAAACTTTGCCATCTATTCATTAAGGATGGTTCAATCACTGCTTTCAACATGAAGGTTGGTTGTCAGAGAATAGAAAGCATGTCAGGACACATTTCTGCTTGGATATGACTCCCCGGTCAACTTTAATCGAATTGTACACGCGTGGATGCGGCTGCCCTGTACCGTGTTCACACTCATCAAATTTAACGAGCTCAGCCAAATGGACAAGAGAGCAGGATGCACATGGCACATGGCAACCTATACAAAAACCTCCATATTTTTTTTTGAAATTGATTTAAAGCGAAATTTGCAACTTAAAAAGCAACACACACTTTGTTATTTAGGTGGCAAGGTACTTATTTCATTGCAGGCGCATAAGTTTAATGCAATAGAAAAACAGATAATTAGGCCTACCCGAATTTACATATATCGGGTAACATTTTTCTCCACTAAATTTCAATATTATATAATAATGTCATGCGTCTATAGAAATTGATTTTGTAATACTGTTATTTTCAAATTACTTAAAATAATAGCCAATATCAATACAATTTGTTTATAATTAAAATATGACAAAAGATATTATTGAAAATGAACACAATGACCACACACATTCCTCTGCTGTTGTTTACTACAGATTATTGAATTTGTGTTCGATATAATTTGCTGTAGATTTTCCCTTAGCCCAAACGTACTATGTTTAAAAGTTAACGATTGGTTTTCTTTTTGAGTTAATGTCGTTTGAATTTGTGAGAAGATACTTAATAGCGTTAAAGTGACATGGTGCCAAACTCGACTCCATGGGCGCGTACGCGTTCCTTCACTACCGTTAAGATCGCGCAAGGCATGATGGGTACCAACATGGCGCAGCAAGATCGTACCCATGGAAACGAAGTTGACATGGTGCATACATGGGTGACATTCGCAGACATCACATACGTGATATCATTGCTGAACCAATCTCCTTCCAAATGACTGGGCAGCCAACCGTTTGCAATAGATCGTTACTGAAATCCAGCTTATTGTCTTAAAGATTGACGTTCGTTAGTAGAAAAGATGTTTGCTGAAATGTACTACACGTGTCAACACATGCTGTTACTATCATTCTTTTGAAAAAAGGCGGGGAGGTCATGCTCGATTGACCCATCGCCGTCTGCGAGTTAGCCACGCCCCTTCGACAACCCTATAGAATGATGTACGTTAAATTTTGTTGTCTCAGATTGTGCGCGTTCCGCGTCAATTTGTGTATCATGTCATTGGACAGTATTTCACAAGCTGCGTTGACGCGATTCTACCGTGATAGGTTACTTCTGACAGCGATCGCCGTTACCATCACGCACGATGCGCGTGATCTGGGCCGCCTTCAGACGGATGATCACTTACTAGCGACCAAGAGACCGATGTATCAAGCCCCGCCCAGTGGTGCTTTGACTAATCACAGTCGTTTTAATGTACGACATGCGTGCATGTGCGTATGGCGCACGCAGCTGGAACATGTAGTGTGTCATTGGAGAGGCGCAGCACGCTTTGTTGCCCACGCGTGCATGAACACGAATTAACAGAAGGAGCGCTTGCTTTAAGATCTATGTATTACCAAGATACGTGTAATTTAGTCAACAATTAACCTATCGCGGTAGCATTGCGTCAACGCAGCTTGTGAAATATTGTCCAATTACATGATATACAAATAGACACGGAACGCACAAAATCTGAGACAAGCAAAACTTTAGTTACAAAATTCCATAGGGTTGTCTAATAAGGGGCGTGGCTAACTCGCAATAGGCGATAGGCCAATAGTGTCACGGTCTCTTACAAAATCAGCTGCAAATTAAATCAAGAGAATTATGATTAAATACCTAAAATTAACCGAATACAAATAATAGTTGTAATAATAAAATACCATCGACAAAATACCAATATATTGTGAATTTTTTTTTTTATACAAACTCACAACAGTAAAGGAGGCTTTATGAGTAGTCTGGCACCGATGACGATACAACAAAAGGCATCCGACCCTTTGAATATAGTAAGGGCATACGACAAAGAAGGCTGTTATAGTACAGGTGCCCAACACGTAATCCTAAAAGATTTAGTTTGAATTCAAAATTTTTCAACGGATACGAGAATAAAATCGAGTTCGAGGCACCAAACACTTAACGTTCAACACATTAAAAGTACCCTGTATTATAAAAGCACAACAGTTCACCTGGAGTTTGAGAACATTTTAAGAAAAAAAGTCGCACATTGAGACAAAAGGAGCTTAAACCATTATCTCATAGACACCATTTTATTAAATTCCCTTTGTGATTTCATTGCAAAAACAGGAGAAAATTGAAAGTAAAAAAAAACGAGAACGGAGTTACTTTGAAACAACCTCATGCTTTTGTCCGTACCAGAAATGCATGTTGATTGAAATTTTAAAAGTAATATACAACATTTGCTTTTGCTGTAATATTCAAAAATGAATGGATTTGGGGTTTAGCATTTTACAGCAAATATTGTTACAGCAAATTTTGTTACACTGACCTGTTGAAAGTTTTGTGTTCATAGATGCTGGGAAAAAAACACAAGAAAACTAAATGCTGTTCTTTTACTCTGGTTCCCTGACCCTACCTCACACGGAACGGAGCAACAATGGTCGGCCAACCATCGTAGGAAATTGAAATGCCACTTTTCTTGAAAATGACAGCACACTGGGTGCCATGATTTCACAGGATGCTTGATAATCACTATTCAGTATTAAAGCATTTCATACTACTTGGATAGTTTTGTTTTGCAAATGTTGAATATTACCTTTAAACATAAGACGGGGTCATGGTTTTTTGGTCCTCTATCCGTCCTACATACACGGCCAGGGAATCAAAAAATCGTAAGTTTTTTATACAGGTGTTTACCTTTATAGTAACTTTTTTCCAGGTTTTTTTAACGGGAACAAAAATAAGATGTAGCATATTAGACCAGGAAACGTTGTTCAAAAATTGAACTAGATGCATGTCGACGACCGTGATCTGCTGACTTCATATTAATAGGCTCTGCCATACAAACAGAAGAAGGCATTTGTCAACTCCGTTTCCCCATAGCTCTGTACTGTTAAGCACCTCAGGGATTGCGGACACAAAAGAAATCACCACAGTGGATCCCGCATCCAATTCCAAGGCTTGTTTGTTCAAGCTGAAATCCTGCATTTCCCGTGAGGGTATAGTTGTCGATTTCTAGCTTGGCTTGTGCAGGGTACTCGTGTTGGTTCGGTCTAAAAGTATTGTTACAACGATGATTACAATCAAACTGACAAACGTACAACACCGTCCCCAGGGGTTACGTTATATTCAACCTCGTTTCCAACAGCCTCTGGAGGGGAAGCTTCCTGTATCCTGATTTGATACAGTAGTGGATTTATCCCGGGAACTTGTTTTCCTGGTCAACGTTTATGGCGTATTTTAACACAATTTTGTTGTGAGTTATTACATCCACTCAACCTCCTCACAAACAATCATAATTTGTTTTTCCCCATTTCGCTTATATGAATATGAAATGTGAAATTAGATTGTAAACTATTCAATTTGGAAAATAAACCAGTGTTTTTGAAACTCATGTTACGGTGAATTGATTTTGTTTTGTCCCAGATACCGCATACAAAGGCAAACGCTGGTGTAAAGCACAGCAAGGCACCAGACTACGTATAAAAACAAGCACAAGTGCACAGCTCTGGCCCGGTTTGGGAATGTTTCACTTCATATGCAAAATAGACGCGCATGCGCATCGATTGAAACAAAGCCAGTCTTCCGAAAATTTTCGGCAAGAGTGCATTTATATGAGCACTGCATGGCATTTGGTCAAATATTTTTGGACAATTTTCGAGGACAGACAGGCCGACCGACCACCAAGTGACGTGTAGGAGCTCATGCCAGAGCTTAAAAACGGATATGCAAACGATACAATACCAGGGTGAAGAGGCAGGTAGTGGTGGGAGCGTACTGCTCAACACCAAGGGAACGACGTTGGACCAACATAGTATGCTTTTGGTATTGATCTCTATGGCCTGCATAACAATTCGGTAAAGTCATAAATAGGCAATCTCCCATGCAAAGTTTAAATTGATAGAAAACACACACAAATGTACTCGGTGCGTTTGCTTCTGCAACCGGACATATTCTCCACAAAAAAAACAATTTTAGAATTTCCATTTTTAAAAGATCAGAAAGAATCGGCTCGACAAAAGAGAAAACTGGAGAAGGCGTACATTTAGATTAAAATGGAAAAATGGGAAAGTAAATAAAAAGAAGAAAACATACAGAACTTGTTTTTCGAAAACATATTGCATGGAGAAGTAGGCAAGACTGGGCGAGAAGGCAATGAATTTTACAATGTAATCATCGAATATGTATTTTTGTTTTACGTTCAAAAGGGAGAAACATGAAGCTGGCGCTGCAATTAGCTGTTTTCTCATAGAAGTAAGCCCCGAGTGTAATTGTATAAATGGTTTAAGCATTTGACACACTAGCTTGTGCTGTTCGAGCAAATATCAGCGCATGCTTTCCAGCCATACATAAACGCACACAATTCAGTAACATTTTAAACATCATTTTTACACTTTAGTAGTTGACGCACCGGTGTATAACTGTTTTTCTTTTTAAAACTGACAGTAGTCGACAGATCGCTTTGATAACTTGTTGAATTTCATTTCATCATGACAGAAGTGATACTCACCTCGTGCGACACCTTTCGACTTTTTTAATGTTAAAAATATCTGTAAATGTCTCATAGTGGGAAAGACCGTATATAATTTCATATTTGTTTTTAGTCAAACATGAATATCTTAATGGGCTCACATATCTTGCGCACATTATGACATCAACAGCCAGTAGAAATTTGGCGATCGCAAGATCGAGTAAACAGTATAGTAAAGCCTTTTTCATCACATCATTTCAAAAAGTTGGTGATTTCTGAACAATCGTGCAAAACTTAAGATGATTACAGAACAATATATACCTCACAAATATTTCGATAAAATCCGTCATTCTACGTTGCGGAGTGAATGGGTTCCGCACGTCGCCAATAAAATTGTCCCAAAAGACGCCTCTTAAATGTTTATATTACCCTCATATTAGAATAATAATTATTTCAATCGTGATATATCTCGTACAAAAATGTCAGAACAAAAAGAAATTTAAATTGGTCAATTTTACGCATTTATAAAAAGTATGCTTAATCAAGAAAATTCTCTGGATGAATATTTGTTCATATCAATTTTGTTGCAAATCGCGATAAAGTGCACTATAAAAATATTTCAAGAGTTTCATTTTTAAAGGCTTAATGTTACAAGTATAAAACTTCCTGCGACGAGTCTGAGTTGATGGGCTCCAGCATGATTCGCTCCGACCGGGACCTCTTGTATTTCTCCCGCATGTCCTTTGCGGTGGACGCCCGGCCGGCGCCTGCTGAGTGGGCCCGGGGCCGCCCGGTGTGGTTTGCCCATGGGTCACTCTCCCCGCTAAGGTGACCGGTCAAACCTGTCTTGATAAGGTCCACTGCGTCTTTGTTTGTCATGCTTTCGGTTTCACCACTGTCCTTCGAATCTTGCGAGATCGGCGACGAGCCCTTTCCTGTGCCGTCATCAGGGCTCGCATGGTCTTGCGAAGTCTCGTGCATGGGCGGAGTCTCGCATTGCACGGTAGCTCCTTCGGTACTCGCAAGAGGCTCGTCATCCTGCGTGACTTCGTCTTCAGCGACGTCCACCCTCGCCTTGCAAGCGCAGGGTTGATCGTCCTCATCCGTGGAAGGAGCTTCTCGGTCGGGGTTGACCTGCTCGATGACAATCATGTCCATGTCATATTCCACCGAGGCGTCAATAGACGGAAAGGTAGACATTTTGGACACTACGCTGCTGGTGCGAGAGGAGATATAACCACTGTACTCCGAGTTCGCACCATCTGTCGTGTCCGTATCACTTGACAGATTCTCAAAGGCAAAGCGGCCGGATGACTCCTCCCTCTCAATCGCTTTCTTCAGCCACTCCTCTTCCTGAGTCAGAGGATTGTCCTCAAGATCGATGCTGGTGCTCTTCTCAAAGCTTTTCCTGGAGTATCGCTTGTCCTTTGACTTCTTCTTGTGTTTCTTGCTGGACTTCGGCGTCTTGGTGGGCGTGAAAGAGCTTTGTTCAAAGGTATTGTCCGGAGTGAGCTCCTCTGGGAGTCGATCCGTCGGCTTGCCATGCTCTGGAGCGAAACTGGTCTCCTGGACATCTTCTCCGTCCTCTTCCGGAATGTCGTAGAGCTCCCCCGAGCCGTGAAGACTCGACATTTCAGACAACATCCTTTCCCTGACGATATCAAATCGGTTCGATCGCAGGCTGGGACCCTCGCCTAGACCTTTCACCGGTGACAGCTTCACGCTATACGCGGTCTCTTCCTTTTCCTGTGGAACTGAGCTGCGACGTTTCTTCTTTGTCTTTCGAGTGCCTGTCGAGAGGGCCACATCGCAGCTCTTCGACCCGAGAAGTCCACCGTTCCTCAGGCGCTTCTCCCTCGCCTCATCTTTCTCTCTCACCTCAACCGATTTTTGCTTTTTGCTAGAGCGCTTCGACCTCTCAGTGGTCTTTTTGGCCCCGTCCCCTTTGCCCCCGTCCGCTTTGGTGACCTTCAATCCACCATTTTCTATCTCAACTTTTATTGTGTGCATTGTCTGTCCCGTGTCCTCGCCGTTTGATGGTTTGCCGGTTCGCGCCGCACCACCTTGTCCTGAATCCCTTGGCCTGAAGTTCCGTTCCAGTTTTCGGTGGTGGTTCCTGAGGCTGTCGGCCCTGTCTACGGACAGGAACTGAGGGTTCTCCTTGGGAAGGGCATCTTCGGAGTTTCCCTGAGGGTAGGCGTCCGGGTTGTTCCGTCGGCAAGCCTTCTGGGCAAGCCACAGGGCCCGTCTCTCTTTGGACGACAACGCCTTTTTTATGCTTTCGTCCTGGATGTAGGCCTCGTTGTCGAAGTCAATGGAGTCCTGGCAGAGAATTCCGGCCATCTCCAGGCTTCGGATGTCCTGTTCCATGGAGGCCGTGATGCCGTATTCCAATGCCTGCTCGTCGTCCATGTCGATGGAGAAGGACAAGTCGCCAAAATTGGAGGAGGCCGATTTGCCCAGTTCGTCATCGGCGTCCGAGAAGTTGTCCAATGAATCGATGGTCTCTTGCCGTTGAATACCGCCTGCAACAGTCAATCAAATTTGAATCAACCAAAGTTTTTCGAAGAAACACAGAGGAAAATTGAAGTGCTTTACTTTACTAGCGGGATATAAATCTGTGACCTTGGGACACGGACCACCTGTGCCGACGCTCTAACTATCCAGCCGCATCCTCTCCGAGTGCCCATCGACTGTCACTTTCCAGGTGTGTAGAATCGCTAGTATTGTGACTTTGGGCGTAATACCAAAAATATTAATCTACTGTAAACTTTGCCTATTGTCACACGTATTATATACATTCCCCTCAAGAAACTTGTTACATTCCAAAATAGCATGTTATACGATAAGGTATGAGTATATTTCGATCAAGTACTATCTAACTATGCCTATGCATGCCTATACCTATAGCGCATGCGCATTGATGGCAAAGTGCAAGCGGTCTCTATTCAAATTTACGTCATCCCGAAACCTGCCATTTTAGTCGCAGGAACCGTCGTTATTGATTGAACTTGCCCTATGTTCTTTATTCAATCTGTTGGTTTTGCCACTGGTTGCAAAGCTGAAATAATCATCTCCGTCGGTCGATATCGAAACAACCTATCCGTATTGAGCTCGACCCTTAACCCGATTCGGCGCGTGCCAAGTCTTCATTCAGCCAGTCTCAAGATACAACATTTATCACATCTGTTTCCATTAAGTCGACCGTATCTTATAAACGTGCCAATTATCGCTGGAGCGGTGACTCTTTGCCGGGAGGCAAAGTCAGAAATGCGTCCGGCCAGAGAACAACAAAATACAAATTAATGAAATATTAACCAACATCTTGCGCTAAAACGGGGCCAGCAATCAACGGCCGACGATGGTGACCAAAGAATGTCAAGGGGGAGATCGCAGATGAATGGCGGTGCACGCGCGGTAACCTGGCAACCGGCGCAGAGCTCGTGTAAGTGTACTTTATCCGATTTCATATTTCAATCGGTTGATTCTGGCTCGGTTACAAAAATTAGCAAGCGACGAGACAATCCACGTTTAATGAGATTGTTCATAACTGTCCAGTAGCGAGGAATTGTGTCTTCGGCAATCGCGTATCACCGGGACAACCATACGTACTCGTAAACAGACGAGTGGTCATCTTGCATTTCAATGACATTTGAAATGGGCAGATCAATTTCGACGATTAATAGAGATAACGGCTGTGAATTTAATGCGCACAAGTCTGTGGGGGTGAGGTAAAGCGCATGTTCAATCAGCAAATTGTTTCAGGCAATCAAAAGATGAGAGAAATGTATACTGCACAGATAAAGTCGGAGCATGAAAGGAAAAGTGAAACGTGACCCAGTCCGAATTTCAATTCTTTTTGAAAAAACC
Source organism: Patiria pectinifera (assembly GCA_029964075.1). Taxonomy (NCBI): domain Eukaryota; kingdom Metazoa; phylum Echinodermata; class Asteroidea; order Valvatida; family Asterinidae; genus Patiria; species Patiria pectinifera. The sequence goes on from CM057134.1 coordinate 14,577,755, forward strand.
CTTAAATTGCTTTCCAAAACGATTTCATCTTAGGAAAGCTTCAGTTGTAAGTGAGTTTCGCTCCCGACTGGTTAAGGCCTACTACATAATAATTGATGCAGTAAAAAGACCCATTTCCCTTTTATCGTATTCCCGCCATTAGATGACGCAATTAAATAATCAATCGTCATGCGACTATGTAAAACGTCAGCTAAAAAGCTAACAAGTCTGAATTGCTGTAGAGGAAATAAACTCTAAACCAATTTAGTATTAAAATTTTAGTTTTGAAAACCCACAGCCCAATCAAAAGGTGTTGGTGACCTCTAATTTCTTTGAGGTTTCACTGGACTAATTTTTGTTGAATAGGCAAACTCGCGGTCAACAGTTACGCCTACGCGTGCGCGCGACAAGCGCACGACATGCACACGGAATGTACGTGTATTGAGGCCAGAGCGACGTAACAATGATCATTGCTATACCCACAGTGCTTTGCGACGTCCGCGTTTCCGTGAACAAAATTTTGTGTAAGAGAATTGCGGTCACCAGTGGCCTTCACTGATCTCTATTATACTGACAGGATAGCGCTTCGGGCCGTGGGGGTGAAGTCACTGGACGCCATTTTGTCACTCCCTTTGGCCACGTAAAAATATATGCAAAGTCATGAAATAAAATCATATAATTTGAACAAATATTAACATGAGTAAAACAACACTGTAGGAAAATGAATAATAAAAACGTGTTCGATGATCCAAAATTGCTTCCTAAACTATCGTAATTCTGTGCTTTTTATATACGGATCCGTGCGTTGTGGGGCTTTGAGGGAGTTTCAAAATGGCCGCCGCGTGTGTGCGAGGGCGTCACGGTCTTGTGTACACGCATTGGTTGAAGCGCTATCCAGTCAGTATAATAAAGATCAGTGGTGGCCTTTGATAGGGCGGTAGGTTAGGATACGAGCGAACGGGCGATCGATCATCAAGGAAATGCGAAGTTTATTGTACTGCACAAAAAAGTCTAATCGGGCATGTTTTCAGAAAAGTGGGGGTAGTATTCAAAATCGTGTCTAATGTATTGCTGAGTAGAATATTGGTCTTCCAAATGCTTTTAGTTGGTTTCATTAGAACGTTTTGTTCAAAGTTACAGCAATCACAATACGGGACTCAAAAAACCCCCTGGGCCACTTTTTTATTTATCAAGTTTACAGATCGAAGCCGGTAGAATAAGTCACACGTTACTCCTGAACAAAGGAAATAAATCCTTTGTGTGTTTCTCTAACTGCGCTTTCTCACTTTCAAGGAAAGTGGCCCAAGACGGTTTTCAACCCTTGAGTTCGATGAAGCATAGCGTTTGTTTCAATGCCTCGATTCGAATGAAATAAAGGTTGTTTGATTAATTGGTTATCTGACTTTAAGAGGTAATTTGAAAAAAGTCCAAAACTCACATGCAATATACCTTTATTAATTGTTATTTTTGGTAGGACAACCTGTATTCAGTTTCTGTAACATGTTCCAAGCACTTACACTTGAACGGGAGTGTCTTTAACGATAGACAGTTCAAGCCAGCATGATAAAAAACCTAGACTCCTTTCAAGCCTACTGTCTTACCGACTGTTGTGTCTTGGACACTGCTGTCCGCGCAGCCGCAGGCCTCGCCGAGACACATGCCAAGTTTCACGTAACTCCGCCTATATCTCTGGCAAATGACGCACAGTAGGACCGGATTGATCAGCGTGACACAGAGGGCGCTCCACACAACAGTGGCTGGCATCCAGGCCATTTGGGAGTTGTTCTGCAGAGCCATTATGTTAATCACCTGTTATAAAATGAAGGACAGATCAAGACCATCAAGAAGAAAAAGTAAAGTTCCTCAAATATATCTCGTTTCATTAGGTATTACGATGGAAATCAAATTTAATCTTGACCCAACCAAACTTTATAAAACCCCAGTCACAATTCACTCAAGCTACCTCTAAGGAATAGGTCTTTATTCCAATTGTGCACAGTAGAAAACAAGAACTACAACAGCAGCAGCAGCAGCAGCAGCAGCAGCAGCAGCAGCAGAGCATCAGCAGCATCAGCAGCAGCAGCAGCAGCAGAGCAGCAGAGCAGCAGAGCAGCAGCAGAGCAGCAGAGCAGCAGAGCAGCAGCAGAGCAGCAGAGCAGCAACATCAGCAGCAACAGAGAGCAGAACAGCAGCAGCAGCACGGCAACAGAGCAGCAGCAGAGCAGCAGCAGCAGCAGCAGAGCAGCAGCAGCAGAGCAGCAGCAGCAGAGCAGAAGCAGCAGCAGCAGCAGCAGAGCAGCAGAGCAACAGAGCAGCAGAGCAGCAGCAGCAGCAGCAACAACACAAGCAACAAACACCAACAGGAGAAAATACTAGAGATATTACTGCAGGGGATCCGATTACATTTTCAAACCATTTCATGGTTAATTGATCATCGGAAGTGGCGATGATTGACGCGGTCAATGTATAATCACTCTCGTGTAATTAATGGGCATGGCGTTTTAGAAAGCCATTAACTCTTAAAGAACAGCACATTACGGCATTCAGTGATGTTCCGACATTTACTGAGGTTTTCGTCCTCAGCCAGTTTGTTAAACGTACACTGTTGTTAACAAACAAGAAAACAGGTACTGAATCCTAAACCCGACTTAAAAGCACAGGATCATTTGCATATTGGGCCGGAAATTATTATCAAAAATCTAATTTTGGTTTATTTTTGGTACTTAACACCTAGTGAACTTATTCCGTCTGGCTTGCTGTCATTTAGAAGAGACCAAGAAATGTAGGTGATTTCCAACGATCAGTCCATTTGTTGGAAATAAAGAGTTAAGCTGACAAAATTGTGTTTCGTGATCAAAAGGTTGTGCATGGTTTTTACTGTTATCTCGAAAAGAGTAATACCCACTGAACTGAAAATTGAACAGGTAAAAGGTTTTTGTCAGTCGTCTTTAGATTTTGAGTTTTGTTGTTTTTGGAAACGAACAAAATGCATGAAAAGCACATGATCCTATTTGTCTTTAATGGTAAAGCAATATTTACGAAACCCATTTTCAAAGTTCGCATCCAAATTCGTTGTAAAATTAGCGGGGCTGATTCCGCTGTTCAAGTACGGTTTTAAGCGTAAAGTCAGTAAATAATCACGTGGAATGCCTGGGTTACCATTTGCACACACATTCATGCAACTGAGCTTGTTCTTTCTTAGACTTTGTTTCCATTTAACTCGAACGCTTACCAACACCAACGCATACAATTAAACACGTACGTGGCATCAGGTGCAGTGCTGGGTGTCACATTATCAAAAAGCTAATTAGAAAATAGCCCGAGCTGGTGACGTTTACTTCACCAATGATGCATGATGTTGACTCATATAAAAAAATTAAAATGAAAACCTATTTCTGTTTACCTCACAATCAAAAGAATGTATGAATGGCATCACAGACAATATTCTATTCTACTCGTCGGAAACATGACCTTTTTAAGCGACAGTAGTCACAATGATCCGATTAGCTGGTACCAACAGCAATTACAAAACGCGTTGTTGACCTTTTATTTGACCCGAAGTCAACACAGTTCTCCTCGCGCATTGAATACACGTTCACTGGATCATGGCAGTTAGCTACCCACAATGCTTTGCAGCGCTTGTGTTTCCTTTAGAAACTTTTCTACCTCAACCTCGTCTCCAGTGCTTACTTTATTTCCAACCTCGTTTCCAATAGTAAGCCCTGGATAGGACACTTTCTTCCTGTATCCTGATTCGATACCGCAATTTCGCTAGTAATGGATTTATATCGTGTAGTTGGTGTTGTTATTTACAACGTGCATTACGTTTTTTTCACGTTAATTGTAATTACGTCCACGCCTTCTCAAAAAAATCATTTCCTTTCTAGTTTCCTCATATTAATATGAAATGTGATACTGCATACTGGCGGGCCAGATTGTAACATTTTAACTCCCCCCCAAAAAATTGTGTTTTCATAACTCACGGCGCCTCGAATTGATGCTATTTTTACCCCAGACACGGCATACAAAAACAATCACTAATGTAACGTACAGGCAGGCACCAGACTATTCCTCATTTGCATACGTGTTCAAAAATCTTGCGCATGCAAATGATCCAATGCCAGGCTGAGAGAGCAGGTAGTGGTGGGCGCGTACTGCTCGACACCCTGGGAACGAGGTTGGGTCAGCAATGTCCTTGAATATGATGTGGTGGGCACGAGCGAGCAAGTCTGAACAAATCTCCAAATGTATCACAAAAAAACGACCTTTGAGCTGAGGTCAAGTAATTTAAATATTTACATGCGCATGCATTACAGCGCATCGCGAGGTCATGCGCATTGGAGAAGTCGGCCAATCGAACAACGGGAAAGACAAAATAATCAGGCACACAACAAACAACGAAGTTTGGGTATATGTGCTTACTTAGAAAATGAGATTATGTCTAGTCCTCTTTAACCCATTAATAAGCTAGTTTGGTTTTGGTGGTGGTCATTCTTCTCTTTTGGCGGGGGCCATTTTTGGAGGGAAAATTCAACCAGCAGTGAACGGATAACCATGCATAGAAACAACAGAAAGTGAACAATTATTGTAAATCAAGCTATAATTTACTGTGTGTTTTGTAGAGTTTGATCATTGAGTAACATCGTAAACGATGAAGGACGTACATATCTACACTAACGATGCGCCATTTTCGAAGAAGGCAAAATCATTTGTGTTTGTGTTTAATCGTTTCCCTATTTATTTTTTATTATACAATCGGATTAGTTGGACACGTATCTACCGATATTGGTTATTTTAACCAATCTGTTTTTATCTGATAATACATGCATACTGCTCGCATGACGCGAGCAAAACAACGAGTGCGCCTTCTATAGTTTTTAATAAATGCGGTATTATGTCAGATTTTTCCATTTCTTAGTCTGGGAGCCCCAGGATCGATTGCATACTAAAGAGGCCATAGTAACAACACACTCATGTCCTAACGTCACAAGTTGGTTATTTTTCCATTTTCCCTCAGTGACTTGGCATTATAATGCTACTGCTATGTATGCCCTCTCGCTGTCTATCGGACGATTCAAGGTCATTCGACCCTGAGATCGAGTTCGTTACTTCTGTCGGCACTGCTAATATGCATACACCTGTATGGAACTGAAAGCACATATGCTAAGACTGTTGAATTATTTAACCCACGCTAATGGACATTGTGGGAAATACTGGTAGCGACTTATGAATAATAAAACATATCAGCAGAACACCATTCGCTAACTATAGTCTCCTCTTTTTTTCTGTTTTTTTTTTATTCCAATGCAATTTGCACCTTATTTTTATCCAAAAATTTATAATTAGAAAGAAAATCACTCGTGCGGAAAACGTAGTCACTCACAATGACAGTAATTATTCAGCGACGGTGATTGCGAAGAGGCCACGTTGATAATAAACCGCACGCATTTCGCTGGTCATGACCTCTCATGTCCGCTTGACAAACGGCATGGGCATATGAAAGTATCTCTATCGAATAAACATGGCCTCGTGATCAAAACTGCTTACTATTGTCAGTCTTGTCCTCTCACCCTAGGCTCTTGTATTATTTCTGAGCCTCAAAGATTATATTGTACCCTAATAAAATAGAGAAGTTATAGTAATGGCGCCAATACTTAATCATTCAAAACCAGTCGAACAAGGAACGATTGTGGGGAGTTGTGATCCTACAAAGTCCTTGATCTCATTGGTGCACTTCGAGGGAGCGTGTAAGCATTGAATAAATACATATAGCTTCTAAATATAATTACCGGTACTTCTTATGGCTCGTGAAACACAGGGAAACCACTTAGATTACATCAGCACATTGCAAATATAGACTCAGACTCTTCGTCAATCTCACTCGGAAGTTTTTAGAGTGTAGGCCCTATGTAGGATGACGAATTCCTCGCGAAGTCAACATGGTTATTCAGTTTAGGGAAATGGCGCCAATCTACGATCTGTTAATACGTTATGTCTGACTTGGTTGTAAATGTGCAACATGAACATGTACTATTCGACCGTCCAGTTTCCTCTCTGCATCGATCATTCACGGTCTCACCAAATTCAATTGTCTTGACACGCAATTCAATTCAAGTTATTCATTAAAACAAGCAAGTGACAGTAGCATGGCCGAGTACGGTTTTACCATTATAAGTGCTTTTGCAATGTCTGATATCAAATATAAATAGACATTTCTATCCTACACACATTTCTGCATTATTTTATGACAGATATCTTATAAACCAACAAAACTATTTAAGGGAACAGTTTTTAGGCAAGGCAAAGCAACAGTACCTTTTTTTGTATGATATTATATCACCAGCATATATAGCTGAAGAAATAGGTACACAAAATGCACATCCACAATGATGGAAGCTAATCATACTTTAAACATTTAATTAAATTATTAATTAAATTTAATTATTTATTTAAATTGGCAATGAAACCTATAGGCACTGTAGCTCGCAAGCCTGAAGAAACCTGTAGAGAGAAAACAATGAGGAGAAATTACAGTTTTAGAGGTGAGAGGTTTTCCCAGAAGTATATTCTGGGGAAAGCCCACGGAATCGGACAGGAACTAAAAATCGAATCCACATATTTGCCCGGGGGGATTCGAACCCAGGTCACAGCCGTGGAAGGTAAGGAAAGTACCGGTACACCAACCCGACTCCCATAATAAAATGTTAATTCACTATATTATTCATTTTTTCTCCATCAGATGTTTTTCTCAGACTAAATTACCTACGTTCTTCAACCTCGGTGGAATTGATTGACGAACAAAATACGAGTTTTTTTTTTAACTTACTTTATTATTATTATTTATTTCCTCCAATTTTTTTCTCAGACAAATACATACGTTTCTCGACCGCGATGGAATGTGATATGCGTTTTGAAATCGATGATCAACGAACAAAAGACTGTCCTTCTCAGCTCAAGTACTTTGTACAGATTATCAGAATGATTGTAATTGACGAATGCTTCTACATGTATTTCCAGGTCTTAGATTGTGTACGGACTGTGCTCGTGTACAAAACACCCCTGAAATTCACTCGAACAGTGCTTTTTAGTAATGCGTTAATAATGCAGTTTGCCCGGGGCCGATAGAAACCCATAAATAATCAACACGACACGGAAAGAGATAAATACGTGGGTGAGATGAAAAGACAAGCTCCGGGCTACGTCCTTTGTTGTAGCCTTCGAGATTTTCTGTCCTGTTTCGAATTTAATTTCCCTGATATATCCTCTGCACTGCATGCATTTGTTTCAGCAGTGCGGACAGAGCCATTACGGCGACGCAAAACCGATGTTGAGTTTTAGCGCACTTTCCGTCGGCCGTACCACGTTGGCGTGGTTCTATTTTTTTTTAAACATTGGCTGCATTTTTTTAAAACGCCTAATTGGATATCCATGTATACGTTTGGAGGCGAAACAAACCACAATACTTCTGTGCTACTTAGATATCACTTATTGCAATACAACCAAAATATACGAACGGCTAGCTGTTCTTTATTTCTGTGTCAATATTTCTACAAGGGATGAGGTTAATTTTCAATCCACTGAATATTCACCAGTTGCTGCCTCCTTAGGCTCGTTAACTTGCTATACACGTTTTGGCAACAAGAGAAAATAAGTAAATAATAATGCATGAGCACGTCCAATTCTGAACTTGAACAGTTTCAGTGCGGGTGCATCTGAAAGGGTGGTTAACCTACCCTTGTAATCATGGGCGACTTAGTACTACTTATTAAAAAAAAGCTAAATACCTTCATTTGCCAAGTTCATTTGATTTAGTTGTTACATGAGTTTTCCCAAGGAATGCGCTGCGACCTAAGTGGACCTCCCCGTCATACACAATCCACGATGACGGCGCATTCTTTGAATAGCTCATCACGCCTTTGAATCGGACCCACTTTTGGCAAAAGATAATTTATTCCGAAATCAGTGTTACTTTATCGACTTGAACCATAGGGGTGCAAGTAGCGCACACAGTGTGTCCCAGAAAAAGCGGGCCCAGACAAATCAGCGGCCATATCTAAAAACCTATTCACGTCAGACTACATTTTGTTTTTGTTTTTCCATGCTCTTTATGTTGTTTATTGTCTGTGAAAAATAAACTGAGTTGATTCAACACTTTTAAAGCTACGACTAGAAACGTAAGAGCTCTTTAAAATTGAAATTATTTAGTTTTACCAGAACCAGATTGTATTTACGAGCATTACAAATATATTTTTTTTATGAAATAAAGAAATTGTCTCTTCTTGTTTGTGTTTGCATGTGAAATGTGTTCGTGTGTGATACAGGTTCGTGGTCTCCCTCTCTCTCCTGCAGTAATTTACCAGCACAAGCTTATGCCACAACAAAGTGTTCATTTCGATTTTATGGAGCGCTAATACGTTTCAAGTCATGGCTTTAAAAGTTTTTTTTATCAATTCAGTTCAGTTGTCTACAGGCAATAAACAACATCAACACCGTGAAACACAATTTTGTCTGGCATGAATATTTGTTTAGATATGGCCGTTGATTTTTCTGGGACGCACTGTCTACATAAAGCTGATATGAAGCATCCTAATACAGATGCAACATTCAATTCAATTTGGGATTACCGTTTTTGTTTTATAAAAAAGTGGTCATTGCTTGGTGGAAAACATGGGCGTAGATTCCCAGGGGGACGGGGAAGATAATGATCCCCTCCATTTTTTGACCGAAGGGATGGGCCACTGGATAAACCAAACAATTGACTATTTTGAGGTTATAGCTCGAAACTTTTCAACGGTCCAAATTTATTAGGCACCTCAGTAGTTAGAAAATGGAGAACAAACAGAACCAAAGCTTTGAATGCGCGCAAATTCACATGTACATTTTGCATACAATAGCTTTGAATGCGCGTAAATTACATGTACATTTTGTATCACGAACAGCGCACCCTAGTGTCACCTTCTTTTCGAATGTCCACGGCCTGGTAATCCCCCAATTCGCCCCCCCATTCGCCATCACGGATTGACTGGATGAAAATACGGTCGCTGGGAGTGAATAATGAACTTCGCATATGCATTTGAACTTGAATGACTGAGGCACAGCCTCCTGCAAAAAAAAATCCAACCAGAATTCGGAACATAGGCGTAAACCAGAAGAAACCAGAAAATGCTTAGAGGCTGGCCTTAAATAGTTAATGACGATTCGAAATAGAGATCATCATTGCAGGAATTTCACTAAAACCTTATCGCTGGATTGGAGGATTATGCCGACTGGTGTTGGTGTAGTCTGTGGAATAATTTGAACTTGTGGTTGAATAACCCTTTCGTGATAAATAGGCCCAAACGTGGCAATTGTTTGTTTTTAATGCGGAGCAAGCACTTCAATCAGATGCATCTAACTTAAAACTGTTAAAAGCAATGCTCACTGATATTAAAATAACTGGACATGGGGAACTCGACGTACAAAAGCCATCTCGTGAATACGCGCCCTGTCTTGATCCTACAAACGCTTTCTGTTTAGAACGGGCTTACTTTGCTGATGAGGTAATTTTAGATGGTTATATAAAGTATGATTGCTTTGACCTTTGTTATTTAGGTGTAATTTCTTTGACCGTGGTGGGAAGGGTTCCAGCTGGGTTGCCCAAACGACTTGGAAATCGTCCAAAAATAGCAATCGATCTAATTGAATTCTAGAAGGTCACAGAGTGGTGGCAAGGGCGGCATAATACGTTAAAGCCGAAATTGAAAAATCAACCAAAATAGTAGACCTACTGATCAAAATAAGAAACATTCTGAACACAATGTCATGCGAGGAAATACAGAAAGACAGGAACAAAACATTTGTTAAGGGAAGGGTTTCAATCAACGTTTCAATGGTTATATCAGCCTGAAAATGCTGAGGGGAAAACACAATAATTATTGGTATAGGCCTATACCTAAGACAGTTTACCCATTCCTATTGTTGGAGAGCCCGTCACGTGGCCGGTTTTAAACGGTTGATAAAGACAAGCTGGCTGGTCCTTAACACTTTTCCAGTGTCACATGAAATTTGGACTCCTTTGAAATCCGGTGCTTTTTACCGTTTCATTGGTTGAACGTTTACAATCCTCACGTAGGCATGCGCAATACTACAAGTACGAGTCAGTATTTTAGTCCGAAACCAGTACATCGGCACAGCCGCGTTCTGCGCCACATCAATTTATATCTTGGGGAGTTGTTAATCGCTTCTGGCAAGAAAGAAATACCATAATACAGAAAGAGGGTTGTTTCGAAAAAAATAAGTAAAATTGTTGAACAAAATCGCTCGAAATATATGATGTTTGCTTTGTTTTGACTTTTGGACCGACAATTTCTTTTTTTTTTTTTACCGAAAAGGTAGTTATGAATAGGAATAAATGCGCGCTTGGCCGGTTTTAAATGCTATGTTTAAGACCGGTTGGAGTCTGGATGCTGATATTACCCTCGCCTTCTGCTCGTGTATAATTACCAGCATCCAGACTCCAACCGGTCTTAAACATAGTGTTTATAACCGGCCAAGCACACATTTATTCCCTTAGTATAAGCCTGTTAAAATATTATGGTTGCGGATGTGAAGATTACGGTTGGACACTTTGCTGATAAAAATGCATACAATAGATATGTGTACAAAATTTCTACGGAAGGGGAGGGGAAAGGCAACCGAATTGACCATGTGCCCTGTGACGTCATGCAGGGCACCGCCGGGCAACCCAAACATTTAAGCATCTTCTGCATGTTATAATTTGGACATACATGTATATTAAACAGTATTATGTCAACACTTTTAACCCATTCATATTTCAAGAGATACACATGCAGTGCAAAGAGAACTGTTTGCTGCATGTTGGCACCGCGTGACCACACCATTCGTAAACAAATGTCACTTCGTCTATCCGCTCCGTTCACAAGTACCCCCTCACCGGCAAAGAAAGTACAGTTGGGGGTGACCGACCGACGCCATCTTGCCTGACTGCAATTTTGCAGAGAAGCGGGGCCACTGCGTGTACATAGTACAAAGCCCCAGGTGGTGTACGTGCGTCACACACAAGGAACGGTGCGCGTCAACCAGCGAAGGTTGCCCTCTTTGTTGGCGCACGGAGCCCATAAGCAATCGGCATTTTCAATGCTATCAAAAAGAAGGCGGTATTTTAAGGCGGAAAGTATGAGCAAGAAGAGTATGGGGCATAACAATGTTTTTCACATTTTTACAATTACTTCAAAACAACCATAATAATGTCAAATTTTGTTGGTGTTCTCGATTATTATTTTTGGCAGGCATTCTTCAAAATTAATCTTGATGTGCGGACACGCAGTTGGAATACCGAACCGGCTTTTTAATAAACTACCTTTTGCCCCTTCCTGTGCCCATCCCTGCTCATTACATTTGACCTAGTTATGGACCTGAACTAAAATTGGTTTTCCAAATAAAATTACAAACTTTGTCGTGCTCTACCGGGGAAAGGCACGGATAGGGGCGAGGTTGAGGGCGGGCTGAAATACCCGTATCTTTATACCACGCCTCTCAAGCACTCACTGACCCGTACCTTTTAATGGTTTGTGCTATAAAAGATTGTTTTTCTGTGTTGTTAAGGGCCGTAAATCATTACGACCCCATTCGCGGCACGGGCGGTCGATGTCGAGACAACGACTCAAGGTCAAGCGGAATTATCTATTGATTTTAGATAGAGGACAATTCAGGTATCCAACATAATGCTTTGACGCCGAGTTCCTGCTGATTTTTGTTCTGCTGATTTGTGTGTCACGGTGGTTTTTTTTTTGCATTCAGTAGGGGACTTTGAACAATAGAGGACAAAAGGGTCCACAATTCCATAAGGTCCACAATTGACGATCGTGTACAAAACATGGGATGTCTTCTTAGGTACTAACAAAAGAGAGACAATAGGGGACCACGATTGAAGGCGTTTACACACTGGTCCGCACTAGGTTCCCCCTCTCCGGAAATCAAGTTCAGAGGCAGTTTTGGTTTAGGTTTCTCTGTTGCAAATGAAGAGGTACACTCAAGGAAATCCTGATAATACATTGGGTTGAAAGAGTGTTGGACTTGGGAGCAAAATGAGATTTTCCGGTTTTTTTTTAACCACGGGAATGAAAAGGAATGTCCACAGTTTGTTAGGCAAATTAGGACCGAGTTATGAAGACTTTCTGCTGTCCCCACTGCATTTTCAATCCCACAAATACCTCGTACAGACGAGTGTATGTCCCCACAACTACGGAACAAGAATCACGTGTGTGTATGACAAGAAATTGTGCCAGCTGCTGGCAACTTAATGAAGAAAACTAAGTTTACAACAAATAACATACATAACTGTACTTTTTTTTTTTAAAGTATAGACTACGTGGTGTACGTGCGGAAATCGATATACATTATGCTGAAATATGGAGTAAGATGCAACTTTACTTTTTCCATATTGTGCTTTTTTTCGATTTTCACCTGAAAAGTACATTTGCTTTACTGTACACATTATAAATTATTGGCTGACCGCCTGTTATTTTTTTCCCCGTAGGGCAGACTAGTTTCCGCTCCACAATCAGAATGGACTTTGTAGGATTTAAAAGATTTAGGATTTAGGGTTTGAGAATATGGAATTGGGAACCAGGCTACTGACACGGCGGATCTGTTTGTACGCAAAAGCAACACGGAATAAAAGTTGCAGACACCAACAACAGACAAAACATGTGTTCGTTAAGAACAAAACAAACCAGTTGAAAATTCGTCAGGGAAAATTACGGGCTTTGTTGAAGGAACACAGAGAGAACATCTTTAATCACCTATAGGTACGTACCATTCCGCCACTCTGACAAATGTGATCATGCTTTTTTTTAAAAACGCTTTTCCTAAAATGAAATATAGATGTGTTCTTCTGGTGGTATTGAATTTAAAACTAACTACTTACCACGAATGGAATGCCGTTTGTGAAAAATTCCACGACCACCAAGGCGGATACCAGCAGGCAGATTTGCCGGTTTTGCGTCTCGCGTGACCCTTGAACTGCTGACGTCCTTTCACCGGTCTCGCTCTCGATGACGATCTCAGGAATCGGCTGTTTGAATTCCGGGGCTGGGGCGCCCTCAACATTCTGCTTCTGGAAGGTGAGGTGGAGGAGGATGGTTGCCACGCAGGCGGAGCTGACGACGAAGCTGCCCAGAATAATGACCACAATGCACAGCGCGTAGCCGTAGCCGCCAATGTTGAGGATGACACTGCAGAGCGAGGTCACACTGGGGTCATCCGGCCAGCCCAGGAGGGGGATACAGCCGATGGACAGGCCGAAGATCCAAATGAAGGATACAGTGCGCATGCTCTGTTTGGCCGTGTTGTGTATCCGGTAGGAGCTGGGCCATTTGAGCGTCCAGACGCGGTCCATGGACAGGAAGCTGATCTGAAGCGAGTTGACGATCGTGAAGCTCATGAAGCACCAGACCAGGAACTTGCAGGCACTCTCTACCCACTCGGACTTACTAATGAGCACGGCGGCGTACAGCAGCATGGGCAGCACCAGGGTCAAGAAATGCGCCAAAATCAACGAGAAGAGCAAGACATCGGGACTCTTCCAGCGCTTGCGCGTTGAGATGGCCAGAAGGCAGATCACATTCTCAAAGGCGATAGCGGGAATCACAATGATCCACACTATGGAGTTACCGTAGAGAATTTGGTTGTACTCCTCTCTGCTCTCCCCCATTATTCCTCATGGATACTCTGGGCGGCTTGTTTACAACAAAGAAGTTCATTACCGGATGTCCTGATGCATGATGGGTGATGATCTGGAGTACCTCTGCAATTTAATTTGAAAACAAGAATGAAACATCACTTGGAAAAAAACACACTCAAAAACATCCCATTGGGGCTCTCTCAAAGGTCACAATTCGTTGACACAAATCCAAATAAGGGTTCGCCAAATATAATTCCTAGATATTTTCGCCACAAATATTAAACGAACCGTAACGGGGGATTGTTGTTCTCTGAGCCGATGCGGGAAACCAAACAAGATGACATTTTGCCTGAATCTGATCACCTTGCATCAACCGCTCACAACGATTACAAAACAAGCACCAGTGCGATAACAACCCTACATCGCTCAACCCCCAGCCTCGAGTCTTTGACGTGACGATAAAATTGTGTCAGCCACCCTCAGCAGAATATCGAAATCACACTTTTCACACGAGCCGCGAACAAAGCACAGACCCGGCGCATTTGTAAAAGGTTTCCAAGGTGACGCAGTCTGACGTCACTGCGCTGCAAGAGTGTAGTCCCCGCTCACGGAGCAGCATTGTGTACGCCGAGAAAATGCAGCAAATATAGGATCCATTATTATAAATTGAACATCATCGAGCGTCAATGTGTCTCTGTCACTGTGACTCTGTTTTGATGAGCTTTTTTTCTCGAGTACTGATGTCCACTGACAAGAGTGACTCGCTTCGTTTCGCTAGGGACTTACAGAATCAGTAACGCGTTGTGCATTTACGACTTGGTACAGAGACAGCGCATAGAGAAAATCGGTGTGCTGATGAAGTAGATATCAAAGTTGATAGGGCGACCCAGCTTACTATCTACACGCACCATAAATTCACATCGGTCTCATCTGCATACACTTTAACGACTTACTCGTGCGTAATTATGCACTAGGGAATGAATACTGCCGTCATATGGAAAACATCTCGGATGTGTACACACTTTATCTGCATATGTGACAGACAGAACTACAACACGTAACCTTCAAAGGCTGCTCTCTTTTTTTAAAAAGAGAAAAAAATCACTCTTCTTGAGTGAAGATTTACTCCCACCAATTTAAAGAAAAAAATTCATTCAATCGTTTAGATTGAAGTTCGAGTTTCAACTGAATTACTATTTTTTCCCAGGTATTTATATCTAACATTAGAGTGATTTTCACTCTATTTCACGTGCAATTACTTTCACTCTTTAAAAAGTTAGAGATAAGATTAATTAAATGCTTAATGTATACAATGGTGACTTGAATTTTATGAACAATATCTGCAAGCAAATTAATTTATCTTTTGTTTAAATTTGAAAAAAACCCAGAAGAGTAAGAAGAATAGTCTATTAATTAAGTCAACTTCGACTCGAATTCACGTAGAAACACAAAGAGAGAACAAATCAGAGAGAAAAAGAACTTTTTTTTTGCTGCACGAGAAGTCAATTTCGAATGAGTTTTGACTAGAATTTGTCTGTTTCATAAAATAAACTTTTTCAAAAAATGTGCAGGCTTCTTAAGCGGTACAATGTATAATGTTATTCGCAAAAGATCATTCCTTTCATGAAATATTATTTCAAATATTATAATTTAAATAAAGGTTACCTTTCGTGGGAAAACGGAAGTCTTTTTGTATTATGTTTATATACGACAAGATTGTTTATTATTGTTAAAAGACCTATAGGCCTTGGCCCCTAAATGGAAACAAAAAAACCTCCAAGCGAAGTGGTCATAAATTATTGTCTAAAAATGTCAGTAATTATCATCACCTAATCTGATGGGTATACGTACGAGCTTGCTAAAATTTAATTCATGGAAAAGTGCAAAAACAGTTACCACTTAGGTGCTTTTCGTCTGAATTTCATTCTGTCCAGTGACATCCAAATAAACAGTCGATGCAATGGGGAACTCTTTCTTTCTTTTTGATATGACGATGACCGTCATCTGAGTGATTTTTTTTTGAAATCCTCTTGTCGATAGGACTTAACCGTAATACAATACTCCGGTGGTCGACGGGGGCGAGAGAGCTTGTTTACCCGCTACACGCCAAGGCTCCCATATCCCCCGCAAGATCACGGAGGATCAACGTCAGTTTTGGAGCGCAAGAAGTATTTTCTTGATGGCTACTGAATTTGACTCCTGTACCATTTAGAATGAATAATTGGAACTAAAATTGAAATTGCAAGGGGCAGAATGAAAAAAATCACAACAATATGATCATAACTCCTACATAAAGCTTTTAGCAAAACAAAGTATAGGCCTTTTCAATCTTGATTTACAAATCAAGATGTATGGTAGAAAAACATATATTTAATAGGTTGACGCATAGCTCACGTAAAGGGCTCTGTTCAAAACACAATCTTGAACGCACTACAAGGTGAGTAAAAAAAACCGAAACCCAAATGTCGGGACTATTGTTTTATTGAAGTTCTGCATGTAACACTTTCAAAATCTAGGATATGAAAGCCCACTTCATAAGCTTTCTTTTGGTACAAAAATCATTCAAATGTACTTTTCAAGTTACGGAATTTTTAACACACCACCATCTTAAAGTTCTGTCCAGGGATCACTTAATAGGTGTGCGTTCTTTCATCAAAACGAAAACAATTCACACACATCCCTATTTGATTTGTTTTCGTTTTGCAGAAAGAACACTGAACTTTTTAGTGATCCGTGGACAGAACCTTAAAACGGTGGTTGTGTTTAAAATTCTGTAACTTGAAAAGTACCTAAGTGATTTGAATGATTCTTGTACTAAAAGAAAGCGTATGAATTGGGCTTTCATATGCTATATTTTGAAGTGCTACATGCAGAACTTCACTAAAACAATGGTCTCAACACTTTTGTTTCTTTTTGTTTCTTTTTTTTTTACTCACCCTGTATATGCACTTTTACTGTTAAAAAAGTGTTGATCTGTTTCTATAGGTATGAACCTCAAACCTCAAACTGTTGGTTAATTTGGGTAAACATTCATCAAAATTTCGTGTACGCAGTTGATATTTTGGCAAACATTAGGCATGAAGAAAACATATCCCTTCTTTTGCAGGTTGTCTGACCAGATTCAAATTACGAACACGTTTGTTAAAAATTGTCGACCAGTAAGTCTGATTATATCATTCTAGCCGCAAAAAAATGATAGAGGGGTTGTTATGCGCTTAACCTGTTTTCCAAGAGAACTACCTGTTTTGTTCAACAGGAACTTTTTTATCAGTTGTTAGCAATAATTGATTACATAATGAAACTTATCCAAAATATTTATCGAAAATGTAAACGTCACAGGGCCTGGCATTTCGATCCTAGCAATTCTTCCTGAAATGCCAAAATTTACCAGTTTCTCCTTTGCTTAAAGACTTGAATAGGGAGCTCACACACATGAAAACAATATTTTTTTTTAAATACAACTTTGCAGGGCATAATACTGACCACAATGACATCAAGTGTACGCAAATCAATGTAAAACACCTGCCGAGCTGCACCGACCGCAAACGAGTTAACCTATGGTGACCGTAATCTGTTTTTAGCCTTAAGGAATTGTTCAATTCAATTCAAAATAAAATATATTTTCATACGTCTATTTGGAAAAATACAACAGCATATACAACATTAGGGAAAAGGACTGAAAACCTTACATGAATGTAAACTCAGTTCATTGTATAAGTCGAAAAAGGTATGGGCTGTTCTAGTAAGCCTAAATTATAGAGAACAGTTTGGTTTATATATTGATACGAATAACACAGACATTAAACATAGACCACAGAGACCCAAAAGATCAATAGAAAAGAGAGGGTAAGAAGACAAGCAAGAGAGAAACTGCAAAAGAAGAAAAAACTAAAATAAAACCGAATACACGCCTTGTCCTACGAATTGCACCGAGGCGATGCAACTATTTACCCAGTAGAACTGAGACTGATACAAAGAGAAAATGTCACACACTTTAAAAGGTCTTAACAACACGAACCTGTTTTGTTTTTGTTTTTCTATCTCCCAACTTAGGATCTTCTTTCCATTCTGTTTTGATTTGAATGAGATTCCAGAGTTTTTTCTCACTTTCAATCGGGGGTATCACAGGAGTAAAAAAGTGTTTACACGTCAGCGAAGGGCAAAACCTAACACAGAATTTACTTCACCCAGACGCAAATTCTATCTTATGAATAATTTGAATGCCGTTCCCGGAAAACAAAGTGGGCACTATCAAAAATGTGTTATTAACGTTTGTTGTTGATAATGAACAGGTAGCTAAGTCGGCTTTTTTTTTTTAAATTAGAGATCAGATCAAAATTTGATACCGATATTCTGAATTGCCTTGTAAATTAAAATATAAAGAACAAACGTGAATTTGTGTGCCTGGCTCGAATTCCAAAGATTATTTCTACGTGAAGTGCATAACAAAAGAAATAACTCATAATAGTATTCCCAAACTGGAAAGGAAAAATGTGTAACAAGTAAATATATTGTACAATTTACAATGAACGGTATCTCTACCAAACAGTGTTAAAATAGTTAAATATAGGTAGCGAACCGTGTTAAAATAACACCATTGTTTTCTGCAGCGGAATAATTGTGTCGGTACCTTAAAGTACAGGGTGAGTCAGAATGATCTGGACCCAAATTAAAGAAAATTTTAAAAATATGTAGTAATTATCAAAACAAAGGCAAATGGCAGATGTGATAGGCTGGTGTTTTGGACATATGTGGTGAAAGTTTCATGTATATCCATGGTACCATTTTGAAGAAAAGCGCTGGCAAAGAACACTCGCTAAAAATCGCATACTGATGTGACTGCATTTCAAACAATGCAGTCACATCAACACGCGATTTCAATACATTTGAATAGGTAACAAAGTATTACGTTGGAATACCGAAAACATTATAATTTTTCAAGGCTGCCTCAGACCCCTAATTGTTGTTGCCACATTGTCTCCGTCGGTGAGGTTTTGTATTAAATTGACCGGGCAGTTTGCCCTTGGCAAGCTCATCGGATGAACGTGCATCACTCGAGCAATCTCCTTTCAAACAGTTCAAACAACATCAGCAAAAAAAGCCAAGCCTTCCGTAGGTCGATTTAAACGACTTTATAAACGAGTTCTTATCTCCCATTATGTGACATAGTTTCCTTCTCTTCTTTATTCTTACCTTCTTCCTTTAGTCTTGAGTTAATTGTAATATCTGGAGTTTTGCTATTTACATTTTCAGACTTCATTTGTTTCAGTGATTTAATTGTCAGTCCTAGTTATTTGTGTGCGATGTTTTGTCCTGTCCTCGTCATAATGTTTTGCGTCTTATCTGTTGTACAGTTTATCCTAAATACTTGTAATAATATTTCATTCAAATGCATTTCAGTACAACCTTCTCGGCTTCTTGAATGTGCCTCCATATACCTTTATCTTGTATATTTCATCTTGTATATTTCATTCGATTTCTATTGTTATATTCATTTATTACTCCATGCGACAAGACAGCTGGTAAAGAAATCAGGCTTCGACAAGTAACAGAACTTTGTTTACGTTCGGCCAGAGCAGTTTATTGCCAGATCGATTATCAGCAAAAGTTTTCCGGTCGCTGCGATCCGCGAAAACTTGTTCATTTTGTTAAGTAAAACATCAAATTGTCTCCAATTGTTTGCGATCATAAGAATTGATAAACATTAACGCAAATATTAACAATGATTTTCCGGTCGTAGTGATCCATCCCCGCGAAAATCTATAGCCCAATGTCAGGTTCCCGGTCGTAGCGATCCCCGCGAAACCCAATAACAGAGGTAAACAATAACTGTACAAGTATTATTTCCGGTCGCTGCGATCCCCGCGAAATAATAACGTATATCCAATATTCCAATTTGTTTCTGGTCGTAGCGATCCCCGCGAAACAGAAAACAAGGCAATAACATAACTGTACAAGTATATTTCCGGTCGTTGCGATTCCCGCGAAATAATAACGTATAAACCAATAATCCCATTTGTTTCCGGTCGTAGCGATCCCCGCGAAACACGTTAACGAAACAATCACATTAACTGTACAAGTGTATTTCCGGTCGTTGCGATCCCCGCGAAATAACAAAATATATCATCACTATTCCAATTGGTTTCCGGTCGTAGCGATCCCCGCGAAACCCAATAGCCGCCTTACGGTTAATTGCGTGCCAAGCAAAACATTCCATCATAATTCTCCGTCCCCATTAATTTGCCAAACAACTGGCATGTTTCCCGAACGCCACTAATTTACACGGATTTATAATACATGAAAAACAAGGTCTGTTGTACAAAAAAGTACAGTGAGGTTCAACACGAGTCCGTGATAAATCGGTGTAGTGATTGGCATTAAAAATGTTGCCCGACATGACTTTTATCAAATTTAATGATTTCAATGGTGACTACAAAATTCGGGGATGTCAACCTTGAGTAAATTGCTAAGCCTTAGGCATACGCAGGCGTTCTGAATGAAATTCCGCTCTGGACTCCAATTCGGGGAGGGGCGAAAACCTCCTGGAAACCTCAATATTTTGCTCTGACGACATGAAAGGAGGAAAAACAGGAGGAAATTCCCCTCCGGCTCCATCATTATGTGGCAACCGAGGAATGTCGAACTCCAGAATCAGGTCCTAGCGAATGAAAAAGTACACTACCAAGTCTGTTTGGACTTTTAATAAACGCAGGCGGTTGAAAGGGGAGGCGGCGGGCTTTGAAAATTAATTGATAAGATTGGAGAACGAAATACACAACTATCCAGCAAAAACTGCTCTGACGAAATGTGACAAACACCAAGGATGTTCTGTTTATAAAGGAGGCACTGGCCTTGTTTCAATTATCCAGTGACCACACATGGGCGTGAGAAAGGAGGTCTGTTCCGGGGACAGCATACCAAAAACTGTCTAGGGAGCAATAAATTCTTTGAAGCCGTATGCCGGCCTCAAATGAATTATCCAATGAAATCGTCTTCTATCACAATTCACAGTGCTCGATACATCTCTGTAGAGCTATAAACATGCAATAAATTAAGAATATGAGTTAAACAAACTTTGGCATATCTCTCTTCTGAACAGACTGTTTCGTACCATAAGGCACTCATCAGCAGAATGACGAAAAATAGATATATTCATTTATATATTTCTATTTAATTGTTTATAAATGTTCTCACTTTTCTTCTGTATCACTTTGTTACATCAAGTGTTTCCCATAATTGTATCATAATTGTTCCATAAATGTTCTGAATAGAACAAAAACACATGGGATCACCACCAGGTCAACTCGCTTCACACACGGAACCGTCAGTTAGTTTGCATGACATTTGATTATTTATGCATCCACTCATTCCTTTGTGGGGAAATGATTATTTGGGGTGCTTGTTGTGTTAAACCTTTGTTAATTCCCGTGCGCTGATAATAGGCAGTGCACCTGGGGCCCACTGGCAGGGGTCATGGGTCAAAGAGCGAGACGCGCTGACAAGTTGTTACAAATGTATACATTGGTGGGGGTACGGGTATGGGAAAATGCAAGGCAGAAGATTTGTGAGTGTGAGTTGTGTTGTTGTTGGTGGTCGATGGAATAAAATGAGGAGCAGTTCCTTCCAATTAAGTTAAGAAAGATTTGAGCTGACTGGAGAACCCCTTGCCTAGTTTCTTCCTTTACCGGAGACTATAAGCTTTTGGGCAGGGCGAAATATCAATCAAAATACCGCTACAAATGGTAACACGGATGGGGTGTACATGAAGTCAGACACTCGGATGGTTTCAAGCGCAGCAAGGGCCTTGACTCGACCACCACGACCAGTGCAGTGCAGGAGGGACTAGCTTGACGTGGACCTAATGCCGGGGGATACAGCCAAGTTAACGGACGGACGGTTCGGGACCAAGTGGAGTGTGCAGAGCTGAAGGGGACGGCTGGAGGCCTCGAGAACGCCGTAGTGAAACAACGGACGAACGGCGTGCGTAGCTGCAAGCTTGGCATGCGGCTGGAGTAGCAGGGAACGGCTGGCTGTACTACCGATACCCGGAGCCACGGAGGAGTAGCATCGGACGGACGGTTCGGGAGCAAGCAGAGGACTCCGTGGAGGAACAACGGCCTTGAACTGTGCAAGGACAGTGACGTTTCGTCAACTTTCAGTTCTGAACTTACAAGTGTACGATTGACACAGGTAGCCTTGTCTGGTGTGTTTACTTAAGCAATCGATTTCTTGGATACATTTTGATATTTTATTGAGTTATAATAGTGTAGGCCTAGGACGGTTAATATACTAGTGAAAGGAAAGGGGTTGTTAAGTTATATAGTGCCCTTGGTGTTCTGCTGGGAATAACAAAATTAACATGGCTACGGCTGAGGCAGACTTGGTCGCAAGGTTGGTGTCTGGGCTTACGGACGCTCTGCAGGGGGTCAAACCAAAAAGTATTGCACAACGTCCTATCAAACTTTCAAAATTCAGTGGGAAACCTGTTAAGGTGGGCGATCTGGCAATAGACGATTGGTTAGATGAAGTTGATGCTTATTTGCAGCAATGCAAAATCCCCATTGAAGAACAGGCGAAAGTTGTGGTCAGCCATTTGTCGGGTACGGCCCGGCAGGAAGTTAAGTGTCACCCAGAGAGTGTCCGTAATGACATAAAGGCAATCAAGAAAGTACTTCGGCACAACTTTGGGGAAATACAAACAGTTCAAGGGCTTCAAAAGGCTCTATTCGAACGTCACCAGCAGGAAGAAGAGTCTCTTATGGACTTCTCCCGGGCCCTAATTCGGTTACATGATAAAGTTCTAGAGGTTGCATCGGAAGAGGAAAAGGGGTCGCTACTGGCTTTGAGAGATCGAGTACTCATTGGGCAATTTGTATCGGGGGCGCGGAACCAGACAGTGCGTCTGGAACTACGGCGCTTAGAGCTGGAAAAACCGAATCAAAAATTCAGTGAATTGCGCGATGCTGCTAGAGAACTTTTTCGCGATCTAGAAAAAGTACAGAAATCAAGGCGCAGTCATGTAAACCCGGTCCTAGCTGAACATGCCGGTAGCGCACTGGAAAACTGTCAAGGCATAGGCCATTGTGATCAAACAAGCGGTAGTGTTAACACTGCAAGCGCAGAAGTTAACGCTGTTGGTGGCACGGCACTACAGAATGTGCTTCAGCAGCAACAGGAGTTACTTAAGTGCATGCAACAACAACAAGAACAGATCGAAAAACAACAGGAGCAAATCACTACGTTGCTTCAGCGCGTACTAGACAGGGATAAATCATCAAGTGGGCGTGACAGCGCTGCTCAATTCGGGCCTGCACCAAAAGATGGGTCCCAGTTCTTGTGTTTTTACTGTCGCCGGCCAGGGCACATCCGTGCTGACTGTCGACTACGGATCGCGCGCGAACAAGCAATCGAATCTCAAGGGAATAAGGCACAACAAAACAATGGGCAATCGCAGCCTACACATGAGGCAGCGGTAAACTAACACTCTCCACGACTAAGGGCCAAGTTGTGGAGAGGGAACAAACAAAGGCCTCACCCAAAAAGGAACCAGTAGGGAAAGAGCAGTCACCGGAGGCCTCGGCCGACAATCTTTTAGCCAGGTTAGTGAGAGAAAGCCCGAAGGCTTGTATTATCCTTGCAGGTGTCTCTACAACGTGTTTGTTAGACACTGGGGCGGAGGCTTCCCTGATTAGCTCTTCATTTTATAAGAGAAACATTGAGGGCAAAATCAATGAAATTGATTGCCTTGGGTATGATATTCACGTATCGGGTGCAGGCGGCGAGTCAATACCGATTGAGGGGTACATACAGGTTCCACTGTGCGTCCATAACCTTAAGGTTAATGCCCATTTTCTTGTTGTTGATGATTCCTTTGGGGGTGGGGCATGGAATTGGGGTCGCTGTCCTGTGTTGCTGGGTTGCAACAATTTGCATTTGTTGAAGGATTTGGTTATACAACCTGCAAGTGACAATGCAGACGCGTGGGACATGACATTGCGTTGGTATCGCATGGCCCATGTGGAGAAACCGGCAAGGGAATTAGGCAATGTTGGACAAGCCCCTGCCCGCACGGGCAGATGTCCAACAACCGTCCTGCCAAATGAGGTTCGAAGCCTTGTTTGCTACATTCGCGCGCCACCAGATAGATTTGAAGGCAAGACCGTAGTCGTTGAGGGTTTAAATGGCGGTCAAGACAGAAGTGCAGGGTTAGGGGAGTCATGCAGAGTGTATGACACCTGTGAGGTTACAGGGGGGAAAGTGGTGCACGTCCTTGTTGCAAATGCTGGGATGAGAGCAGTAACAATACCTCCTCACACAAAGTTGGCAACCGTAACCACGGTTGCACCCACAGTAGATCTGGGGCTAGAGGAGAAGTCTGATGGGTTACATGTTTCAGTGAATCAGGTATTGTCGAATTGCGCTGGCGAAACGGGTTGTAAAATCCCCGTCGGAGCACAGGATGGGGAAGGGGTTAAAACCCCTGAACGTGAAACTTATGTTTTTGGTGATGGTTCGCAATATACATTGCCACCTGGGTTGGATTTGAGTTCTAGTCTCTTGAGCAGAGAAGATAGAGACAGTGTTGTTCGGTTGATACAGAAACATGACTCTGTATTCTCCAAGCACCAGTTTGATGTAGGTTCATGTGATAAGGTGCTGCATAAGATCCATACTACAGACGAAGTGCCTATAAGCCAGCCTTATAGGAGGATCCCTCCCCACTGTCTTGGAGAGGTGCGTGACATGATACAGAAGTTGCTAGACATGGGGATTGTCCGCAAAAGTAGCAGCCCTTACGCCAGTCCCATAGTGTTGGTGCGTAAGAAGGACGGATCCTTCCGTCTGTGCGTGGATTATAGGAAACTGAATGCGCGCACTGTTCGAGACTCCTTCCCGTTACCGCGGATAGAGGAGTCGCTGGAAGCTTTGCGAGGGGCTTGCTACTTCTCTTCCCTTGACTTAGCGCATGGATACCATCAGGTGTTGATGGATCCGAGCTCGGTATGTAAGACAGCATTCAGGGTCCCATTTGGGCTATTTAAATTTACACGGATGCCTTTCGGCTTGGCCAATGCGCCCAGTACTTTCCAAAGGGTGATGGAAATGTGCGTGGGGGATTTGAACCTGACTCAGCTGTTAGTGTATTTGGATGACATACTGGTGTTCTCCCCTAACCTGAAGGATCATCTGTCAAGACTAGATGATGTGCTCACGCGCATATCTGAATTTGGACTAAAGATCAAAGGCCAAAAGTGTCAGTTGTTTCAACATCAGGTACGATACTTGGGCCACATTGTAAGCGCCGAGGGTGCGTCCGTAGATGATGAGAAAATCCAACGGATAAAAGAGTGGCCTGTTCCAAAAACAGCAGAGCATTTGCGTTCATTTTTGGGTCTCGCTGGCTACTATCGCCGCTTTGTACCACAGTTCGCGAAAATAGCAGCGCCACTACATGCCATGTTGCCGCCTATTGTAAGCACTGTAGGTAAAGGAAGAGCAATCCGGAAAGCTGCAGCATATTTGTGGAACGCGGAGGCCCAGGCATCGTTTGATACTCTGAAACAAGCCTTGACGCGAGCACCAGTACTGGCTTACCCAGACTTTTCATCTCCATTCATCCTGGAGGTGGATGCATCACTCAAAGGGTTAGGGGCATGCCTGGCACAAGTAGGGGAGGACGGGGAGAAACACCCAATAGCCTATGCTAGCAGGGGATTGCGGGGAGCGGAGGCCAAATATCCTGATTATAGCTCCTTCAAGTTGGAGTTATTAGCCTTGAAGTGGGCGGTGGTTGACAAATTTCGGGACCATCTGTTGGGGGTGCCGTTCACTGTCCTAACGGATAACAATCCCTTAGCTCACATCAACACAGCCAAACTAGGTGCATGCGAGATGCGATGGGTGGCCCAATTGGCCTCATTTGACTTCGAAGTGAAATTCCGGTCTGGTCGGAGTAATCGCTGCGCCGATGCACTGAGCCGCTATCCTGGGCATGTTTCCTCCGAGGTGGAGGGGGTGGTGCAGCAAGTTTCTCACACGAGTACTGTTCCATTACGTGCTGAGATAAATAAGATCAGTCCTACGCGGCCAGCAACTGAAGCGCAGTCTGGTGGTGGGCCTCCTGGGTTGTTCCCCTCGTGGTCGGCGGAGCAGCTCGCAGCGTTGCAAAGGCAAGACACAGACCTGGGAATAGTGTGGGAACGCTGGGAGCAAAATGCAGTGCCGGGCGAAGTTGCATCAGATGGCAAGCGCGGTACGCGAGATCTGAAGCTCTGGCTCTGGCAGTGGCCACGATTTGTGGTCCGCGAAGGCGTGCTGCATAGAAAAGTCCAAGACCCACTGCACGGTGAAGTGTTTCAGATACTTTTGCCGCAAGTTCTTCAAACGCGTGCGGTTGAGGGTTGTCACGATGGTTGGGGGCACCAGGGGGTAGCCCGCACTTGCTCGCTGCTTAGGAGACGCGTTTACTGGCCGCGTATGACTATAACAGTGCGACGGCATATTGCTCACTGTCAGCGTTGCATAACTGCTAAGGTTGCTCAGCCTCAACCAAGAGCTCCAATGAGACATTTAATGGCTTTTCGGCCATTACAGGTTCTGGCAATCGACTTTGTCAAGGTAGACAAGGGAAGTGGGGGGTATGAGGATGTTTTAGTCCTGACAGACGTGTACACGAAATTCTCCCAGGCGATACCATGCAGAGATCAACATGCGGTAACGGTGGCCCGCGTTCTTCGCGACCATTGGTTCACAAAGTTTGGAATTCCAACGCGCGTGCACAGCGACCAGGGGCGGAATTTTGAAGGCAGTGTTATCAAAGAGCTATGTACCTTGTATGGGATCAGAAAATCACGCACTACTCCTTACCACCCGGAGGGAAATGCCCAGGCGGAAAGGTTTAATCGTACCCTCTTTGGGTTGATTAAGTCCATGGATGAGCGCAGCCGGCACAAGTGGCCTGATATGTTGGCCCATCTCGTGTTCGTGTATAATGCCACCCCACACAGTACTACAGGTATTGCCCCGTACACGCTCATGTTTGGACGTGAGCCGCTAATCCCACTAGATCAGATTCTCGGGCGTACAGATTCTGCATGGGATCAAGATTTTGTAAAGTCGCAGTCCAAACTGCTCAAACGCGCAGAGAACCTAGTTAGGGAGAGAACAGAGAATCGGGCCGCGCGTAACAAAGCCATCCATGATTCAAGAGGGAAAATATGCGAGTCGTTCAAGCCTGTCGCAAGAGTTCTGTTGAGAAAGCTAGACTTCAAGGGGAGGCACAAGCTGAAAAATGCATATCACGATGACATGTTCATTGTTACCTGGGTGAATCCAGAGGGGGACGTATACCACATACGACCTTCACAGGGGGGAACCGAACGAACGGTGAATCGTAAACTCCTGAGATTGCATCCCTCTGAATTGCCAGATGGTAGTGCAACAAGTAGTTCCGAGTCAGATGATGAGTTCACATCGGGATTAGAATTGGGACAGTGTGATGATGCAAAGGGGGTGAGGGATGGCGCCGACGAAGTAGGGGAGCCACCCGGTCAGTCTCTTAACGTAACGTTACCTCTCAGAAGGTCAAAGCGGAACACCAGGGGTGTACATACCAATCCCTATCACTTGCCCCGTTCTTCAATTAAGTAATAGGTTTGGGGGTTTACCAACGGTTAAGGATTTCCTTGTTGAAAAGACTAGGGGAATCCAGTTTTCACAGGGAAAACCTTGCCGTTTGTTGCCACCTGACTTTTTGGGTTATAACCTAAAGTGTAGGTTGTATTTACTTAAGTGTTAATTTGATTCATTTTGCTTACACCAGATAGGCAAGGCTGCCGACCAAGTCGTCAGGACTTTATCTTCGGGAAGTTTTGGGGTTTCCAGTTCCAAGGAGAAAAAGATCCTGACACCTGAAGAAGTAAATGATACCTTTTCTGTGCTATTCGAAGTAGTTTAGCCGATTGAGTGATTTTTTAACTAGTTAAGCATTATTTTTTAGTATATCTACGTTAGTACATTGTATATGCAATATGGCATTCGTCTTGTTTGGGCACAGCTTTGTGAGACGACTAGAAAACAGAAAGAGATTTGTACTTCAGATCGAGTTTCAGAATACCACAGTGTCTGTCCACTGCTTTGGGGAGGGAGGTCTGTCCCTTTCCCGTATCGAATCGAAAGGTAATCTCTACTATAATCGCCTTGGGGAGATGAACCCAAAAGTGTTAATAATTGATCTTGGGACAAATGACCTTTGTTCCAGGGAGTGTTGTGCGAGCGTCGTGTATCAAAAGCTGTGTCGGTTTATTACGGGATTGGCAAGAAATGGTATCAAACCGGAGGCAATTGTTTTCTTGCCAATTCTACCTCGTACTTGTGGTCTACGCCCCAATCAGATTGACCTGGAAACATTCAACAGTCGGGCTGAAGAATTAAACATGTTGATCGAAGGGGGTACATTCCTGGAGGATCGTTGGTGGCTCTGGAGCCACAGGGGGTTGAAGCATCCACGATACAACTTAGATGGTGTTCACATGAATAAATACGGGGAACATCAGTATAGAAGGACCCTTCGGCGACTTGTTGGATTTTTCCAGGCTCGCTTATAGTGAAGATCTATACTTGCTGGTCTTGATTGAAAGAAGTTAATTAAAAGTTGTAGTTGCTTAACCATTGTAAAAATAAAGGGTTATTAAGGGAGTAGTATCATACCATGTTTATTTCGATTGACAACCACATTGCTGTCGTGTAAAAGGGGTGATAATCATTCACACGGGTTTCAAAATAAATTAAGGCTAACAAAAAAAGGGAGGGCTAAAGAATTTATTTGGATGGTTTGTTAATCCCAATTGGATCGTTGGAGCTTAATTCTAGTGACCACAAATTGAGCCGGGATTGCAGAACAATGGGTTCGATCTCCAGGGGAAAGATCGATATAGTAGGGGAGAATGTGGGGAAATGATTATTTGGGGTGCTTGTTGTGTTAAACCTTTGTTAATTCCCGTGCGCTGATAATAGGCAGTGCACCTGGGGCCCACTGGCAGGGGTCATGGGTCAAAGAGCGAGACGCGCTGACAAGTTGTTACAAATGTATACATTGGTGGGGGTACGGGTATGGGAAAATGCAAGGCAGAAGATTTGTGAGTGTGAGTTGTGTTGTTGTTGGTGGTCGATGGAATAAAATGAGGAGCAGTTCCTTCCAATTAAGTTAAGAAAGATTTGAGCTGACTGGAGAACCCCTTGCCTAGTTTCTTCCTTTACCGGAGACTATAAGCTTTTGGGCAGGGCGAAATATCAATCAAAATACCGCTACACCTTTATTTCATATTATTTTACCAGGGCAGCCACATCAGTTTTTAATGAACTGTTCTCCTGGGGGATCACCCGCAAAACAATAAAAACTAGAAAACAAAATAAATCATTTGCGGCCCATACGGCTTTAAATAATTTATTGCCCCAGAGAGTTTGCAATTTTTAGGGAACAGCCGGAAAAAACATCTGTACCCCAATTGAGCACTCGTTTAGCATATTTTTTTAATACCGCAAAGCCCTCACACATTCGAATTTTTCACCCCCAACACACATTCGTATTAGAGGTAATATAGATTTGCAAACATCAACAAACAAAACTACCCAATTATTATGAAATACCTGACTTGACTGTAAGTGAATAATAGTCTCAAGCATCCCCTAAAATCATGGCAACTGGTGTGCTGAAATTTTCAAGGAAGTGGCATTTTTGTATCCATTTCTAACGATGGTCGGCCGACCATCGTTGGAAAACAACTGACTTTTTTTCGAATACTGCCCAAAATATTCTAAATTTAGTCTACGATTTTTTCAATCGGTTACACATCTGTGAACGGATGCAAGCCAGCTAGTCTGGCTCCCTGACATGACAATTCCCTGCCGTCCATAAATTGCTCTGTTTCATCAGGGAACCAGATACAAGAACATCATCTTTTTTCTTGGTTTTTCCAGCATCTACGAACACAAAACTTTGAACAGGTCAGTGCAACAATATTTGCTAATAAAATACTAACCCTCAAATCAATCCATTTCTGAAAATAACAGCAAAAGCAAAAGTTGTATATATTACCCTCAATTAAGACACCAATCTAAGTTGTCCAGCCATTATATATGTACATGTAGAAACCAATGGGGAACTCAATGCAACCAGTAAAAAAAATAAGTTGGCCCGATATGGTAAAAAAATAAATAAAAGTGTATACGTAGTTCATTAAATGTATTCAGATCACATAAATCAGTACAACAAAAATAGAATTGCTTTGAAAAAAAATTACATGAAAACCCCGCATTAACACTGAGAATAAGAAATAATCCCAGACATATCCCTTGAAAACCTCGCCTTTCTTTATTTGCTCTGTGTAAATTTCTTAAAAACATTAAGATCCTTTGGTCTATAGTTAAAACCATAATAAATAAACCGTGCAGCACTCCTTGTTATGACATTATTTTCTTTGTGTGATTTTTTTTTTGCCATTTGATTGTTCAGCTTGTTTATCTTTCATAAGAACATTTTGATTTGGCTGCCTACTTGTTTGTTCTTTTTTGTTTCGTGATCAACTCGTTTTTGTTCACTTTCTTGTGTTTACCAGAACGCTTTTGTATAGTTTTGAATTTGACTGCATGTAGCTGCACGAACATTTGATTATTACATTATCGTTTTTGTTGCATCCATATATAATTATATCCAGTATGTTTTAATCCCATGTGTATTATATTTGCGTTTGTCCGATTGTTTGTATGTCTCTGTATTTGTCAAGTTGTCATTTCGGTTTTGTTTTGTCAAGGCATCGCCATATAAGCCCCCGGCTTCGGAAGATGCCCCCATAATTGCCTTTTTTATGGTCCTTTCTTGCTTAGATATTTCCATGTATATTTAGAATAATATTACTTTAATTATATTACTTATTAATTTATTTTGTTACATTGTCTTGTTTTCTATTTGGCATTATGGAAATAAATGTTGATTGATTGATTATTTACATGACTGTGACGTTTATAGTAATATCACATACCATGAATAATTTGATGTAACATTATGTAACCAAAACATAGCTGCGATCCGACTCGTGATGTTACAATTTCTAATCAAGGGTGACCATTATCATGTTGCGGCCATCTTGATTTTTTCACATTTAAACCAACGCAACCAAATCGAGGCTGAAAGGACAAATATTCAAGTTACTTTTAGCACAACAATCAATCAGTACTTTTATTGGATACAGGGAACGTGACTGAAATGGTGGCAGCATAATAAAGGTCTATTGAACAAAGTCGTGAAAGAAGTATTCAACTGAGCATCACGCATTGAGAGACATTTTTGAGTGTTTATCGTTGGTATTCCCAATGGAATATCTCGTTAAAACCTAAAGATTATTTTTGGCGTGGTGTTTAATGAAGTTGAGTTAAAACCTAATTGTGTCGTACATTTTCATGTGCACGTAATAAAAGTGCATAATAAACCATCGAACTGTACCACTGCGCATGCGCAGTTGGTAGATAAAGTTTCTTTGCTGCGTAGAATTTTCTGGTACGTGTCACCAACTTCCGTACTCGAATCCCAAAATTTGTGGCGAGATAAAGTCAGTAAACTTCTGATACGCTGTCTTGACAGGACTTTAATGAAACTGCGGGCCGGGTGTGAAGATCCTGATTTGTGATGTCGGTTTAAATTTGTTTCGGAGTGGGCAAGCTTTTCCCCCTCTTGCTTTTTACTTGAATCAAGGACTAAATTAATGTCGACACGGTGTCTTTGGTTGTTGATGGGCATGAGATGTCCCAAGGGTACTTGACACGTTCGATTCGAACGACAAGACATGAAGTGGAATATCGAGGGTAGTACTCGCTAAAAATGGAATGGGTTTGATTTACACAAAAACAGTAAACGTCACGTATCTCAGAGAATTTTACGTGACATGGCCCCTATTTCTATGGCTGAGAGGCAAAAGTGAAAATTCAAAGGGGCCATTTTAAGAGACCATCGTATATTTTTTTCATGACGTTGGAGGAAATTTCCTCTTGGCAAACACTACCATATACTGCACTTTTAATCACATAAAAACATTTCATGTTAAAATGTAAAAGACCCACGACTAATCTCCACCATCACCAGCTTACAAGGCAAGAACAGCCCAGTCAAGCTGGTCCCAAAGCACACAAACAAGGTCGACAAGGTGTGCAATGACATCAGGGGTGATCCTGCATTCCTTCAGAAGCTTTTAGCCGCAGCATGCGCCTTCCGCCACCGTCTCCAGCGCTGTATCAAAATTGGAGGACGCCAAGTCGAAAGTGGCAGATTCTGAAAGTGAGTAGTTTTTTTTTCGTATGGCGTTTAAATCTCACCCTCTTGTACAAACTTCATGAAACTCGCTCCATAATTTTTCACGCCTTGTTTACATGATCTGAAATTTTGGTGTGGTTCCACTGGTAAACAACATAATTATTTCGGGTCAAATAATCATAGGACATGTTTTCTTTGACACGTGGTACATTGTGTACACAGTGGGTCGGATAATATCCCATTACATGGTAATCATGTACAATATTGTCTCTCCATTAGCCACCAACAGTGGCCCGTGCTAGACGCCGTGCTACTGCTGCGACGAACTCAATTAATTTGACTTTGTTGAATTCAGCTTGGCGGTAGCATGGTGTTTAGAACCAAAATGGTTGGCTCGGCAAATTGAGTTCGGCACGGCAACGCCATACTTAGGGCGACAAGGCTGCTGCTCTATCGTCGTTCCGAATGACAGTGGCACGGCACCATAGGCCTATATTAAATTAATATAGCTCTATGCACGGCACTGATCTAAACGCCGTGCCATTTCAACCCTATTCAACTTGTTTTGATTCAAGCCAACAACTGAATGGGCTGTTAGTCCCCCTGTCTCCGTGAATGTTTTTTTACCTGATGGAGGAAGCTGAAATTTCGTTTACACATTCCTTGTGTCCAGAATTACATAGATGCTTGGTTTAGGAAAGGTAGATATGTCGATGGGCGAAGTGTTTAAAGAAAATAAATCGTAGATCTACGCTTTCGTCGTAAACATCCTCAGTATACTGCACTGCTGTGCGATGTCGTTTTAAAACTTCCTTACGCACGCGCACCCATAGCAACTGTGTTGCGTACGCGCGCATCAGTCTCACGCGAAGGTGGTTGAGCGCATGTGCATTGCTGTATTGTTACAAGCTGCCGTATGACTGTTGTAAATTTGGCCAATCATTGCCTTCCATGGGGCTGGATCAATGCTGGTTCAGGGGCCATTTTTTCGCTTGTTCTTTGAAGCCGGTCTTTATATCACCGTTAATACACCCCAACGTGATCGAGTCTCGACCAATCAGAAACAATCAACTCTCCAAGGTATTTATTAATGTGCTTTACAAGCTACGCATGTCAATAGGAATCCACCTTTCTATTTTCGATATTGGTTTTAGGGAAAGGGGAATGTCCTGTGCCAACCTGTGCCAACATGACATACTCGTTAGAAATTCAAGAGTCTGTAGACTGCTCTGTATTGGATATTGGATTCACGTTCTCTTGAGTAAGTTTACCCCGGCACCGATCGTGAAGATGCGGATGTAAATTTCCTATGTTTTGATTGCGGTACGAGTGCGTGTTGAATTCGCCCGAAGTGCATGAAAAAATAGTCTCCGTCTCGTGTTAGTGACCTGGGAAATAGACATACAAGGGCCATTTCCCCAAAACGCGGCTTCATCTCCGACCTTGGTTCTATATATCCGTCTCCAGACTAACAAGATCCCTTTGGCGCTCGAACACAATGGACATTCTGTAACATCCTTACCAATGTAATTACTAATAAGTGATGCTAAGCAGTATATAAAAGAGAACCAGATCTGTCTCTGTGCCTCCCATTTCCGACCTCGCATCATTAAACTGGGACCTGAAGTCGAAGACGAGGCCGATGTTTGGAAAAACCCCAATAGCTCCCTTCTCTTTCAAGTTCAATATATTCCTCATATTTATGCTTTTGAGAAGAAAATCCAACTGGTTTTGTAATGAATTTTTAACTGTGGACCTCCACCCAAACGTGGACCCTATTGTCGATGTCTGGTAATATTCAAGTAATACTAAACTCAATACCTAAACATAACTACACTGTATAGATACAAATAATATCGAGTCATGCTATACTGCCGATGACCCTTATTGTCCACTTCTCTTGATCCCATTGTTTGGACATTCTTCTCTTGAAATTTCCCCCACACGGTGTGTGCGCGAAACCTACCGAGAACTGCACGGGGCCCAGCTCTTTGGTGTTTCTGCTATCTGTGGTAAACCTTTCTTACAAGTCCTCATAAGTAAAAGATTACCCTTACACACAAAAGGACACACATGGTTGTTTTACATACCTAGTGTGAACATTCCTTTGTTTTCGTGTAGTTAAGAAAAACCAGTGAAAAAACTCACTTTTCTCAAACTGTGAAAACTCTTTCAACCCAATTTTGTTTCTATGATTCCCTTTAGAGTTTCTCTTCATTTTGCCACGGATAAACCAAACCCAAAATGCCTCTAAACCTGTTTTCCAGAGAGGGGGAACCTTGTGTGGACGTGGGCAAATCCTCACAATGTCGCTGCTACCTGGTTTAGGCCTATGGGACATCTTATGTTCGGAAGTCCACACAGTGAATGAAATGTTTGTCCAGTGGTGCAATATCAAATGACGTGATTGCGAAGGTGTGCCGAGGCAATCATAACATCGGAAGTCGGACAGACGTCTCTTGGATGAATTCATAATAGGTCTTGGACAAATTGATGCGATGGCAACCGACGGATTTAGCCGCAACTTGTTTATTTATAACTGACGGTTGAAAGCAGTAGATCGGCAAAATATGGCTCGATGCTTGCTTGACATTTCGGCGAATGAAAGACAAAAGGGTTTGCGGGCTGTGGCCTCTGATTTGTTGCTGATGAGAATTTAATTTTTTTATGTCATTTCTCGCCTCAGAATGACAACTGCGTTTCTAATACAGATTCATGTTGACGTCACGAAACCACATGGACATGATAGCTAACCATAATAACGCATTGCATTTTGAGTTGAACACGGCGGTGGTAAGTCACACTATACAACTGCCAACTACAAACTATAAATGGGGTGTTGATAAGAAAACTTGAACAGGAGGAAAGGATGACCGATCTAACACTTTTTCAGCCATCGCGGCCTAGGCCAAAGCAAACATGCTTAGCCCAGTCAAACCCAGGCTGCGTCAACTTTACCCAGACCTACCCTGCAAATACAAATCTAACCCAGCTTGTAACCCAGGTCAGCCCAGTTGAACCCAACCTCGTATAACCTTCCGCTTTATTTGCAACCCAGTCAAACCAAGGCATTGCAAGCTTAACCCTGCCAACGCCGAACTTACCCGAGAGCCCAGCTAAGTCCAGCTCAACTCAACCTAGTCCTTAAGCCCGCTGTATCTTAGCCTAGTAAAACCCCTAGCTAGCCTAACCCAGCCCAAGCCAACCTAACCCAGCTTACAGCCCAGCTCAGCCCAGTTCAGCCAAACTTAGCACGTCAGCCCATCTCAGATAAGTCCAGTCCAAGCCAAGAGGCCCAAGTTCATTCATCCTCTTAGAATAAAAAAATGCATGGGGAACTTGTTTAGTCAGCTAAGGACCAGTAACAAGCTATATGAATCACATAGAGTTTTGGTCTGTTAGCCTACGTTTTTCGAGTAAGAAAAACAAACTGTCTAAAAATCATGCAATCGCCTTGCAAGTAGTTAGCTGTCTCAATACAGTGAAAATCAAAACGCAGCTCAACATGCTATGTGCACCAAAATCAACCAAAGCCTTTCAACAAGACAAAACCAACTCACATCAAGTCCCAACGAACCAATAATGTACAGACACCGTGCAATACACACCCTTTACATAATCGAACCTCAGCTCAAGGAACACATTGATCGGGTGTAGTACTCTTCAAACACAATCTCGTCGAGACATTTTTGGTGGATGTCTGATTCCTCAAAACCACTTCGCGTAAAAGCATTTCTCCGTTTTTTTCACTCGTCCACTATTTTCCAACAATTAAGAAAGGCAAATGACCGACGAAGCACTTCTTTCGTGCCTGCTGCCATGACAACGATCGTATGACAAATACCTTTAAACAGTTACAGCTCTTGCAACTGAATAAATGAAGACAATGCGGGCAGTTGCTATTCTTCTGGGAAGTATTTCCCGCGGTTTTTAAGCCACAAAGGCGAAGATTGTGCCATCCGTCTTGAACAAAAGGCGGCAAGAAGTAATAGATGTATATGCCAATACGTGCCCATTACAGAAGACTGCCTTGTGTAAGTCAAGGACGTGTATTAAGATGCAATCAACTAAAAGCTTTGGAAAACGCGTAGGCAGACAAAAATATCTTTATACTCTCAAAGATATACAAACAAGTGCATTTCATGGCCCCTCCGTCCCCCAAAATGTGTTTGCATTCTTAATATGGAACAAGTTCCCCGAAGTTAAAGTTGGGCAATTACTGAATGTGTAACTAAAACAAAATGATGGATAGATGAAGTCTATTAATAACAACAGTGTTTGACCCGTCTACATTTGATTTGTGTCTACACTTACACTAAATGTAAAACTTATCGTATAAGTATATCTGATGAAAGGGCAGAGGCAAGCAAAAACGCAACATTCCTCATCTTTTATTGAGCTGAACACTCTCTCAATTGGGCTGATATGGGTTGGGAGGCAATAGTACTAACGCAAAGGATTTTCCCCCAAAGTTAATAATTCTCAATGCACATTTATCAAGGCGGTTTAACAGTCCGAAACAGGTGTCACTTAATTTTTTTAATGAAATGGATGAGCGAACGGTCGGCAATGTGTGTGTAACATTTTCTTGTCCAAACAAGTCCCAGGTGCAGGGTTGATGGAATGTGTCACTTGTCGGAAAACGTGGGGGAGGGGGAAAGCGCGGCCCCCATACAAATCATCGTCGTCCTCTAATAAATTGCCCAACGCTATGCCACGCGTGACGACACGAAGCGCTAGCAGGGCATGGTAATGCGGGGAAAGGCGTGGTGGACGGTATTCCAATGCCGAATTGCGGGCGAAACGGTGAACAATTCCTGATATTCGCAGAACTCTAACGAGCAGTACTGTCCAAAAAAAGTTTTACTTATGTTGAAGTGTTTGAACGTGACTCAAAACGTTCCGCGTCATTTCGCGTTATTTCTCCATAGCGGGGGCTAGTAGTTGGCATAAACCCAAAACTTGACAGCAGATTTTCCCCTAAATTGCAAATTTACACCATCAGTATTTAAGGCAGCTTCATTTTTATTATTTTCGGGTGTCTGTTGACGTCAAGCATGACGTCTCTATCATCATGACATAATAGGTACATGGTTAAAAGTCATATATACACACCTATATATAGGCCTATGCTGCGGTCAATTCCTAAAATTGCCACTGTACTTTAATTTCCGGCAGTTTTCTCCTATACTTTGTTTTTCTTGTTTTCGCATGTACTGGCAACTGTTTTATTAGGAAACACTCACTCTGGCTTTGCCTACGTGTCAAAATGTTTAGATGAGAGTCATCTGTACCACCCTTGTAATGTCTAGAGTCCTGATTAGATCAGCCTCCAACACACGCAATCCTGCACATCCATAAACTCCTACGCAGGAGTCATCAATTCTTAGAAAACACTCTGGATCAATGCTTGAGCGTATAAGCATTACCTGCACACACACACACACACTTGACCATCAGCGAACAAATGCGGGTTTGCATAAGCAGGTTGCACAAGCAAGGTGGTTAGATAAAAAAATAAAATAATTTTGCACAGTAAAAGTATATAGTGCTTGAGGGAGAGAAATAAAACAATCAATTCGACGAAAGTTTGAAACGATTTTGACAATTTTTTGTGTGTGGATATTCTTATTTTAATTGGACCATCATCTTGGTGACGTCTGTGCGCGTGCATCTCACAGGAGTTGCTCAGTAACTACAATAATAATGTGTTAATTGTTCTTTTCCATTGTTTGGCAGTTTGTGTGGTTTGGTGTAGCTGGTTTGAGCCAATACCAACCATCCTCAGGTCATCAGTAAGTTGTTGTTGGTAGGTTCGCATAAGTGCGCCACGGTAGCCCATTCAGCATAATCCACTGGTTTCCCATTTGGTCCAGTAAAGAGAAGACAATATGAAGAAGTTACCGTTTTAAACATGGGAGGAAGAATATTCTGACAAAAAGCCACGGAATCAGGTAGGGACTGAAAACCCAATCCACATTTATTGGCCTACCCAAGAGTCGAACCCGGGTCACAGCGTGGAAGGCGAGGAAAGTACCGCTCCCCAACCTGACTCCCTATGGTAAATGTATAGAAGCTTCCACGTAATAAACACTTGGTGAAAGGCATTTTGTAACCTTGTACTACGTCTACACATGCGTACCCAATCGTTGCAAGGCAAACGTTCTCACATCTACATGAAACATCTCATCTCAGTCGAATCATTAATACTTTACACTATCTCCATTCATCCTAAATACAATGTATATAAAGTCATTCTTAAAATTACTAAGCCGTACATGATCTCCATCAGTTCAATAATACAGTCGTCTTCAGCAACTATGCTAGTGCCGAGCAACTATGCTAGATGACGGGCAGCATCTGTTAATATCAGACTATAAGTCAAATATTTATACTGTGCGAAGACTTCATTGTTTAGTTCTTTCGTGGAATCGGTTAGTTCATCCGATAAAAATAGCAATTATCCCCTAGTGAGGAATAATACCCTAAAGGTGCAACCAGTTGGGTATCTTATCCTTACGGTGCAACTTTTACTCCTCTCACAAAATATTACAAAGCCTTTTCAGTCCATAAAGCAGAACCTTTCAAAGAGTTCTTATGAACACCTGACCGGGCAGATGTACAGAGGACTTTCAACGATCCCTTCGATCAGTAAAGAATCAAAAACATCACGTCCAACAGAAAGAAATTATTGAGAGCTTGAAAAGGAAGTTGTTTTGCGATATTCGCAATTGAAAAAAACACCTGCTCGTTTTTGGTGACTCTGCGATGCTGATATAACAGTCAATAATAGAACGTATTCGTCTGCTCAACCAGGAATAATTGGTTTGATCCTGGAGTCAAATGATCTGATTGGTTGATAGCAGGCCACGAAAAACAATAATTATGTTGCTGTCATATACATGCCATCGGTATCAAGTGCAGTCCAATTCCATTACAATCCATTTCCTTTTCCCCCAAAAAAAGATAATTCGAGGACAAAACCAAACCTTTCTTGTATTTACATTACGTTTGTTAATCGATACCATTGAACCATGAAAACGATACTAAAATATTACCAAAACAACTCTTATCGTCCACACGATTAAAACAGAAAATGGGCACGGAATAAAACTCTATTGCAGTCGACCGGTTGTCGACAGTGCTGGCAAAACCGACATGGGTGAAATACACAAAATAAAGTTACGTAAATTCAATTGTTAAAACAAAGTTTCATCCTCACCTTCACGAAGATATTGAAAACAACTTCGCTATTTTTGTTTGAAATTCACACTTCACTGAATAGAGAGCAGTGCATTCCTCAGGTGAGTTGTTTATCACTTATCGATAGTGCATTTCACATTTCGGTATGATTTGTGACCTTAGTTTTTTTTTACACCGCATGTGGACGATACGATTCACTTGTTTTGTTTCTTTAAATTTAAAGCAATTTGAACCGAAAAAAGTCAAACAAAACAGAGCAACAAAAGGCAAGGCTTTCTCATCACCATTTTCCGAGTCGATATTGATCACACAAAATGAAGAGTTTATTTCCAAAACGCGATATACGCCATTTTGTTCCCTTCTAGAATCCTACTCTCTCCTGGCTGCCCAAAAGCAGCGACGGCTGTTTTATACTTAAACAGGACTTAAGAATACCATATACCTAAAAATGAAGTTGAGAAACAGCTGTTATACTGTATGTTTTTATGCTAATGCTTTAAAGTTTCATTTCCGTGCAAATTGTTCAATTTTTCAAATGGATATATGGCGTTTGTAAAATAAACTCTTCAAATATTATGAGCTGCTTCAGATGCGTAATTCGGGGTAAGACATTTTCGACAATCATCCCCACCAAAGGCAAATTTGACAACCGGCTGCGATTGTTGACCGAAATTGTCAGTGTTTAATGAGCAACATCCCTAAGTGCATTATGATCCCTAGTGCAAATAAAACGTGCTTGGGATTTTAGTTTGCAGACGGCGTACGGAAAGACCTCTTGTCTTTGTTTTGTATCATTTTGTAATTGGTTAATATTTGATGTAAGTGTTTAGTTTTTTGCAGCATACTCAAGCGTACAATTCAGTGAAGTGTCCTAATTCCCCCTGTATTATACTGAACCACAAAACAGCAAAATAATTCAACTGTGATTTACCAATTGGTTTCCAATTAGTATTATGTGGTAATTGGATAATATTATGTAAGTGTTTAGTTTTTTGCAACATACTCTAGCGTACAATTCAGTGAAGTGCCCTAATTCCCCGTCTATTTTACCGAACCACAAAACAGCAAAATAATTAAACTGTGATTTACCAATCGGTTTTAAACTGTCTTACCGCAATACTTGTCTGTCGCCAAAACAGTTACTCTTTGGTAGCGTATACCATACACTCTAAAAACTGTGTTTGTAGTAAATGAACACCATCTTGCTCTCACTTTGTAAACATGTTTAGAAGCTAAACATTATGTGTTCAATTCCTAAACATCAATCACTCTAAACATGTTTAGTTTTTAAACATGTTTACAAACTGATAGCTCGAAAGTGTTTTGAAAAGTATTTTATTGCTGAATACAGTTTTTGCAGTGTTTTCTTTATGAAGTTTAAGATTAAGGTTTTGCAATTTCTTTAATGTTTTACGGTGTATTTATTTTACATAACTGAGTGAGGGAATGATTGAAGAACGGATATAGCCTCTCTTGGGATCGGTAATTATGTTCTGACAAAATTATGTACACCGAGCTTACTGGAAGCCGGTATCGTTTACTTCGTGTATGCTACCAACAAAATACATCTGGCAGAAGATAAGCAGTGGACCCTATTCCCGAGGAAGCCATTTTGGTCGTGTTCCCTGAATGAATTTGACAAATTGTGAATTGTTGAATGTGATGGTGCCAAACTATTTCTGCATTCTAGCCTCACTCTCAATTTTTTTTAAATGTTGCTTAAAACAGTATGGTATGTTTAAGCACAAATATTAAGATATTCATAAGAGCAGACTGGTATTAATTTGTAATTTAAATGAAGTCATTGCTTTCATTTCTGTTCGCTAGTTCCAAAAATGGAGCTTTTACCTCGCCTTTAATTTAATATGGCCGACTCGTGAATAAAGCCTATAAA
Organism: Patiria pectinifera; assembly: GCA_029964075.1. Taxonomy (NCBI): domain Eukaryota; kingdom Metazoa; phylum Echinodermata; class Asteroidea; order Valvatida; family Asterinidae; genus Patiria; species Patiria pectinifera. The sequence continues at coordinate 14,618,819 of CM057134.1, forward strand.
AGAATGAAGAACAACTTGATATAATTATTCGTCTTTGAAGAATGCTCATCAGAAGTCTCCTTCTTTGAAATAATACTATACTGAAAATACAATTAAGAAGCCATAACAATTCCACTAGTCTTACAGTCCACTGCGATGAATACCGAGTGATGCTATCGCGTGTACAACTGACACTGATAGAGATCCGAGACAATTTAATGATGCAGTTGAAATTGCCCATGAAACCACGGGCGTTTATTTGGACTTGATGGACAGTCTGTACGCACCAATGCACTTATCCTGCAGGCAATCTCGCTAGCAAGGAAAACATCACAGCCGCGCATGCGCACATCTTCGATCATTATATAAGGTCACACTATGTTTTCCTTTAGACAACTGTGTCTTAAACCATTAATTGAAACATGGCGTATACACAAGGATTAAATGTTGGCCATTGACATTTTGATTTCTAAGACTATCAAATTAAATTGTATTTCCAAAGCATCGTACGTCATATCAACGCCCTTTAAAAACAACTGTTTTCAGGCATCTGAGCACACACACCTTTCCAACAACGATATCATGTAAACAGTTCTTAATCATGATAAATCACCTCCAAAAATAGAAAAGAAAACCAAGAAAAGGAAAAAAAAGTCACTGGTTTTGAATTGGAAATTCTTTATGATATTGCCTTGAATATATCACTGGGGTTCATTGTGCCCAAAATTGTATACAAAACCAATTCATGGTCCATTAAATGTTATCGTTATATTTCACTTGACATTTTGTTTGTTACTACTAGTACGTGTGTCAAATGGAATAAAGTACTGGTGGTTGAAAAGAAGTATGTTCCTTGATCGAGGTTAAACCAAGATAATTATGCATTAGACTTGTTTGATGTAATGAAAAAATCTCCTAAAAAATATCGTGAGAAACTCACCATATTTCTGTCCTTTGTGGCGATTATTTTCTCACACTAGGTATTTCGTGCGTGCGTTAAATCCATTTATACGCTCCGAGTAATATGACGCCGCGTAGTGTAGTCCAAAAATATATAAATGACATTCTATAAATACACTTTGACAACATGACTATTCTGAATGTGCATTCTTGCAATTCAAAAGGTGTTTGTGATTAAAACACGCTTGTAATCAGTAACACCAGGTTTAATGTTACAAACTTGTGTCAACGCAGACAATAAACGAGAGGATTTCGTGGGCGACTTACCGTTATTGAGAATGGTGTTATGGACGATGTTGCGAGGGCACTTCACTTATCCACGTACAAACACGCAGAGGCGAATGGCGGTGCCACACTTACGTTCGCAGCACGGGCTGTTCCTTTCCCAACGTCGATTGCCCAGACTTATGAGCAGTGTCCTCCCGTTGCCATGGCTACGTAGGCAGTTGATTGCTGAGCGCGCTCTACCGTGGATATCTAATTCTGGAGTCAGCGAACGGAGGTCTTTGTGAATGTGATGTACAGTTGTGTGCGCTATTTGTGACAGCCACACGTAAGCAGAGCGCGTACAAAAATGGCCTGGCACCTGAAAAATGGACGCACACGATGCGATACGACGTCGATGTGTTACCGGATGTTTTGGCAGCTGAGATCAACAGAGGGCGTCTGGGAGACCTTCAGAAATTACGGCATACTTCTGCGTTCCACAGTAGTAAATACATTTCCATTGACGTGAATAAATACCCTTACTTTCAAAAGTCAAGAAACAATTCCCGCAAATCTCAAAGGGTGGACAAATGCTTCATTTACTTTATTTCATAGAAGGGGGGGGGGGGGGCATCGGAATAGGTTATGGTTAAGGCCGTTTCCCGAACCAGGCCTAGACAGCTACGGCTACGGCTATTGTCAACTTCTTCCAACGTAGTTGCAATGGACGAGGACCAATAGCCCTAGACAACAGATTCGGATGCGGCATAATATTTCCCTCAAATTGGCTTATGATTAACTCTAACAGTTTATAGTACGGAAGCCTACTGTCGTCCCCACTCTTGCAAACTAAACCTCTCCAACGAAAATTCCCTGCAATTGGGATTTTTTTTTGGGGGGGGGGGTTGGGGTTGGGGTGGGGTGGAATGCATCAACTTTGTAATACTTTCATAACCGTTCCTACGATTTGTAGGTAAGCTCTGTCATCATGTATAATCATGAGCTATTTCACATTTTGTACAATCTGTTTCCCTCCGATTATTTGTTCAAAATATTTAATTCTGCATCCAAGTCGCAGCAGGGGCTGATCTACCTTTCAGGAAATGGGGGAGGGGGGTGTGGGCGGGGTAATATGGGCGGGGGTGAGTCTGATGGGGGGGGGGGTGTGCGGGAGCATGGCCCCCGAAAATAATATGAAACCTACGATACTTTCTCTCGCTGTCTAAGGCATTTTAGAATAAATTTAGGAACTTCAGCATTTCCTTTATTATTTTTGGCCCCATTTTACTATTATCATACCATTAGTCTACTGCTTAATGGGAGGTGGGGGGTGCAACTCTTGTAAACCCCCCTTCCCAAGCAGCTACTGCACACTCGAAAACTTCGAACGTGGTACACACATTCAACCGCCCGCAAAACACAACCAAGACCACAGATCGGCAAGGTTTTAGTGGTTTTTTTTATGGAATTAGCCAAACATACAGGGTAAATGATCACTTCAGGTAGTGGCTACAAAGAAAGCACGAAATCGAAATCATAGACAATTCGATTGAAAAACAGAAGAAAGATAAGATCACAAAGCAATCTATCTAATTATATTAAACTGTTACACTTGTATTTTAAAACGAATGTTCATTATTTGTGATATAGAAAAAGCATATTTTTCTTTCTCTCTGACGTCTTACAGATCACCGTCAGTATTTTATTTTTATTTGGGAGTTAAGGAATCTCAGCTTTAAGTTCGGGTTTCAAACTCTCTTTTGAGGGTGGACCGTGCATTGGGGTCCAAACAAAATATTTGTGCAATCCATGATCTTCAGACTGAATGGATATTCTAACGCCCAATGGTCGTGGATGCTCATATTTGACATAGAGAGATGGATGCTGTGGCTACATTCTCCAAGTTTGGAGTCTGCAAACCAAATACACACCGTCTAACCATCGCACCTACGATTTCTTCATCTCGAAGTTTGCCTCTATGTGTCACAACAACAGCGACCACGCATAAACAAGACGCAAGTGAGTCTTACCCTTGTATTGTAGATGTCCCCTAACGTAGTGCAGCCCGAAATGTGGCGCATTCTGATATTTCGCCTCTAGTGCCTTGCTAGAGCAAAGGTTTGACCTTGAATTTCATTGTAAGTGACATTTTATCAGGCTTTAATCATTCCCATTCAGATACCGTGAGTATGCCTACTAGTTACAAAGTTGAAAAGAAATTTAACCTTGGTCACATGTTGGTACTATTTTTGCAAGTGCGCGGTGAACTCTTTTCAAGTACATGCAACCAAAAAAAAACCCCAAATAAATTCTGACAAACATGTAGTTTGATAGGTGTGTGGAAAATTTTTCAACTTGAAAGAAATCCTTTTCAGCCAAAAATAACAAGAATTGTCCCAAATAGATCAATTCAATTCAAAAATGGTGTATAATATCCACCTTAACGGCGCAAGTCCTAATATTAAAAGACAATTTAAGACAAAAGAAAAACTATTGTATTACTTACAAAGTATCATGAATAAAAACATTTGGCAAAATATAGGTAAAAAATGAATAAATCAACTGAAACTGGAAAAAAAAGACATTCAAAAGAGTAGCGAGATGAAAAGGAATGAAGCTAAGAGCCAATGGAATGGAACGAACCAAAACACAATGTGAAAGAAAACATATAAATACAACGTAAGCTATCTTACTATCAGATAGGCCAACGATACCGACTAGTGACAAGGCGTTCGACCATCACCAATTGATTTGCACATTGTAGACCAGCCGCGAGAGGTCGCTGTTCGCACTTCGTACAGTACGTGTGACTCACAGACATGGTGTGACTTGAGCGCATGAATAGCGCGCGGCCATTGTTAGCGGCCAGCCACCGGTCATCTGACTCTATAAAGTTCAACGCCTTAACCAAGGATACTTTTAGTGACCAAATTTTATTTCAAAGGTGGAACCATAAACTGTGTTGGTCGTGCCTACTCGCTACTATAAAAAGTACATTCTCTATTATTTTTTTTTTGATTTGGGAATACATCGCTTTTTGCAACATTTACTATTTGAAAATGTAAATGAGTTGTCAACAAACAGTTGGCTGCAACAGCTGCAATTGGTTGCAAAGATCAGAAAAAAAATAATAGAATCCAACCCATAAAATCTAATTGCTCACTGAGCAGCATTTGGAAAGTTATAAAATGAATTAAGACATGCCAAACGCCAATAAGTGCCACTATTGCAAACCGTGATATAAATCGTAATAAAATTCGTACAGTCATTATCTTCGTACGTGTCGTACCAAAAATTCAACTGAACCCTTGGGGCTAGGGATAAAAAACAAGGTACTGTTACGCCCCTGCATTTCATCTTCAGCAGAAAAGGTGCAAATATGACCTTCAAAGAAACTAACTGCAAGGAAGTCAATATGCAACTCAAGAACATTGGACCTGGACAATAAATCCATTTCAGGCACATGTGGGCAGCGTCATGCAGAAAAATGAGGAAGGGACACTTTATGAAGTCAATGTCATCACCATGGCAACCCATCCTATCCACTTTCCCTTAAGTGTAGCTCGTGTCTTTAAGACCATTTCAACAGTATTTTAAACTATAATTTACATGTACCTAGGCTACTTTGTTCTAGGCTACCTTTGTTTGTTTCATTTTCTGAGTAAATACATGTATATATCACTCCTTACACTCTACAAAATGCAAACAACAAAATATTAACAGGAAAACAAATCTGGATTTACTAGCTAGCCCAAACGCTCGGGTACGTTCCTCTAACCAACACAAAGAGCAGTTGGTTTGCTTCCAGCACATTCTGAATAAAATTATTTCGTACGCTTCGCCAATAGTCTTGCGTGTTAACAATGGGTAAACATTTTTTCTATTCAGAAAGCGGCAATTCCAAAAAAATGGATATCTATTTTTAATGAAAAGCTCACCACATAAATTTTTCACAAAACACAGACACGAAAGTTAAGTATTTCAGATGCGACGTTTACACTTTTTACGCGCAAAACACTTTAATAACTACTTCACACATTTTCCCAACCAAATGAAACCAACATGAAAAGGGGGCCTAGTTTTCAATTTATTTGAACAAACTCAAATTTGCCTGTTAAATTATTTACAACTAATTCACAAAGCATTGGCAGAAATCATTTCTTGATCAATTATGGAAAATTAATTTTATCCTTTTTTAAAGACAGGCTTTTGAGTCAACCAAAGTAATGTTTTCCTTGTATAGAGTTATTTATCTTGCTGCTGTGCATTTTAAGTACCAATGTCATGGCACAGGTTAACAACATTGGCAGATAAGACGTGCTAACTAGTATTGCAGAAGATTGTAATAAACGTAAGCACAATTTCGAAGCGTGGATGTGCAACGGTTGCAGGCGCATGGATATCTTGTGTTTCACACCATTGGCCATTCTGAGGTGAACGTAAGGGTGTGTGTGTGTGTGATTAATGCTTGGAGTATGTTAGTGGGAAATCGTGTTAATTGGCACGTGCTATACAATAAGCTCTGTGCGAGTTAAATTCGAATAAAATTCGAAGTTAAATTCGAATAAAACCTGGAACGCTGACTTAATCCAATGCTTTGCACGTTTTAACTTTGCATTCTCCCGACCAAAGAGACTGATACTATATCACGTGATTCGGTGCAAGCCTTACGCTTGCAACTCCCAGCTCCGGCATGGTCTGGTGTCTTTGTGCTATTCTCACCCATTGTGAACAATGTATTGGTGCTGAGCGTCTCTTATGTAACTATGCAAGAGCTTGCCCCGAATCATGTGATTAGCAACAGTGTCTTTGGTCTGGAGAATTTTAAGTTAAATGTGCCAAGCATTCTGAGCAAGTCAGTGCGCCAGAAGTTTTTCAAATGTAAATCACAAAGGATATAGGTCACTCGCAAATGGCGTATTTGACCCAGGCTGAATGCAGGAAGTAGAGGGCATGAAACACAACCTTGTAAGGGTTAATAGCTTGCGCTGCTGGTGACGTGGAATTTTTCCCGGAACTGCCAAGAAACATATTTATTACCACTTGCTTCTAATGCATAAAGCAGTCTGTCGATGGACGGATCATCCTTTTTTTTAATGAAAACATCAATGATAACGTGCCTGATCTGATCCTGTATTCCCTCATGCTTGTGGTCGTACATCGTAGGACCATAGTCCTTTTTGCTCAAACCAAGCTTGTTAAAGAAGTCTATGTGGGTTACGACGTCGATACTGTCCTTCACAAAGTCAGCATGCCATACAGTACATTGGGTTGACGCTCCTACGATCACAAAGAAACAAAAACGCAAAGAAAACAATTGTTGGGGCTGTGCCAAATATACCGAATATTTATAGGTTTTCCCGGTTATTTTATGATTTTTTTTACACGAATTCCCTATTTCGATACTTTAATTTCTAAACATACCTTTTCGTCCTAAATTTGTGAAATTCGTCTCGTGTAGCAATCGACGTTGAAATTAAAAAGCAAAAAAAAAAACAAAAAAAAAAACCCACCAAACTTTTTTTTTGTGTCATTCGTTTTTATGTTGTTATTACGTTTCGTTTCGGTTGACTTAAAACTTTACGATATAAAAAAAAAATTCCCAATTTTTGGACTTATTTGAAGAAGTGTGCGCATGAATAAAATGTTGAATCAACATACATTTCCTTATATAGGCCTATGTTTAATTAAAAGTAGTAAGCTGCAAGGTTTGAATCTCCTTTTCTGTGTTGCACAATTATCTTTAAAATCAGTAATAGACCTTTCAAAACATGCTCTTTACTTATAACATGGAAGTTAAGCATTACTATCAAACACCTTCGTAATTGTGCGTTTTGATGAATAAAATCTAAGAAGGTAGGTCTGCAATATTACGAAGGTGTTTGATGTTGATGCTTAATTTCCATGTTATAAGTAAAGAGAATATTGTCAAAGGTCTATTCCTGATATGATGTTAATTGTGAAACACAGAAAAGGAGATTCACAACTCATAGCTAACTTCTGTTATTTGTACATACGGAAATATATAGTTTTATAAATGCGCACATTTCTTTGAATAACTCCGAAGATTTGGCACATTTTATAATCGAAACGTCTGAAGTTCCCAGAAACGAAATGTAGTGACAACAATATTAAAACGAGTGACAAAAAAAACCAAAAAAAAAACCCCAACGAATTCGCTTTTTCAATTCATCGCTGATTCCTACACGAGACGAATTTTACAAATTTAGGACGAATCGGTATGCTAACAATGTGCATTATACTAAACCTTAAATGAAATCTAGTGCTGGTATTTTGAAATTAAAATTGAGAATTGACTCTTGCGATTTTCGGGGACGAAATTAAAGTATCGCTATAGTGAATTCGTGTAATAAAAGTGTTAAAATAACCGGGAAAACCTATATATTGTTGATATTTGAACATTTTTCCCAACTAAAATAACTGAAAAAAAATAAGCGGCCAATGATGAATGAGAGTGATGTTACTTAAATAATATGGGTTGACGTGGTTTTATTACTTGTCCAAAAGGCCATCTTTATAAACTTATAGGGATAATGGTACTTTTTTGAGCAACATTAACCAAAGTTTGTTGCTCAAATTGCTCCATAGTGTTAATGAAAAAAAAATTACAAGATGGTGCCAACAGGCCTTCTGTATGTTTAATTTGAAAAAAAAAAACCCAATCACTTTCGGCTGTTCAGTATCACTTTAACTTACCAAAATCTATAGAAAATAAGCAGCAGACCTATTTTGTGAAAACGCATTTTGGGTGGCATTTCAATAGAGATGTGACTGATTTTCACTTTATGCTGCCAGGCAGTTTTACTGAAACCATTAAGACACTGTCATTTGGACTTTTATTACCGGTAATGAATATTAAGTCAATATCCTTCTCCACTATGTACTTACCACACTGGCCTTCGGCTTTTTCAAATGCACTGTAGGAAGGTGAAGTTGGTGGACTTTCCCTGCATGTCGCAGTAGGTGCCTCGTGTAGCGCAGTGCTGCTTGGTGGGGCGCTCTGCAAAGACTCTGCGTTGCCTCCAATGTGACCAGAAATGCTCGTCACCGTTTCACTTGCCACAGTGTCCCCAGGCAGTGTGCTGGTGGCCAGCAAGGGCTGGGTACTTGGCGTGCGTCCACTGACATCGTAATTCCTCTTCACCAACGGTTTGGTGCTCACCTTTAAGCCTTGGGGATCACCTTCATACTCTGGGGTACTTCCGACACTGGAGCCTATCCAACTGCTGGTGACGTGGAATTTTCCCCGGAACTGCCTAGAAACATCTTTATTACCACTTGCATCTAATGCAGAAAGCAGCCTGTCGATGGACGGGTTGTCCTCTTTTCCAATGAAATCATCAATGATAACGTGCCTGATCTGATCCTGTATTCCCTCATACCTGTGGTCGTACATCGTTGCATCATAGTCCTTTTTGCTCAAACCAAGCTTGTCAAAGAAGTCTATGTGGGTTTTGACGTCGATATTGTCCTTCACAAAGTCAGCATACCATTCTGTACATTGGGTTGACGTTCCTACAAGCACAAAGAAAAAACAAACAAACAAAGAAAACAATTGTTAAGCTGTGCCAAATATACCGAATATTTAAAGGTTTTCCTGGTTATTTTAACACTTTTATTACACGACCTCCCTACTTCGATATTTTAATTTCGTAACATACCTATTCGTCTTAAATTTGTGAAATTCGTCTCGTGTAGCAATCAGTGTTGAATTAAAAAAGCAAATTCGTTTTTGTCATTCGTTTTAATGTTGTTGTCATTATATTTCGTTTCTGGTGACTTAAAACTTTACGATTGAAAAATGTGCCCAAGTTTTAGACTTATTTCGAGAATTGTGCGCATTAATAAAATGTTCATTTCAACATAAATTTCCTTATATAGGCCTACGTATAAATAAAAGTAGTTAGCTGCAAGGTTTGAATCTCCTTTGCTGTGTTGAACAAATTTCTTTAGAATCAGTAATAGACCTTTCAAAATATGTTCTTTACCTATAACATGGAAATTAAGCATTAATATCAAACACCTTCGTAATAATGTGTTCTTTGATGAATAAAACCAGAGAGCTTATTAGGTCAGCAATATTACGAAAGTTTTTGATCTTGATGCTTAATTTCCATGTTATAAGTAACGAGAATATTGTCAAAGGTCTATTCCTGATGTGATGTTAATTGTGAAACACAGAAAAGGAGATTCACAACTCATAGCTAACTACTGTTATTTATACATATGGAAATATATGTTGAATTTATAGTTTTGTAAATGCGCACAATTCTTTAAATAAGTCCCAAGATTTGGCACGCTTTATAATCGAAACGTTTGAAGTCACCAGAAACAAAATGTAGTGGCAACAACATTAAAACGAATGACCAAAAAAACCAACGAATTTGCCTTTTCAATTCATCACCGATTCCTACACAAGACGATTTTTAGAAATTTAGGACGAATCGGTATGCTAACAATGTGCATTATACTAAACCTTAAATGAAATCTAGTGCTGGCATTTTGAAATTCAAATTGAGAATTGACTTTTGCGATTTTCGGGGACGAAATTAAAGTATAGCTATAGGGAATTCGTGTAATAAAAGTGTTAAAATATCCGGGAAAGCCTTTATATTGTTGATATTTAAACATTTTTCCCAACTCAAATAACTGAAAAAAATATAAGCGGCCAATTATGAATGAGAGTGATGTTACTTAAATAATATGGGTTGACGTGGTTTTATTACTTGTGTAAAATGTCATCTTTATAAACTGATAGGGCTAATGGTACTTTTTGGAGCAACATTAACCAAAGTTTGTTGCTCAAATTGCTCTATACTCTCTAAATGCCAAAGAGTGAAAATTCACTCCATTTGAAAGAAGATTCACTCCCACAGTCGGAAACTAGGGACTAGATGTTTTAGAGTGAAATTCCTTCAGTCCTAAAGATCGAGTTTTTACTCGAGCTTCGGCTGAAGTGGTTCTTTTTTCAGACTATTTCAATCGAAAATGAGTGTCACGATCAATCCTGCTACGCGCCTCTACGCATGTACATATGTAGATAACTTGTAGCCAATCAGCACTCTCCCAAGTCCCGCGCACGAAAGGGTGTTGAACAATACTATAATTTATACGGTGCTGACCCGCATTCGCGAAATGCAGTGCTCGTGTTATGTAATGTTACGAAAAACCGGCCATGGTTATTGTCGTGTTCGTCCATCCTTTGTTATTGTCCTGGTTAGGTACTTGTCTGTATGGTTGTCCGTGTGATTGAGTTAAGAATGATCAGTGTTGTTTGAGCTGTGATAGAATGAGCTTGACAATGAGAGTGATTTTAACTCCGAAAAGTCTAGTTCCTAATTTCACCTTTTGGAAATTTAGAGAGTAGTGTTAATGAAAAAACAACCTAACAAGATGTTGCTTACAGGCCTTATGTATGTTTAATTGAAAAAAAAAATCACTTTGAACTGTTCAGTATCAATCAAACTTATCAAAACTTAAAGAAAATAAGTAGCAGACTTATTCTGTGACAACACATTTTGGGTGGCATTTCCATAGAGATGTGTCTTATTTTCTCTTACAATGCTGCCAGGTAGTTTTACTTAACCATTAAGACACTGTCATTTTGACTTTTAATACCGGTACTGAATATTAAGTCCATATCCTTCTTCACTGTGTACTTACCACACCGGCCTTCGGCTTTCTCAAATGCACTGCAGGAAGGTGAAGTTGGTGGACTTTCCCTGTATGGTGCAGTAGGTGCCTCGTGTAGTGCAGTGCTGCTTGGCGGGGTGTTTTGCAAGGACTCAACATTGTCTCCAATGTGACCAGAAATGCTCGTCACCGTTTCACTTGCCACAGTGTCCCCAGGCAGTGTGCTGGTGGCCAGCAAGGGCTGGGTACTTGGCGTGCCTCCACTGACACCGAAATTCCTCTTCACCAACGGTTTGGTGCTCACCTTTAAGCCTTGGGGATCACCTTTATATTCTGGGCTACTTCCAACACTGGAGCCTATCCAGCTGCTGGTGACGTGGAATTTTCCCCGGAACTGCCTAGAAACATCTTTATTACCACTTGCATCTAATGCAGAAAGCAGCCTGTAGATGGACGGGTTGTCCCCTCTTCCGATGAAATCATCAATGATAACGTGCCTGATCTGATCCCGTATTCCCTCATGCTTGTGGTCGTACATCGTTGCTTCATAGTGCTTTTTGCTCAAACCAAGCTTGCCAAAGAAGTCTATGTGGGTTTGGAAGTCGATATTGTCCTTCACAAAGTCAGCATGCCATTTTGTACATTGTGTTGTCGTCCCTACAAAGAAAACAATTGTTAAGCTGTGCCAAATATACCGAATATTTAAAGGTTTTCCTGGTTATTTTAACGCTTTTATTACACGAACTCCCTACTTTGATAATTAAATTTCGTGCACATGGATGTGCTGAGGTGCGATCGCGAATGGACGTTGTTTTTGGATCGCTCCCACATGTTTGTAACAAACAATCAAAATCTCTCACCAAGGGACACATGCTTTATGTCAGAATCAAGCTAGTACATCACTGCATCTACAGATATTCTCAGCAGTAAAAGGAAGGTAATATCCACTGACTTCCTCTTAAAAACGTACATTTTGGTCTACACTAAATCTACAGTCCAGCTCTAGTACACATATAACTCCGAGCCACCCGATAGGCTACATAACAACAAGCCTTTTGTTACGTTCTGCACGGCCGAGTAACCAACAATAACCATTCAGTGACTTTCCATTCGCTATTGATGTGCTTCAGTGTGCGGTTTGACTCCCACGCATAGAGTATTTTCTCTACACATGTCTATCTCGTTTCGACATCTTTCCCCGGGGAGCTCCCCCTCATCCTTGACCATTGCCACATTTAATGTCAGGGGTCTGACAGTTCCTACCAAGCGAGCACAACTTGCAGTTGACCTTGCCAGCCGAAAGGTTGCAGTTTGCTGCCTTCAGGAGACTAAACGGCCTGATGGGCTAGACGAAATTCACAAGGGCTACCGCCTATTGTGCTTACCATCTACGTCACGTCATCATGGATTGGGATTTGCAATCGCCCCATGGCTACAAGATCGTATATTACGGTACTGGGCTGTATCGGACAGAGTGGCCATCATCCAAATATCTTTGTCAGGCAAGTCAATCATGACACTTGTAAACGTGTATGCACCTCACACAGTCCTTGTCAATGCCAACGTGGACGAGCAGGACCAGTTATTTTGCGATCTAGCTGATGTGACGTCATCGTATAGATCAAGTGCTTTGTTCTACATCGCAGGAGATTTCAATGCTAAGCTTGGAATTCGTCACGACCAAGAAACGATCATGGGCAGGCATACACGAGGCAGAAGAAATACCAGTGGGACCGTATTGGCCAACTTCCTCGATGCACATGGACTGTTTGCCTGTAACACGTCATTTGCTCACCCTGCACGTCACCAAACAACATGACAGGGCGCTCGTCGAGACGCTGTGACTGACAGACCAGTAAAGATCTACAATGTCATTGATTACATTGTGTGTCGTCAGCCGCAGAAAGCCTTGCTACAAGATTCTCGCTCTTACTTCGGAACCACACTAGAGAGTGACCATCGCCTTGTGATCGCACGCCTTGATGTATCTCAACTGTTCCACTGCTGGGAACGGCGAAAAGGGACAAGTAGTAAGACCATTCGTTACGCCACTGACCGACTCGCCAACCCAGAAGTACGAGCACGATATCAGATTGAAGTCCAGCGAAAACTCGCAAGTACAAAACCATCACTGATATGCGCTCAAGATCGCTGGAACGCTTTATCGGAGGTCATTCGTACATCTGCAGCTAGCACGATCGGCACTGTACCCAGCACAACTAAACACCGACAACTTTTCTGTCCGGAGATAGAACAAATGTCTCTAAAACAAAGAAATCTTCGCCTCCGCATTGACGCTATGCAACCCGGTGATACAAAAAAGCGACTCAAACAAGAACGGAATACCATCCTCCACTCCATGCGCAAACGTGCCGAAGTCAACGCCTCTGCACGACTAGACGAACTTGCGGCAGAGGTTGAACGCCTCCATGATGGTGCACAGATGTTCCGTGCAGTACGACTACTCTACCGCAAGCCCTACATCCCTCCTGTGATTCACAACGAACATGGCCAAACCGTAAATGACGCAACTGAAACTGGTAAAATAATTACAGAGTACTTCAGCGACCAATTCTGCGGTGATGTCTCCACGGGCATGTCTCCTTTTCAAGGAGAGCGCCGTCCAATGCAAACCCCCGTACAGCCTGCAGAGGTGAAGGAAGCTATGAAGAAACTCAACAATGTTCGTTCCTGTGGCTGCGACTCCATGCCTGGCGAGCTGCTCAAATACGCTGCAGACACCTTGGCACAACAGCTGACATCTTCAACCAAGCACTGGAGGCACAGCAACCAGTTAGCACTGGTCAAGGCATCCTCATTCTCCTTCAGAAACCCGGTAAACCCAAAGGCCAACTGTCTAGCCTGAGACCTATCGTCCTGCTGACGGCACTACGAAAGACACTTTCTCTTTTGGTCCTCAAACGCATTTACGGGAGGGTGGACGCATTTCTTGTCCCTGGTCAAAGCGGATTTCGACGAGGTCGTGGAACAGCAGATGTCGTCTTTGGCTACCGATGGCTGTGCGCCAAGACCCAACGCTGCAAGAAAAGCGCAGAGATTCTTGGGATCGATATGAGTCGTGCCTTCGATACCATCAGAAGACACCGGCTGATGGAAGTACTCGAGACGTTTCTTGATGAGTCGGAATTGCGCATTATTAGACTACTCCTATCAGAAACATCGTTGGAGCCACGACTGCGGAGAGGTACCTGCGCTCCTTTTTAAACCACCATCGGCACACCTCAGGGAGACAGTCTTTCTCCAGTGTTTTTTGTGATATACCTTGAAGCGGCTCTTCGTGACCTTCGTCAAAAGCTGCAAACACAAAGCAACAGGGACGGTGGTCTTCCTCTGGATGTGGCATATGCAGATGATGTAGATTTCGTAAGCGACTCAAGAGAACTCATCGACAGGGTGGAACAAGTTGCACCAGGGAGTCTGCTCGAATGGTTTCTTATAGTGAATCCGACCAAAACTGAGCACACATCGGAAAAGCGTCTAGATTGCCGCGAAGAAGAGGAATGGCGCATGACGAAGAAGCTTGGCTCTCTGTTGGGAGACGGCGAGGACGTCGCCCGTCGTAAGCAGTTAGCTACTGTAGCTTTCCACCAGATGAAGACACTTTGGTTGCGGCGTCACCACGTGAGTGAGAGTCTTCGTATCCGCCTCTACAACGCATTTTGTGCTCCCCGTGTTACTGTACAACATGGGGACCTGGGGCCTCACCCCAAAACAAACCGACCAACTTGACTCATTCCACCGAAGCCAGTTACGACAGCTCATTGGTATTCGGTGGCCACATAGAATCTCCAACAAGGCACTCTACCTTCGCTGCAAAAGTGGACCGGTCCACATCAAGGTCCTCAAAGCACGCTGGCGACTCTTCGGACATGTCTTGCGGCTCCCGCGAGATGTACCCGCTCAACTATTCGTAGATGAGTACTTCCGATCGGAACCTGGGGTAGACATCTGGCGAGGACACCCTCGTATCACTCAACCACTGGTGCTCGACCGAGACCTCAAGACAGTAGGCAAGCGTCTACACAGCACAGCTGGGTTGGACTACCTAAGACTTCTGTCCAAGGAGGAATGGACGGAGCTGACTGGAAGAATAGTCGAAACGGCAGAAGCGGAACTGACAATGTCAGCTACGCCATAACTGCTATACACACATACCTATTCGTCCTAAATTTGTGAAATTCGTCTCGTGTAGCAATCAGCGTTGAATTAAAAAAGCAAATTCGTTTTTGTCATTCGTTTTAATGTTATTGTCATTACATTTCGTTTCTGGTGACTTAAAACTTTACGATTGAAAAATGTGCTAATTTTTAGACTTATTTAGAGAATTGTGCGCATTAATAAAATGTTAATTTCAACATAAATATCCTTATATAGGCCTACGTATAAATGAAAATTAAGCATTAATATCAAACACCTTTGTAATAATGTGTTATTTGATGAATAAAACCAGAGAACTTAGGTCTGCAATATTACGAAGGGGCTTGATCTTGATGCTTAATTTCCATGTTATAAGTAACGAGAATATTGTCAAAGGTCGATTCCTGATGTGATGTTAATTGTGAAACACAGAAAAGGAGATTGACAACTCATAGCTAACTACTGTTATTTATACATATGGAAATATATGTTGAATTTATAGTTTTGTAAAGGCGCACAATTCTTTAAATAAGTCCCAAGATTGGCACGTTTTATAATCGAAACGTCTGAAGTCACCAGAAGAGAAATGTAGTGGCAACAACGTTAAAACGAATGACAAAAAACGAATTTGCTTTTTCAAGTCATCACCGATTCCTACACGAGACGAATTTAACAAATTTAGGACGAATCGGTATGCTAACAGTGTGCATTATACTAAACCTTAAATGAAATCTAGTGCTGGCATTTTGACATTAAAATTGAGAATTGACTTTTGCGATTTTCGGGGACGAAATTAAAGTATAGCTATAGGGAATTCGTGTAATAAAAGTGTTAAAATATCCGGGAAAACCTATATATTGTTTATATTTAAACATTTTTCCCAACTCAAATAACTGAAAAAAATATAAGCGGCCAATGATGAATGAGAGTGATGTTACTTTAATAATATGGGTTGACGTGGTTTTATTACTTGTGTAAAATGTCATCTTTATAAACTGATAGGGCTAATGGTACTTTTTGGAGCAACATTAACCAAAGTTTGTTGCTCAAATTGCTCCATACTCTCTAAATGCCAAAGAGTGAAAATTCACTCCATTTGAAAGAAGATTAACTCCCACAGTCGGAAACTAGGGACTAGACGTTTTAGAGTGAAATTCCTTCAATCGTAAAGATCGAGTTTTTACTCAAGCTTCGCCTGAAGTGGTTCTTCTTTCAGACTATTTCAATCGAAAATGAGAATGATTTTCACTCCAATGGAGTGATTTTCACTCCAAAAAGTCTGGTTACTAACTTCACTTTTTGGAAATTTAGAGAGTAGTGTTAATGAAATAAAAAACCTAACAAGACGTTGATAACAGGCCTTCTGTATGTTTAATTAAAAAAATCAGTTCAGTATCAATCAAACTTACCAAAACTTAAAGAAAATAAGTAGCAGACCTATTTTGTGACAACACATTTTGGGTGGCATTTCCATAGAGATGTGTCTAAGTTTCTCTTACAGTGCTGCCAGGCAGTTTTACTTAACCATTAAATTAAGACACTGTCATTTTGACTTACTGAAATATTAAGTCTATGTCCTTCTTCACTATGCACTTACCACACTGGCCTTCGGCTTTCTCAAATGCACTGCAGGAAGGTGAAGTTGGTGGACTTTCCCTGTATGGTGCAGTAGGTGCCTCGTGTAGTGAAGTGCTGCTTGGCGGGGTGCTTTGCAAGGACTCGACATTGTCTCCAATGTGACCAGAAATGCTCGTCACCGTCTCACGTGCCACGGTGTCCCCAGGCAGTGTGTTGATGGCCAGCAAGGGCTGGGTACTTGGCGTGCCTCCACTGACATCGTAATTCCTCTTCGCCAACGGTTTTGTGCTCACCTTTAAGCCTTGGGGATCACCTTCAATCTCTGGGCCACTTCCAAAACTGGAGCCTATCCCAAACCTTCTAACAGATACCTCGCCACTGACATTGTCGTAATGAACTCCATCTACAAGATAAGGATAATGAAGGAAGTCCAATTTAATTATTGACTTTTGCCACACTGCCTTCCCATTGTATGTTTTTATCAATCAATTAGGGGAGAATAGTAGTTTAAACCAGACTGCTATGGCGAGGGCTATTATCAGTGACCAAGCCCCTAAACGATTTTTAACATCATATTGATAGGCCTATCTGCCCCATTCAACTATTATTCCCATTCAACTATTATCCCCATTCAAAAGTTTATTTTGGTTAATTAAACAATGAAAAGTCGAAAAGTTGACAAACTTCCGACAATTTCTGTTTCCATTCTGGCCATTTTACACTGTGCCAGGGATTTTTCTATGGTGTACCCATCGTTATTAATTTTATGGGTAATTCAAAACGAGTGGGAATGGCTGAAAAAAGAAAAATGGAACATTTAATCAAATCTTCAGAACTACAAGCATTTAATGAGGTATCAAACTAATAAGGCAAAACAAGAACTTTCATTTGAGTGGCGTGCCAGTGAGATTAAAAATGGTCAAGTGTTTTTTTGTGATTAGAAAACCTGGATTTTTGGCCAAAGTTATGGATTTTAGGTCGTCATATTAGCATATTATATACAAAATGCAAGTGCTATTGTGAGTTTTTGGTTTTCAAGCAGGGAGAAAGATTCATATTTTATGCAAAACATTTTTTGTGAGATTAATTCTTGTTTTAATGTTTATCTTGTACCAAAGATGTGTGGACGAACTGTAAAGTAAGTTGCGTGAGTTACCTAAATACATCCCTCTAGAGATTTCATGATTGATTGATTTTTGAATAATCGTATAGCACCTAATGATGTAATGGCACTGAAAACATTTTTGAGGAAACTTCCAAATGCATGATACTTAATTTTGTTGTCCATTATGTGTAACGTGAGTTACCGATATAAATCTCATACTGCCAAACCAACAGAAGTTGATTTTGTTTGACTTTTTTAAAATGTAGTCATTTAATTTCAAGGGATCCTCTGTGAGAAAAGTTCAGCCTAAATACTTTGACTTTGTAGAAAACAGAAGTTGACGGAGGACCCCTTCTAATTGTAACATGAGTTACCATGGAATTGCCCATATGGAAATCATATCAGTGGCTCTCAAGCCGGTGGAGCACTCGGCACATACTGCAAGCATGTGGCGTGGAGTGCAGGTGCTCGCAACCGGTTTTAAACATCGCTTTACCTGTGTTTTACCAGCGGTATAAAACCACCGACCAATAAGAATGGGTAAAGTGTCTCAGGTATTTATGAATATGACATGATGGGACTGAATATCATGTAAGAAAGTTGCTATTCCGTGAAAAATATGAAACACTGATAGTACATTATAATAATTTCTCACTTGCTTTCTTACTAAATAAAGAGCACTTTAAGGTCAAAGCGGACGACTTGGGAATGGTCAGTGTATCGTAGTTTGTTTCTGCATTAATAGGGGACGTTGAACAATAGATGACAATGGGTCCCCAATTCCCGAGAGGTCCCCAATTTGGATTCGTGTACAAACCATATGTTAGGTCTTCCTAAAAAGTTAGAGTACAAACTAAAGAGGGACAATAGGGGGTCCCCGATTGTAGGCAAATACACACTTGAGTGTATGGGTTGTGTATGATGTGTGTGCATGGGACGCCCGACAACATGGCACATATTGCAGATATACATCTAGGATATACCTATTCAATATTGTATCAAGAATCATTGTTTTAGAATGCCTCGATACAGCATTAGGATTCGAAAGTCTGTCATGCGATATTTGGCTTTTAAATAAACTATAAAGCAAGACATAACTTTAGGCATGACATGTCCAAATTTGTCGACAACACATTTTATAATTGTTAACAAAACACTGATCAATAAAAACTCCATCCTCTAAATGCAACCTGCAGATAAATAAGAAGGTAAACAGCAGTGAGATGAAAACATCGGAAAAATCAAACCCAACACACATTTTAATTCTGAATTTTCTTGTAGCCACTCTAGTCTGTTATAGTGGAGCGGCATGGCCCCATTAGTTCCAAGAACTGTGCACGTTGTGATAAAAGCATGAAACGTCGCATATTGGTTCTTCATGCCAGATATGGAGGCATTTCATATTTGACCTCTGCTGACCTTTGATAGGTCAACGATCTTTACTTACTTTATTTATGACAATTATTCTTCAAAAATTCACTTTCCTGTGACCCAAGTCTACATACAATTCATATCCCATACAATTCATATCTGACCCCTGGTGACCTTTTAGAGATCAATAACCTTTGTTAACCTTTTTTTATAGCTATTCGTAAGATTTACTCTTTAAACCTCAACCTTTTTCACTATCCAAATCTTAATAGTAGGTGTTCATGCTATGAAAAGAATTTCCATATATAGGACATTTCATATTTAACGTCTGGTGACCTTGCGAGAGGTCATGAC
The DNA here is from genome assembly GCA_029964075.1 of Patiria pectinifera. NCBI lineage: Eukaryota > Metazoa > Echinodermata > Asteroidea > Valvatida > Asterinidae > Patiria > Patiria pectinifera. The sequence continues at coordinate 14,638,185 of CM057134.1, forward strand.
CTTTGTAAAAGCTAAAGATATTTATAAGATTTACTCTTGCAAATGCCACTTTTTCTTGACCCATGTCTAAAAGTTTACTCTTTGTGCCATGAAAAGAATTTTCGAATCGGGGACATCATATCTGACGTCTGATACCCTTGGAGAGGTCAATGAACTTTGTGCACCTTCTTTGTAGCTATTTATCATAATTATTCGTCAAAACGCCTTTTTTCGTGACCCTAGCCTCAATAGTGCCAAAGAAAGGTGTTGCACCTATAATGCTTCAGACTACCACAAACAATTTTGAGGTGACCTCTGACCTCCATTTCCTTTTCATATTGGCAGATGCAACATGATGCGATTGGAATAGAAGTCTGTCAAATATTATGTACTCTCTTTAACTTTTTACACTCCATTTTATGCAGATGCACTTGGCTAACCACATTTTCAAGCCCACTGGTCACTGTTAGAGTGTGATGCTGGTTCGATATCAGTCTTATATTCTATTGCGCTTGCATCTGCCCGGCCTTACAAAAAGGGAAATGGAGATAGGTCATGACAACATTGTCTTTGGGGTCTGAATTCAGGACATGCTGTAAAATAATTATTAAAATACACTTCTTTTGCACTTTTTACACTTTGGTCGTGAAAAAGTGGCATGTAGAAGATTAAATATGATAAATAACGGCAACTAGGGTATACAAAGTTCATTGACCTCGCAAAGGTCACCAGAGGTCAGATATGAAAGGTTCACATATCTGAAAATTCATATCATGGCAAGAACACCCAAATTTTAGATATGGGTCATGGAAAAGTGGGGTTTTGAATAGTAAATCTTCTACTTATCTATAAATAGGATATACAAAGTTCATTGACCTCTTGAAGGCCATCAGAGGTCAGATATGAAATTCCCTACATATGGAATTCTTTTCACAGCATGAGCACTTAACATTAAGACTTGGGTCTTGAAAAATGTTGGGATTTAAAGAGTAAATCTTCATAACTGAAATGGAGTTATGACAGTTAAAACAAATGTCATTGGCCTCAAATATAAAATTTTCCCACATTTGGCCATTATTTGCATTGTATGAAGACCTATGACAGACTTCGCTCATAGAAAGGTGGTGTTTTCAAGAACAATAGGTGTAAATAGAGTACGTAAAGGTCATTGAACCCTCAAAGGTCACCAGGGATCAGATATGAAATGCCTTCATATTTGAACATTTTCGTCATGGCATGAAGACCTGACATGCCAAGTACGTATCATGCTTTTATCACAAAATTCACATTTCTCTCCCGATACCTCTCCACTATTAGTAGTCGTCTTCACGAGGAAAGTCTTGTGTTTATACCTTGGCGGTTACAAGGGGCATTTTCTGGATCTGGGCGTCCTCGAGGTTTAGCTTTTATTTGCCGGCACTGACAGATGACAATGATGACCAACACAATCACAGCAAAACTTAGGATGGAGACTGCTACAGCAAGGAGACCAATGGTGATGCTCTTCCACAGTTCCTCATCACTTTGAAAACACGGGTATGCATTAGCATCTGTTGGTAAATCAACAATACAACAAAAAGGTAAAGGTCCGGGGGTTCTGAGAGATAAATATTAAGGATAACCAATGGGTTTTTAACGGAGGGAATTAAAAATAATAATGATAATAATAATTATACTATACATTACCCTGGATTGGATATTTGGGAAACAGCCCTATAAACTTGTGCACAATTTTTTTCAAACTTAAATGTGCTCTAACCCAATATTCCCTTGTCCTTTTCCCACGAATTTCGGTATGTTCACTAATCACATTACAAGCACCAATAACAAAATAATTGCGACACCAAAATTGTGATTCTAAAGGGGGGCAATGACATTAGGGAGACATAAACTGTCTCCCTAATGACCGATGTCTCCCATCGTGCGAAGAAATTACGATAACGTGTCTCCTTAGTGGTACCTTTACACGAATAACAATGATAATAAACGGAATTTCTATAGCGCGATTCCATTGAGATCATGGCGCAACAAACACCAATGATAAAGAGAAGAAACCAACAACTATTCAGTGATTAGGTGTGTTTTGAGCTGCTTCTAGAATGACGAAAGAGTTTCCAGGGATATGGTATCGGAGGGCACAGTGTTCCACATTAAAGGACTGGGAACTGTGTTTTGTCGGTGATTTAGACACTGCGGTATAAAATTTAGATTTGGGTATATTTTGACACAAATTTGGTATCAAAAGAAAGGGCAGTGTGCCCAAACCTGAACATAAGTGACTAGCCAATCATTGGCAATACTGTGTGAATTTTGCCTAAAGTCCTAAGTATGGAGAAGCACTTAGTTCTCGGAAATCATTTAGTTTTCATATCACCATGCTTTTTAACCATTTTGTGTCTGTTGTGTTGTAAAACACAGGCCACACAATGATTCAATACTGGAATCGCTGTGGAAAGATATTAAATACCTCAGAATCCGTTAGCTCCCCCGGAGAAATGTCACAATTTTTTTATCTAAATGTCAACGTATTCTGAAGATCACATGCTTACAAATTAACAGATCAGACAACACCGTTTTCAGCAACCATACTCCTTTCAATCAAAAAGATGTCAAAATAGCATGAGCGCAATTGACAAAAAAATGCAATGACGGACTACATTTAATTAGGGCAAAAATGAACACCCAGGGTGAAATTTGTAAACAAAAGTATTGTGTTATTTTTCGTCTCTAGTGTCTTACTGTAAAAAAAAACAGTTTACCTCAAAAATTCACTGTAAGTGACATTTGATCAAGCTGTTAACATTACCGTTCTTAAACCTTGAGTTTATTAACCCTATGCGAAGCCAGAGAGAAATTTTACTTTGGCGCGATTTTCCGGTTATATTTTAAACTGCGAAGTGAACCCTTTCAAAATTCACCAAATTGAAATACAAAAATGATTTTCTGACAAATATGTCAAATACTAGATGGGGGTAATAATGTTTTATCGAAATGTGTGAACTTTAAAGAAGGTTTCTAATGTGCACGTGGAATTTTCTGAAATTTTTTTCAAGTGCGTTACGTAAAGGGAACACTCGGCAGAGTTTGAGCCCAATTTCCGGACGTTACAGGTTTTGAATTTCGGACTAAATTTTGATGACACTAACATTCTTGTATATTATCTTGGTTAAGTTATTCCTTGAACCCAATGAATGTCTTTGGAACGGCTGTAATTATGGTCCATTAGTTAAATAGCAATCTCTGTGGATGAATTTTCGGATTGTTTAGATTTCTATTATTAAGTTCTAATTATGAAACTAAACAAAAATACAGGTCATACATACCAGCCATATTATTTGGCAAACTTGACGACGAATTTCGCAGGAAATCCTGAAAAGACAAAAAGGTTAACTTGAGGACACTTCTTGCGTGTGATATTAATTGCAGATTGTACCACACACTGGAGCACATACAAGCTCACATCTGTTGTGTTCTTGTGGGGAAGACCTTTGTTCCCTGCCTTTGTTCTCCTCTGTTCCTATTGACAAATGTCAAACTACATAGCGTTTCCCTCATGAGGAAGATATAGTTCTAAAGACTTTCTTATGGGGTTTGTTCTACATGTATTGTATCTACTGTTAAGTAAACACACAAGGAACCATTGTACATGAACACTACACACTAATTACCTCCACCAGTGAGGTAATGTTTTCATTGGTGTTGGTTTGTTTGTTGGTTGGTTGGTTTGTCTCTGAACAGGATAACTGAACAAAGTTTTGGACGGATATTCATAAAATGCGTTTTTGGGGTGGACCTTGGTACAAGTACAAATCGATTAGATTTTGGAAGTGATCTGGATCCGGGTCTTGATGGAGGATTTTTTGAGGATTCTTCACTATTTTGTATGTGCGAATGTGCTGTGTACAACTGAGCAGCTTCATGTGCGTGCACTGAGCCGGTGACCCTGTATGCCTTACCACCCATATAATCTAACCACCCAGGTCAATGGGCTAGACCATTATACAATAAGGGAGTGGAGAGGTAGACACAGGCATATACACGCAGACTACAAAATGTTTAAGGATTTGTTTATTGAATAACTAACACTGTCTTACACTTTGTAAAGCGGCCAATATTGCTATTTTTCAATAAATTCAGAACAATTATGAGCAATCATGTTGCTATGTTAAATGTGCATTAAAATATATGGAAGTCCAGTGAATATGCGAGTATTTCTATTTGGAGAACTGACAATACGGCGGGGAGTTGTTGGCGGAGGTTTGCGCTCTCTGAGTGCTTTGTAGTTCACAATTGGATCATACTGGTTTGCTTCTTGGTACCATGATAGGGTAGAAAAACTCATAACGTCACTTTTCGTCACCTTTTGTATTCATAGGAATTGCCATTCGCCTATTTGTGATATGACCGACACGATAGGAGGGCGCTATTTGCTTTGGGTAACTACAAAAGACCTTACCCAAATCAAACAGCGCCCTCCTATTGTGTCTGCCAAACCTCGAATAGGCTAATAAAAATTATCGACAAATGTATATGTGAATCAGACAACTACGCAATAATTGTTGACGTTAGCATTCGTTCGCGTGGAGATTTCATTTCTTTGTGTGGAATTCCAAAAAAATTTCTTACAATGGAATATCCAATGTCAGTGGGTCTGTTGTTCGTATGAACTAGAAGGTGTCTCAAGATAAAGTATACCCTTGTGTAAACGTAAATTAACCGAAATGCACTGAATATTTCGAAGGAGGCAACTATACAAGGAAAAAGGCAAGGATGTCCTCTATCAAATGATGTTGATGAAAGGGACAATGATAAGGTGCTTCATTGAAGGAATAAATTGAGACAATGTCAATTTCAATCAATCTTTTAATTCATGTTTTTAGTAGTTACGGGATAAATGTAAGGCCCTGTGACCTCAACACGACCGGCACTGCTGTTAATGCACAACTCACATCATCGTGTCATGTCTCTGACACAATGTGATAGGGTGTGGTATCCAGAGTGTTCCTAATGGCAATCCAGATTCGCGTAAGTTGACGACTCACTTCCTGGGGTCCTGACTGTACCCTTTGGATTTTCCCATTGAGGCTAAAAGTAGACAGTACTGGTGAATTAGAGTACAGAATGTCCCTAAAAAGTGTCTGTCTAAATATTTTTGAAATAACAACAGGACCACGAAGTACATTATGTAATGTTGTAATTGTGCAGATGCTCCTTATCCCTAGCCTAAACCACTACGACTTATATGTAGTTTCCCTCACGCCTCCTTTCTGCACAATGGTTAATTGATAACAACCACATTTTTGGACACTGTGGCCAAGTTCCTTGCTTTAATCATTTTCACTTCTTTGTTAAATGTAAGCTGTGTAAAATCCTTCATGTTGTGAAAAAGTGTTGCGGTTGGGGATTGGGATCTTTTGCCTGGCTGTCACTCATCATTTGCCCTTGCACATTAAACTCAGGACTGGCCATGATGACTGATAGCCAGGGACATACTGTATCTAGCAGTGTTGTAGGGCTCGAGTCCAGGACTCGGACTCGAGTCACATTTTTCGTGACTCTGACTCGACGAGTCACATTGAAAAAAGACTCGGACTCGGACTCGGACTCGACCATGATGACTCAGACTCGAGCGTCCGGTCTAGCCAGACGGAATTGTGGGGTGATAGCATTGTGTTCCCATTATCTCTTTTTCTAAAGATTCTCTTCTGGGGTGATGTTTTTCTATTGTGAAATTAGTGGGGTAATGTGTCCTGAAAGGAACATCACTCAACAAGGGGGGTATGGTCAGAACTTGGTGACTCGTGACTCGAGGCACGTATTTTTATCAAAAGAAAAAAAACATAACGTTACGTATTTTGTGCGACGAATGTAGCATTCTTTTTTACTCCATAGACAAACACGGCGCCGCGGAAAATCATATTCAGGGGCCACGCACGCACGCCTAGCGCCCGCACGATGAGCACCAGGACCCGGTGATCTGCCAAACACAGAAGGTTAACTATTTACACCAGGTTTTAATTAAAAGACAGAATGGATGAATAAAAATAATTAAATAACTAGATTTATGTTTGTGGACAAACGCAGGGCTGTTTCTGTAATTTCTTGTGACGTGTGACATGTAAAGTTTCAAGTACAAGTTCCATCAATAAAGGATGTGTAGTTCTGTTGATAATAAATGGTGGCATATAATATGCGATTGCATTCTCATAGGGCTTTGAATTATAACGTCACATGTCACGTGATGACGTCATGATGACGTCACATCATTCTTTATGTATAACTATATTTTTTTTAGTAAAGAACAACTTAGCCAGAGCATACCTCGTTGAAAGCAAGTTCACATCTTTCACCAATTTTAAATTACAAGGCACTTCCGGTTTCAACTGGAAGGAAGAGTCACATGATTTCGCACGTAATATAAAAAAAGGAGACCCTGGCCGACCTTCCGGCCGGTTGCAGAAACAGCCAAAAAAACCTTTAACGAAAACAAAGGCTGTTTCGGCTGGTTGCCGAAACAGCCAAAAATGATTACTTTGGTGAACAACTTAGAACGTGTGACACATGACTCGGGCTCGGACTCGAAGCTTGTGATTCAAGACTCGGACTCGGACTCGAGGCTTGTGACTTGAGACTCGGACACGGACTTGAGGCTTGTGACTCGAGACTCGAGACTCGGACTCGGACTCAAAGCTTGTGAGTCGTGATCGGACTCGGACTCGACGTTGGTGACCCAACTACAACACCGGCATAGTCACAGGAAAACGTCTGAAACCATTAGATCAGAATTACAAACAATAGAAAGTAGAAGGCTATTATTACAAGTGGTTATATCACACTCTAGAGCCAGGCTAGTGCCTGTAAATTAAATTAACTGGTGGATTAAATAACAATGAAATACTGCACTTTAAATCTGCCCATTAGCAATGATTTTGAACACATGTTTTATATTAGTAATGAAGCTGTTGTTATTGATAAGCTACACAAAAGGCTGCATCAGAATGGTTGTCAGGAAAAGGTAAAAATGAGTACATTTATTTCAGTTGTATGTACAATTTAGACCACAACTGTACATTTGGCGCTTTTGTATTTTAGAGCGCATAACTGCTAGTGCTTTGTTGTTAAATCCTCGACTTTTTGTTGAAACTGGACATTGTAAAAACTGGAAGAAGGCAAGCGTGTTGAAAAAAATGGCACATAATGATATATCAACAAAAGTTAACTTACAGAGTGAATTGGTCACGGTTATTTCTATGGAGATTAATATTTTTTTTTCGAATGCGAGCATTTTGCACCATGATGTTTCCTGTATGGAGACGTTTGTTATCTATTAGGATCGTACAAAGACGGAGAAATGTACAACGTACTTACGAATCAAGATCAGGCGGTTATTGCAGATTTGTTCTTTGATGAACAATCACCGTCTAGCTAGGAGCAGTTCGGTTTCAGAGTGCAACGCTCCTAAACATAGCGGAAACAACAAATATGGCAGTAATGATATTGTCGACGCTGCGTGAACGGGAATCCCCTTGCTTTGTGTGAAATACACAACAACATGTTTACATGACCATAGAGGTCAAATGTCTTTTTTTGTTGTTATTTGTACTTTGAACTGCAGCTCAGTAGTGATGCAAGTTGTATAACAACTAACACACCCTATAGCTTGCAAACACGACGATCAAATTTAGGATTTAAACATTTTCCAATTTGTCTCTAAGGACAAAAAAAGTCTTCGGTTTCTGATGTGCGCGCGCGTCGCAGTAGCCATGCGCGTCTGCAAAGTTAAATATTTTTTTCTATGTAAGATGATGTCTCAAAACCGCAAAACTCATTGGTTTGATTGGAATCCTGCTGCTGCACAATTTCAACGTGTTTTTAGATGGGGTTACGATCGAGTATGAGCTTTATATGGCCTCTATGGGCTCCCATATATTTTAGTCGGGCACCATTTGCATACGGTTTTGCAATTTTGTAATTGTGCGTCTGGAAGCCAGACTGAGGGAGCGATGGTCGTGTTTCTGGCTACATGTAAACGCTTTTTAATAAACGCAATATGTAAGGGAGCAGACTAAAACAACCAGCCCGGCAGCACATGCACGTAATTGATGTCGCTGAATGGTCCGACGTTACCGTTTTCTCTGATTTTTGTCTTGACTATCCAAATTTCCCAAAGAATGTTCGTGTCGGTCGAGATATTAAGTGGTTGCGGAATTTTCAAGCCTTATGGCCTGACTAAGGTCACCCCATGGCCCAAGCGCCACCCTGAAGAACATTTGTTTTTATTCATCAGTGAATCAACAATTACAAAACCAATAAATTGATATTATGTTCATACGATTCAGACATGGCAGAAATAAATTAAATATTGGTGAAAGAGCAAGAAGGAAACATTGAGTTACATCAATGGATACAAGTTTCTTTGATGGGTAGCTAATTGCAATATAAAATTCAATTCTCTCCATCACTCTTACTAAATTCATAAAATGGATGATTTGCGGAGGCTATTATTACACGTGTTTATATCACACTCTAGAGCCAGGCTAGTGCCTGTTAATTAAATTAACCAGTGGATTTATTAACAATGAATTACTGCACTTTAAATCTGTCCATAAGCAATGCTTTTGAACACGTTTCATATGAGTAAAGAAGCTGTTGTTATTGATCAGCTGCACAAAAAGCTGCATGAGAATGGTTGCCAGGAAAAGGTAAAAAAAAGTACATTTATTTCAATTGTATGTACAATTTCGACCACAACTGTAAATTTTGCGTGATTGTATTTTAGAGTGCATATTAAGTGCTTTGTTGTTAAATCCTCGATTTTCTTTTAGAAACTGGACATTGTCAACACTGGAAGACAATGATATATCAACAAATGTTCACTTACAGAGTTATAATGAAATGGTTACGGTTATTTCTATGGAGATTAATATATTTTTTTTCTCGAAAGCGAGCATTTTGCACCATGACGTTTCCTGTATGGAGACGTTTGTTATCTATTAGGATCGTACAAAGACGGAGAAATGTACAACGTACTTACGAATCAAGATCAGGCGGTTATTGCAGATTTGTTCTTTGATGAACAATCACCGTCTAGCTAGGAGCAGTTCGGTTTCAGAGTGCAACGCTCCTAAACATAGCGGAAACAACAAATATGGCAGTAATGATATTGTCGACGCTGCGTGAACGGGAATCCCCTTGCGTTGTGTGAAATACACAAACAACATGTTTACATGACCATAGAGGTCAAATGTATTTTTGTTATTTGTACTTTGAACTGCAGCTCAATAGTGATGCAAGTTGTGTAACAACTAACAGGAAAAGGTAATGCAAGTTGTGTAACAAATAAAACTCCCTATGGCTTGCAAACACGACGATCAAATTATGATTTAAACATTTTCCAATTTGTCTCTAAGGACAAAAACAATCTTCGGTTTCTGGTGCGGCGCGCGCGTCGCAATAGCCAGGCGCGTCTGCAAAGTTAAATATTTGTTTTTCTATGAAAGATGATGTCTCAAAACCGCCAAATTCACTGGTTTGATTGGAATCCTCCTGCTGCACAATTTCGACGTTTTTTTAGATGGGGTTACGATGGAGTATGAGCTTTATATGGCCTCGATGGGGCTCCCATATATTTTGCACTAAATTTATTCGGGCAGCATTTGCATACGGTTTCGTAATTTTGTAATTGTGCGTCTGGAAGCCAGACTGAGGGAGCGATGGTCGTGTTTCTGGCTTCATGTAAACGCTTTTTAATAAACGCAATATGTAAGGGAGCAGACTAAAAAACAGTCTGGCAGCACATGCACGTAGTTGATGTCGCTGAATGGTCCGACGTTACCGTTTCTCTGATTTTTGTCTTGCCTATCCAAATTTCCCAAAGAATGTTCGTGTCGGTCGAGATATTAAGTAGGTGCGGAATTCTCAAGCCTTATGGCCTGACTAAGGTCACCCCATGGCCCAAGCGCCACCCTGAAGGACATTTTTTTTATTCATCAGTGCATCAACATTTACAAAACCAATAAATTGATATTATGATCATACAATTCAAAAATGGCAGAAATAAATTAAATATTGGTGAAAGAGCAAAAAGAAAACATTGAGTTACATCAATGATGTAACTTTGATGGGTAGCTAATTGCAATATAAAATTCAATTCTCTCCATCGCTCTTACTAAATTCATAAAATGGATGATTTGCGGAAGCTTATCTTCATACTTACATTTTTAAATGTACTACAAAAAGGTCTGGGTCGTAAATATTATAACCAAACACAATAGAAAATTCTGCAAGAACAATATTGACTTTACAAATTGACGTTAACCATTCCCCTACCTTTTTCCAAAAATATGAAACAAAAGGACAATTAGAAAATAACTGATCATTTTTCTCCAGACCGGTTTTACAAAATGCACAAAAAGGGGTATCAGACAGACTAGGCCTAATTTTGTGGAGAAAGTCGTTATTTACCTTTAACCTGTGCAAAATTTTGAATTGGAACTCTCTACACTTAACATCCGACGCACAATTATAAAAGGTAGCATAAAAATACGGTCCTAATCATCTTCATGTACCTGATTTTGTTAATACTTTTACACGGGTTAGTTCTAAATTGATCTATTAGGAAATTGTAAACTTCTTTGACAAAAAAGGTGTTTGTTAAAGATAAAGCAGTCTGAATATCACAAAAATTCTGTCCCTTAAATTTGTCTTTCCATTCCCGGGGAATGGCTTTTAAAACACCATAATATTCAATGAAATTACTCTTCAAATCAAACTTTAATCTAAATTCATTGAAGTAAAGAAATAGCCTGAGTTTGCTATGAGATGCCTGATCTTAAAATTCTTGCCTCAAGCCATTGTCTATAAAATAAAGGTTGACCTTGAATACTTATAAAAGAATTAGACCAAAGGCTCTGATAACAGTAATCTTGCATTGAAACAGGAGGTTTATGAGCGAAGCGGCTCCGAGAACACAAAATATCCTCTAGCAAGAGGGAATTCAGCTACAACAATTTCACAAAACGAAGGGCAAAATTCCCTTGAAAACTTACTGGCCCTCCTACTAGATGAAGCGAATGCAAAAAAAAAAGTGCTTTCAGCTTTCCTGATTGTTGGCATCAAGGAGCCTCTTCACCCAAGATGCCTTTAATGCATAAACATGCTGTTCATAATCAACCATATTAAGCCCACCTCGGTCAATAGTATTAAATAAAACAGTACGCTTAATTTTATCCGGCTTATTATTCCGCACGAAGGAGGAAAATAATTTATTAATTTTCTTGAAAATGCATGGTCTGGATTTGGTAAAACAGAGGAAACAAAAGTTAACTTAGGCGTAATTAAAGACTTCAAAATAGCGATTCTTCCCTGTAATGTCAGGTTTCTCATATTCCAAATCCAATATTCCATTTTAAGCGTAGTTCTAAGATAAAAAACATCTCACTATTTTTGCTAGAGCCAATATGAATAACTTCGGATTTATGTAGATTGTTAGTCAACCCTGAGCACCGCTTGAAATCTTCTAAAATATCACGAATTGTGCCTAAGGATTTGTCTGATCCGCCCAAAAAATGGTTGTATCATCGGCAAACTGAGAGATTTTTAAAGTATGCCCATTTACATTAAGACCAGAAATATGCTGGTTATTCCTATACAGCAAGAGGCTCCACGGCTAGAACAAAAAGAACAAAAAGGGGCAGCCTTGCCTCACACCTCGTGTCAATGGAAAAAATCAGAGGAATAACCATTATTAATAATAGTGCTCTCAATGTTACTATAAAAACCTTAACCCATTTTCTCAAGTCCTGACCAAAACCAAAATATAACAAAACTTTATCCACATACTGCCATTCCAACTTATCAAAGGCTTTACTTTTACAAAGTCGACACGAAACAACATACCAGGAATATTTTCATCTTCTGCGTACTGTAACGCTTCAAGGATAGTAATAATGTTTTCGCCAATATATCTACCCTGGATAAAACCTGTTTGATCAGAATGAGTGAGGTCAAATGATTCTTAAGTCTAAAAGGTATAGCTTTTGCATCTTGTAATCAGTGTTCAAAATCGAAATTGGACGCCAGTTACCTAAAAACAGAGGATTTTTATTTGTCTTGGGTAAAAGAGTAATAATTCCCTACGCTGGGAAACTGACATTTCACCCAAGTCAAAGGAATAATTAAGAGCATTGATGGGAAAATGATTAATTTCAGGCCAAAGAAGGACTTATTAAACTCGGCTGGGAGACCATCGGTTCTTAGGGTCTTACCATTGGCAAGAGAATCGACAACATTATAACATTTCTCTACCGAAAGCAAACCTTCACGTGCATTCTTGGATTCATCTGAAAGAAAATGATCTTGAGGCTGAGAAAAAACCCCCTGATCATTAGACTGGTTATCTAAGTGATAAGCTTCAAATGAAGACTGATATAAATTATAGTAGAATAAACGTTCTTCAAGCAAAATTGTCTTTGGATCTGACTCAAGATAATCATTAACATCTAAATTAGAAATAATTCTATTTACGTAATTCCGTTCTTCCAAATTAAGAAAATACTTGGTACTTTTCTCTCCTTCCTCGTGCCACCTTGCTTTCGAACGAATTAAAATACCATTAGTTTTATCTTATATAAGGCTCTCTAACTCTTTCTTCTTCTTATGTAAAGAATTGAGACTCGGTAGATCATTTGGATTACCATGTAAATGAGACTCAGTACAGAGCTGCCGCTCGACCTTCTTATTCAAACGTTTCTTCTGGAGGAAAAATTAACAGAAAACTACGGATGTTACATTTAATCATCTTCCACCGCAGAGCTGGATTGCAGGCTGCATTGTCAACGGCAGAGGAATGAATAACTTCCTTAAGCTTACTCAAATACTTGTGATCGTTATGCAAAGAAAAATTCAATTTCCAAAACCCAGGCCCTCGAGGCTCCGAGCCGAGTGAAAAAGGAAAGAGTGATTACTGAATGGTCCGACTTAAAACCACTAACAATATCAACACTGACAATACGTGAGATAAAACTGAATGAAACTAGAAAAAAAGGCAAGTCTGCTAATAATAGGAGGCTCATGATTGGAAGTCCAGGTGTACCTTTTAGAATCCGGATTTTTATCCCGCCAAATATCAATGAGATCAAAATTATCTTTCAAACCTAACAATTCTTGTTTAGCTGCAAAATTGGTGTGGGGGAGACCTCTAAATTTATCTAAAGCAAAATCTGAAACAATATTAAAGTCGCCACCTAAAATAATATGACCCTCCGCGTAATTATCGATAATATTGGAAATCTGTTGAAAAAAAAACCACCCCAGGATCATCATTGTTAGGGGCGTAAATTGATAAGGGAGACACTGTCACCATTAATATATAGACATTTAGTAGTAAAATATACGTCCCCTAGGATCATGCCATGTATTGAGGATGTCAAATTGAAAAGTAGGCTTCAAAAAAATACAAATACAAGCACTGTTAGAAGAAAAAAATATTAAAAACAATTTTATAATCCCACTCACTAATCCAAAATTTCTCTTTTTCAGGGATGCTGTGAGTTTCTTGGAGGAAACAAATGTCAAAAGACTTATTCCGAAGCCAAATAAATAACTGCCTCCTCTTAAGATAATCAATCAATCAACTTTAACATACATCATAAAGTTCAAATTATACTGCTCTGATGATTTTTTTTCGCATTTGCACAAGGGGGTTGGGGTAGGTTGAGTTGAAGCAGAAAGGAAGGCAAGGAAAAGGACATAGGATTAGGTTGAAACATGTGAAATTGGTAGGGAGGGGAAGGTAACAACAAGAAAAAACACGAAAAGGACATTTTTAAGAGTTTTAAGGAGATCGAGGCGTCATCTGCAACATCAGCCGACATTTGAAGGAAAAATGTAGAAAAAAAACCCCGCGTCGCCGCACCACTTTTGGGGCAAACTCCATACCACAAACCGGAGACCTTTTTTGGTCTAAATGAGAGTTTTGTGCCTTTCCACTTCAAGGTTGAATGAAGAGCCTCAGTTCTGTTGGAGAACTTGATTGCACTCTGGAAAGTTTGAATAAAATTGGTTTTTAAAAGGTGGTTATGAGGTCGGGGAGAGGTTCAAGGGGGAGAAATGTTATTTAAAGACAACTGTTGCACACATATTATATATTATATAGAAATTGTGTCATGTGGATTAAATATCTACATACCAACCTTCGCTTGCACTCATGGACGTTTTGACAGTTGTTTTCCTTATAGTTTTGGCAAAACAATAGAAAGCCGCGATTATTAATAATGTTTTGTGTTTTCTCTCTTATATTTGCTGGACAGAATCCAAATTTGAATTAATTGTTTCTTAATTATGATTTTCTCTACAAAACTACGCATCAAAAACAAATGCAGAAACTTTATGTGTCTATGTTATTTCTTGTTACCCCAGATCGCTGCTGTAGGGCACTGCTGTGCAAAGGTCGAACAAACAATATTTCATGTCTTTATGTCGTTTAATGGTAAATGGTGGGTATTATTTTCTACGCGCACAGCATAGCATAATCGTAAACAACAATCGCGGGTTATCTGGGTTCATCATAGTCAGTATGTACAGAAGGACCAACTGGGTGCTGGTAAATATTGCTGCTAGCATAACTTTACAGTTTTCTTGACGACTCTCTCGGCCCCAAAAAAATGGACAACTAAAAATGGGTAGACTTGTATGCGAGTCTAATAAATTTGTTGCGCATGCAAGTGTCGACCAATCAGAACCGCGCATTGCTTGGGATCTGGGCGCTTGTGGCGTGGTGCTAGGACACTTTTCAAGGTGGCGTCGATGCAGAAGGAATAACGTTCTGGTGCCGTCGCAGAGTTCACAAGAAAGCTCCTTTGCAGAAGAAACACAGAGACAAGTTTTGATGCAGTTGCCGAATCTTGTGCGGTAGCAGAAAAGTTGCAGTGCGGTCTAGGAGGAGCACTTGCGTACGCTCTGGTGCGACCGGTGAGTAATGGTAGTTGCAGGTTGTTCGTGAGAAGCGGGATAGATTAATGTGGGACATGGGTGAGCGCGAGAGATGAACATGTTGGTTGGGGAGAGCAGTGACCGAGGCATAGATTTGTTTGAGGGATTGCATGCCTTTTTGTTGTACGCCTGTGGTTGGGGTGACGGTTGAGTGCAGTCCTCTTTCAGCTTGCTGTTCCCATTGAGGTTCACTGGGTGTATCACGAGGATTATTTGAAAGATTGACAGCCTGTATGCTACGGTAGAAATGTCATGGCATTTCATTTAGTAAAACACTCTCGAAAAGGTAGTAATTTTACCCAATATTGGGCAACTATTTTTTAGAGTGTACTCGACCAGCAACCAGTGTTAAACGTGTCACGGTTTTTTTTGGTTAGGGGAGGGGGCGCCTTAACGTGTTTTGTTCGTGACAAAGATGCCAATAGTGTACAATTTCTTTTTATGAGCATTGGTGATAATGTGGCGGAAAGTGTTTGAGCATAGAGCCAGTTTATTTGTGACGTCATACGTATATCACTAACGCTTAAGAGTAATTCGTGTAAATACTTCATATAAGTGTCCACGCTCAAAAAATCGAATTTTTTAAAACTTTGTGGGATAAAAGGACTTAGGGAGCAAGTAACCAAAATAGACTTTTAAACTTTTATTTTGCCCGTTGCCATGGTTACGGGCCATTATGTGTTTTGGCCATTTTTCGGCAATTTTGAGGCTGCAAAAATTCATTTTTCGCGTTATTTTCAAAGGTCATCCAGCCAAACTGCAAAGTAATGTCACAAAAGTAACTATATCACGACAAAGTATCATCCTTACCCTTACAAGAAAAAAATAGAAACACTTCTGAAAAATCCCCTTTATACTATTTTTAGACCCAATAATACAGCATGTTTTTACAACTAGCAAAATTGCATTTTTTACCTCATTTTCATCCCTCCAAAATGGCACTTGCCAGGGCACTCAGAATAATTTTCCTTCGGCTATGGTTAGTTCAGACATTGGTCTTTTCATATCAGGTGAGAAAATTTTGGGTTATTGTATAGCCTTTGTGCAGTAGCGCTCCAAAAATGGTAAATTTCACAAAAACGTTAAAAAGTGTATTTTCAGTGTTTTCCTTTGTTTTGAGTAATAACTTGTATAATTGGTATTGTTCATGAATCTAGCACATTTTTACAAACAGAATTAGACTGTGTATCATTTTTAGACCATTGGATGAATAGTAGGTCTTGTACTCCCCCCCACACACACCTGACTAGGCCCCGCCCACTCCCCCTGTGCCACCGAAATTTGAACTTGTATGTTGCATAACGAAACAAATGTAAATATGCAAGTGAACACTTTAGATATAACATAGAGTTCCTTTTCACAGCCTCCCCTTCCCCCACCCCGGGGGCATTGCTTGGGGTTGAGGGTGGGGTGTGACCACCCACCAATAACTTGGCATTGTCGGTACAATCATTGTCACATGGGCAAAACTCATGTGTTTGCAAGCCGCAATGAATAATGGCCATATCAATTGTTCTCTGATTGAAGTGCACCATCATTCCAATGATGTCCAGTCCTCCCCTCCCAGCTAGGCCCCCCTTCCCTTGCCACCAAATTCAGATTTTGATTTCTGCATGTATTTGCCTAAATTAATATTGTAAATAGATGTCAATTTGCAAGTGAAGCTTTCATAATCTACACCAACAGGCGTACCCGTCTCACAGCCCACCCCCTGCCATCCCTCTTCCTACTCCAGTGCTCAATATGAGCAACTACCCCTCCAAAAGAATTGTACAGAATATGTATTATTGTTAAGGTTACATATTGCCTTGCGGAAAGTCCACATATTTACATACACTATGTAGGTTTCGCTAATTTTTGGCAACGTGGGAGTGGTTTGGAATATCTGGAAAGCGCAGGGGGGGGGGGTGTAATATCGATACATGTACATGGTACATGTACATGGTACATGTACATAATGCTGAATTTTTTTTAACACAATTGCGTTTATTTTATTATTTTCAATACAGAGAAGTGATATGGCGATTACGAGAGCAAATAACTCATATTTTTATATTAAAATACATGTACTTTAAAACAACTATCACTCTAGTGAAAACTCAAAATGGCCTCTATATTGATTGATTGAATTGAATGTGTAAATATGGTCAGATCAAGCACATATAAAGTCGAATATAGTACCGTTATGGGTGCTGCTATGCCCTCCAAAATCGTAATTTCGTAATCAGCATGACATTTTGAGTCTCTTCCAAACTGTCAACAGCAGTCAACATGGCCACACTTCTGTGGTGCATCCATTGTTACATGGCAAGCAATCTAAATGTATTGGTGCTTATAAATTACAGGGTTTTTTTGCATACAAGCAGGGAATGTTTTGTTAATGTGTTAATTAAAAAAACAAACCAACTTCCCCACCGAACCACAAGTGCTTACAGATTTTATCCCTTTCTGGTGGGTATTTGGGTTTTTTTCTGAAAGGGAGGGGTACAGCACACTGTGATCCCATGTTGATTTGCATATATTTTGACCGATTTTCCTACAACCGATTTGGCAGGAAAATATTGGTTGACCATTATTCTATTATATGACATTCTTGGTTCTATTGCTGTTACCACTAGAGGTGTTTTTTTAATATATTTTTCCAAACTCTTGTCTAGATAACATTTGGGGCATAATTTCTGTATTTCTGTGTAAACATTCATCCCAGTCAAGCAATTGTATGCATCCATTGTCACTGCCATAGGGACTTATAATTACTGATTTTATTCCAAAAATGTGCGGGTTTTCAACCCGAATTGGCAAAACTAAAGTAAATATAAACAATTGTGGTGATGTTATTTAATGCTCTGCAATTGATTCATGTAATAACTAAAAGAAACGCATACATCAAAACAAACAAAATGGTACAGATTGAGAGGTGAAAATTACATGCGCTTCTCGCACCAATGGCGGCCACGTTACATACTGAGCATGTATTGTTGTTAATTATATAGCCATGAATTTCAGTCATAGGATAATACTTCCGTGATACGCTTTGAAAATGGAAGTATTTTTGACTTTAGTTTATGAGCACCGATGTCTTTACAACGGTTGCCATGGTAATAATAAGCACACTACAGAAGTGTATTTGGTGCCCCCAAACGTCATGTTGATCAGGCAAATACATGTTTGGAGGACTTCCACTAAAAAAATACTTAACCCTAACTACATGTATATAGCCAAGTCAAGTCAGAGTGAAATTCATGCAATCAAATTGATGCTGTGTTCTCTCGGAGCTTTCACTGGAGTGATCGTTGTTTTAAAGTACATGTATTTCAATATAAACAAATAAGAGTTAGTTGCTCTCTAAATCGACAGATCTTTTCCGTTTTGAAAATAATAAAATAAACGTCATTTCGTTCACCACACCTTTTACTGTAATTCCAAAGTAGCTTGCAATATAAACAAATGTGTACAGCGTACATGTGTGTGTCACCCTTCCCACCCCACCCACCCGCGCGACATACACACCCCTTTTCCTCCTCACTTTTCGGATATTTCAAGCTGCTCCGTGTTGTAAACAAGCCACCTTACATAATTCAGACTTCCCCAAGGCCATATGCATGTAAGTAATCTCAACAAACTTGTTGACTTGTTCGGGAGGGCGTGGTTATCTTTGAGCTTTGGGATTGGGGTGGCAGGGGAAGGGGATATCTGTGAGACGACTGTTGGTGTAGGTTCGTAAAAGGTTCACTTTCAAATTGATATCTAGTATTTACAATTTAATTTAGGCAAATACATGCAGAAATCAAAATCTGAATTTGGTGGCAAAGGAAGGGGCGGGGCATAGCTGGGAGGGGAGGACTGGACATCATTTGAATAATGGTGCACTTCAATCAGAGGACAATGGATATGGCCATTATTATTCATTGCGGCTTGCAATCACATGAGTTTTGCCCATGTGACAATGATTGTACCGACAATGTTAATTAGGTTATTGGTGGGTGGTCACACCCCACCCTCAACCCCAAGCAATGCCCCGGGGGTGGGGGAAGGGGAGGCTGTGAAAAGGAACTCTGTTATTTCTAAAGTGTTCACTTGCATATCATTTATTTACATTTGTTTCGTTAATATGCAACATACACGTTCAAAATTCGGTGGCACAGGGGAGTGGGCGGGGCCTAGCCAGGTGTGGGGGAAGTACACTACCTACTATTCATCCAATGGTCTTAAAATGATAAACAGTCTGATTCTGTTTGTGAAAATGTGCTAGGTTCATGAACAATACCAATTACACAGGTTTATTACCCAAAACAAAGGAAAACACTGAAAATACACTTTTTAAGGTTTTTGTGAAATTTACCATTTTTGGAGCGCTACTGCACAAAGGCTATACAATAACCCAAAATTTTCTCACCAGATATGAAAAAACCAATGTCTGAACTAACCATAGCCGAAGGAAAATTATTCTGAGTGCCCTGGCAAGTGCCATTTTGGAGGGATAAAAATGGGGTAAAAAATGCAATTTTGCTAGTTGTAAAAACATGCTGTATTATAGGGCCTAAAAATAATATAACGGAGATTTTTCAGAAGTGTTTCTATTTTTTTCTTGTAAGGGTAAGGATGATACTTTGTCGTGATATAGTTACTTTTGTGACATTACTTTGCAGTTTGGCTTGATGATGTTTGAAAATAACGCAAAAAATGAATTTTTGGAGCCTCAAAATTGCCCCAAAATGGCCAAAACACATAATGGCCTGTAACCATGGCAACGGGCAAAATATCGGATTAAAAAGTCAATTTTGGTTACTTGCTCCCAAAGTCCTTTCATCCCACAAAGTATAAAAAAATTCGATTTTTTGAGCGTGGACACTTATATGAAGTATTTACACGAAATGACTCTTAATCACTTTTTGTTAGTGACTAGGCGGAGCTTCGGAGCTCCGTGAGTTGTTGCACGTGCGTGATGGGTTAATAAGTCCCATAGGTTTAGTGCACGCAAATGTTTGTAAAGATGACAGCAAAGACTGATTGTCTTAGCATACATGGGCGGTATATAAATGCGTGCCTGGACGCGCGAGAGATAGGTTAGAGATTGGATTGTAAGGTTAGATACTGGATGAAATTGTCTAGGACTTTTTTTTGTCTAGATTGTTTTGTTGTTGAGTGTCTATTATTAGGCTCAGCTGGTGTCTGGAGATAGTAGACTAGGGCATAGCTGTGACAGTGGGCAGAGAAGTAGTGTAATTAATTAATAGATTTGAACAAAGCCTGTTTAGCTGTACTTGGGTTGCGCTGGTATGTTTAGCTGTTGTGTCGCAAGTACGAAGCTGTTATAGCTGTACGAGTGCAAATTCGGACTTGCAAACGGCGTCAGCGGGTACATTGCTCGTCGGACTGTACGTAGCTGGTGCGCATTGTTAAGCCTGTTGTGCGCTTGCGATGCTGTGTTATTGCTGACTTTAATGCCATGCATTTTCTGGCGCTGTGCTTAATGCTGTGGGCGTTGTTGCATGGGCTCCAGTAAAGCCCCTGTCACACTTTCGAATATTCTAATTCCTTATGAGTTCCTTATCAAAATGTTTCAATACGCAGCCGTACGCTCAAAACGTCGAACTTTTTTGAATACTTTGACTTATGTGCGACGCACATCTAGCGTACAAGAAACGAATTCAGCGCATCCATTGCGTATGAGATGCGTATGAGTTGCGTATGCAGTGCACAACATTATTTTTCGGACTGCGAATAGGTCAGTATGCAGTGCGCATGCCGAGCGTATTACGGACGCACCCGACTTATGCCGACCGCATGCCTGACGCAATACGTCGGCATTCGCTATGATTTCGTTCAGCGTGCGTTGTATCTGCGCTGCAAGCACGCTTTTGTATACGTCAAATATAGGCGGCTCATTATGCTGACGGGGTGCGTGCCGGGAGGTCAGCGTATTACTGCGTATGAACCGCTTATCCCCCACGAACACATAGCGTACTCGTACCGTGCTCGACCGATGCGGGACCGATGCGCTGCGTATTTATAACTTATGACCTGCGTAACAGCGTACGCAGCGTAGTTTTGTGCATGCCCACAACTATCCGGCGTACTGGGCCGTACCATGCGTATTCCTGCGTACATAAACCTTACACAAAACGATAGAGATACACATGAGGTGCGTATTGTGCGTACGACTGCGTATGAAAAAAATGTCAATGCGCAACTCATAAGGAATTAAGATAGAGAATTTTGACAGGGCCCTAAGGAAAGCCCTAAGGAAAGACCCAGCTTCTAAAACAACCCAGCCAATTACATCCTAATTCACGTACATGATTATTGTTGAATAAGTTATGATTAGTAAGATTTGAGGCTTTGCATGGTGGAGATACTAAATAATGAAAGGTTTGCGGAAACATCATGTGCGAATGGTCAGAGAAGACGGTCAGAGCATACTGACCGGAACGTCGAGTTTATACCTCTGGTTCTCTTCAGAACCATTCTCTTAGTTGAGAAATTATTCGCACATGGTGTTTCCGCAAACCTTTCATTATTAAGTTATGATTGCTGTTGCATGAGATTACCGACAATTCTGCTTTCGGTACGGTGTTTAAGTTTACAGGTTCTGTTTTATACCTCGAAATCTTCTGCTTATAATGACTTGCTTACTATTTTTTTCACTTGGTTATTCCTCAGACTCCAATGCATTTTTTCTCTAATTTTATCTTAATTAGTAACTGTTTATTCGTTAATTTTTTGAATCATATTTGTAAAGCGCCTGGAAACATTCTATTTAAATGGATTTGGCGCTATATAAATGT
This sequence comes from Patiria pectinifera, assembly GCA_029964075.1. NCBI lineage: Eukaryota > Metazoa > Echinodermata > Asteroidea > Valvatida > Asterinidae > Patiria > Patiria pectinifera. Next base: position 14,659,943 of record CM057134.1, read on the forward strand.
TATTATTATTATTATTATTATTATTGGCTTTTCCGCAAAGTGCGGAAAGCCTTTGTTTTTTTTTTTTTGTTGCTTTTCTGCATAGTAGCGGAAAAGTCTTTTTTTGTTATGATTGTTCTTTCTTTTTCCTCTTCTTCTTTTCGCCAAAACCCCATAGACTTTGTATACGTTTTTCTCAACGCCACTTCTGGCGTTTATCTTTGTCGTACATCATTCAAAGTCAGCATAGGCATAGTCCCTATAGCAAAGTTGTGTCCAGAAAAGTGGCGTCATCATGACGTCACCATATTTTAAAGTCCTATATCTACAAGACGTAAGTCCGATTGGATTGAAATTCGTATGCAGTTAGACCGGGATGTGTAATAGGTAAAAATTGAAGTGACGTCATGATAACGTCATCGTGTGATTTTATATGATTTTGGACCTTTAAGCCATAACTTACGAATGCAGCAAGCTAAATTCAAAATTCTTTTAGCATTTGGTTTGTTAGGTAAGGCCCCCCCCCAAAAAAATATTCGGTCTCTGGTCAGACCAAAGTTCCGGAATTGACGCGGCCACGCGGCTCTTTTTGTTGTTGTTGTTGCTTTTTTTTCTTTCTTCAAGCTTGGATTGTACAGACAAGGTGGGTACTATTTTGCTTTGTTGGTGTCCTCATGTACATTGGCGTCCCCCATAATTTGCCTTGGCGCTTTCGATCATTTGCCTTGGTGCAATTTCCCATTCCTTGGTGCTCTTTGGTAAAAAATATTGAGGAGGTGCGGAAATAGAGGGCGCTGTTCGAGATACCGCGGAACATTTTGGAAAAAAAAAAGATCGACGCGCATGATAAAAATCGACGCGCGCGCTGACCAGAGACCGACTTATTTTTTTTTTTGGCCTAATAGGTATTTGCACAAAATTTTGAAAAATGTGTGTTGGCTATCATGCATCATGTCGTCATCAAAAATGCGACTTTTTAAAACACATAATATGTGTTTTAAAAAGTATATTATAAGGGAAGGTCCGATCGTCATGAAACTTGGTGGATAGCTAGATAATGGTACCGGTATGCGAAATCCGAAATGACGTCACCATGACGTCATCGTTAGATTTTTAATGATTTTTTATATTTACAATTTCATTTCGCTCCCAAAATGTAACACTTTCTTACATCAGATTGACCTCAAACTATGCACATGCGTAGTGAGTGTTCATATCGGCACTTTACCTAGCACACTGTAATTCAACTTTCGGCCGTGGTAATGGTTTTGTGCCACTTTTTTACTGCCAGGCCGGCCAAGTGCATACATCGTAAACGGTGTATGGTATAAAAATTCACATGATTGGGGGCGATTCGCTTTACAGAATTTCGTTCATTGATTGACGATGTAATAAACCTCCCAAAACAGGAATGACAAGAGCGAAAATTAAATACCGTTTCTTGATTCATTGTCAAAGAGATGACTTTTAAAAAGCTGAGAGTAAGACTTAGTAATTATCTTAACAAGTGAAACTATCTATCTGTATAAACTAACGGGTTGAGATTTCATTTATTTAATTGATGTGTTTTGGGAGTGAACATGTACGAGGAACATCGAAGGTGTTGATTAAAAGGCTTGAATCAATTGTTTTTTTGGCATCCATAACTGTCTACATGGGGAATAGTTACTTAGTAAGTCGATATTAAATCTTGAACAATACAAACACTTATTTTACATCCTTCAGGAAACGCGACAAATTACACTCATTAAAAGACGCGTATCGCAGTGACGCATACGGTGACGTATAAAAAGCGCGCACACTGTGAATATATAGCACGCGTATGTAGTATGTGTGTGTTTACAAATTTACATGTGTAGGACATGTGAAGCGCATACCGGTACATGCATTTTCGAACAGCTAGAAAATCTGGAATCACATGGAAAAAACATGTACATGTACATTTTTGACATGTTGGTCTGAATTTGACGCATGAGGGCATGCGTTATAGGTTACATAGGTCTTATATTGCCCACACAGTAGTAGCGTATGCAGTTCGCAGTATTCTACGGACAAGCTAGCCGTAAACCTTTCTTGCAACTATGACTTGTTTAAAAACAAGTCGTAAATTTTGTTGCGTGCAACTATAGTCAGATTTACTTTAAGTCGATATAAAATATCCTAAAAACACCCATTTATTTCACATCTTTCAGGAAACGTAACAAATTACACTTATTAAAAGACGCGTTTCCCAGTGACGGATAAACATGCGCGAACACTGTGAATGGCACACGTATGTGTGTACAAAGGAAAACACAAAGCCGATCCTCGGAAGCATAGCAAAACACGACATGCACATGCACGTGTGTGTATGTGTGTACATGTACATGTACATGTGTAGATCAAGTAGATACATGCAATTTCGAACAGTTAGAAAATCTGAAATCACATGAAAATAACATATACATGTTTGACATGTTGGTCTAAATTTGACGCATGAGGTCGTGCGTTATAGGTTGCATAGCCTATATATTGCCCGCGCAGTAGCGTATGCAGTTAGACTAGCTGGCCGTAAACCAAACGCGCGCGCGGTTGTTATAATTCGTCGGATCAGTGCGCGACGCCGCGTATAGCTGCAATTCAAAACAATTCAAAACATGATTCAGTAACTTTTGATTTGAAATTGAGATCTTAGAATGCTGCTTTTCTCGGAATGTACAGCTGAAGCTTAGCTGAAACTTCATCAGGTTAGTTGCTCAGTATCCTTCATTAGATTTTGAACACTTTTGTTGCTTCAAACAAACCCTGGCATAATGGGACAAGTTGGCTGGTCTAGCCAGAGTTGTAATGACTCGAGTCAATTACTCGACTCGAGTCCGACTCGAGTCACAATTTTTAGTGACTTGACTCGAGTCCCTAAGGGTAAATGACTCAACTTGACTTTAGTCACTGCATGCGAGCAAATGACTCGACTCGACTCCAGTCCCTAATCAGAGGACTCGACTCGAGCGAAGGCTGATAATTAAGACTCGATCGAGTCCCAAAAATAAAAAGCGCAACTTTGCGAAAAGTATTCGCAAAGACTTACGGTGCAAAATTTATGCTCACTTTACTTTGCGAATAGCAGTCATGTACAAATAAACAAGTGTCACAGACTCCCACTTCATGGTTCTAGAACGCACAAAATACCATCCGAGATCCAGATTTTTAAACACAATTTCTAATTCGCTGTTTCATCATCGGTTTTTGGCGATTTATTATAAAGCTTTTGGGTTTGAGCGCTCGCTAAAGTTATGGCCTCCTTTTATAAATTTTGGTATACATAGTGTTCAAATAATCATGACTCGAATTGACTCAAGCTAAATATTTGTCTTGACTCGACTAGACCTTTTGACCTAATGACTCGACTCGATTCGAGTCACTTCTTTAAAATGACTTGACTTGACTTGAGTCACAAAAATCAGCGACTCGTTACAACTCTGGGTCTATCCCGTATGTTAGTGTGACGTCACTTCCAGCATTTTCTGCACGACTGGAACCGGAAGTTAACGCAGCCCGAGCATTTGTAGCCAATGGACGCTAGTAATCAGTGGTGTGCGCGCGTGTATGACGTTTTTACTAACGAACCGGATAGGTGCTGAAGTTCACTGGGAAGCGTCGTGGCCAAATTTGCGTTTTGCCCGAAATTTACGGGATAATTTCATAACATCTTTATGTGACTATAGAATGTTTATAATGTGAGTTGAACCTTAATTATGGGTAATACTACCAATCTACATGTGATTTTAAGTGTTTATAGTGTATTTCGAGTAATTCTCGGGAATTTGGCAGATTTTTGATAAATCTGACAGATTTTTTATGTGCATTTAGCAGAATTTAGCTCTGACCTTACGGTCACACTGATGTGTACGTGTGTGCGTGTACGTGTACGGCGCCTACGGCGCTATACTTTGGTGTATCATACTGCGTTAAGTTGGAAAAGGCAACTTCTCCGCCGTTTCTCCGTCGTATTTTACGAACCAAACAGCGCGAGCGTACTGCAATGCTACCCCGGGCAGGCCCGGCACCGTACACGGCCGGATGGCAACCCGCGTCTCGGCCGACAGCAGACAATAATCCACTGTTCGTCTGAAAGGAAATTCGTCTGAAACGTCCAGCCAGTACTAGCAATATAGCGAGCTGGCTACCAGACTATTGTGCAGTTTTGTGGCAGACCTGTTTCGTGAGTGCGCATGCGTGAAGAGGAAATTACATACAAAATTTGCGCACGCGCACTAGTTTCCCCTGTTTAGGGGGGGGGGGGGGATTTAAGCAAGTACCCTAGACGTTGTTCTGACAAGTTCGTGGGTGATATTGGTTGGTCGTGATAGCGCCCTCTCGCGGTGGCCGGTTATAGCGGTGGCCGGTTATCGGCGTAGCAAACAAGAACAACGTCTAGCTTCTAGACTAGGTGAGGAGTAGAAACAGATACACGCGCGCACGCGTACATGTACCTTCGAAAGCTTTGAAACGGCTCTGGTATATACAACACGAATCGGTATCAATGGATCTCAAAATCTTTTACAGGTTAACCCCAATGAAAAATTCTCCTTTGTTTTGAATAACATTTGAATGACGTATTCTTTATTAATTCAATCCAGAGCAGCTGATCTTAGCATTATCATCTCAACATAATGTGTTTGAAATTAAGATTACGTTTTTAAACTTTTGCAGATTGTTATCCAGCCTTCCATTCCTACTGAAAATGATAAACGAGTCTTCGAAAAACGGTTACTTTGATTGGTCAAGCGATGTTGCTGCATATGCATAGAGATGGTGTTGCATATGCACTGATGAATACAGGCGCGTGCACGCGAGAGGGGGTGCTGATGGCAGATTGATCAAGTCGGAATTGCTAACTTTTGCACCACATGTATGCACATGCTCTAAAATACATGCACACACATGTCCGTATAATACGCGTATTGTACATTATCTTCAAGCAAACTTGAATCCTCGATCCTGATTGGTCGATCCATGGCAACAAGCCGTGCTACATATAACCATACCGCACGGCCACGGTCCATACCGCACTCCGCGTATTGCGCTATTCTAAGCCTACGTGACGCGATTAGTGCTGCACAATTCACTGTGAATTCAAAAGTTGCGCGTAGGTTACAGCATGCGTGTTCCAACTTTACTGTGCGTCAAGTTTGCTTGAAGATAAATTCGTTATCGCGCTCGCGCTCGTGGAACACTGAAAATGTAGTGCGTCTGTGTCCCACATACCACTCGGCCTTTGGCCTCGTGGTATGTGGGACACAGACGCACTACATTATTCCGTGTTCCACTCGCGCTCGCAAGATAACTAATAATGTACACACAGTGTGTGCGCATTGTTTTACGGCACTGAAGTGGAAAGCGCGCTGAAGTGTACCTTGTCACTGCTTGTCGGGCTTCTGGAAAGACGTAAACTAAGTGATTTTTGCTACTTTTTGAAAAAAAAATAAGATACCGACTTAAAGCAATTCCGACTTGAGTCAAGTCTAGGTTTTTATTAGTTCTCTGAAAGCCGGTGCGTCACAAGGCGAGGGCTTTGTGTTCTCACGCAATACGAGACGGACTGGATTGTGACGTCAACAATGGAAAACCATTGTATGCTGCGTAAGGCTGTTTGCTTTCAGTAAAGTTATCACTTAGAAATCTAAGATGGCGTGGGCGTTGTTTTTTTTCCCGCAATGAACGCAGATGCATCGGCAAAAACAAAGTTGAAGTATACAAATGTTTGATGAAAGTTGACTTTATGACCTCCGTTTAACAGGAATTTTCAAGTCAGACCAGTCCCAAATTGTCCTTGTGCTGTCTATGTGATATTTTGAGTAAGCACTCCAAACTAGGTGGTTCTCTGTTTAGGAGATCTCCATATTTTTGCGATATTTACGGAGCCCAAAATTTGCCCTGTTCACCGTCTGTCACGCTTAATTATTTGTCGGGCACAACCCGACCACTCTCTGGAACTGTTCTCATAAATCTTCTTTCTTTGAATGACGGGCATAACCTGACCACTCTTTGGATCTGTTGCGATTAATCTTTTTTTTTCTTTTTTTTTCTTGAGGTGGTCGGGCACAACCCGACCACTCTTTGAGTGGTCGGGCACAACTCGACCACTCTTTGGATTTGTTGTGATTTATCTTTTTTTTTCTTTTCCGGACAATACTTCTCCGCGGGTTTTCTCTTAAACGATATATGGGATGAACTTGTATGAACTTTCAATATATATCGACCCTCCTCCCAAGTGGTGCATGTTGCTCTGACGTCATGATTACGTCATCAGGTGTCAGATTACAAGTGATTTTATCTGAAAAAGTGACCAATTACCTTCATCTATAACTCTTGAACAATATAATCAATGATGTTTGTATTCTGTAATCAGATAGACCATTAATTGCTAAACATTTTTTGTTGTGTACGTTAACTTTCAATATATATCGACCCTCCTCCCAAGTGGTGCATGTTGCTCTGACGTCATGATTACGTCATCAGGTGTCAGATTACAAGTGATTTTATCTGAAAAAGTGACCAATTACCTTCATCTATAACTCTTGAACAATATAATCAATGATGTTTGTATTCTGTAATCAGATAGACCATTAATTACTAAACATTTTTTGTTGTGTACGTTAACTTTCAATATATATCGACCCTCCTCCCAAGTGGTGCATGTTGCTCTGACGTCATGATTACGTCATCAGGTGTCAGATTACAAGTGATTTTATCTGAAAAAGTGACCAATTACCTTCATCTATAACTCTTGAACAATATAATCAATGATGTTTGTATTCTGTAATCAGATAGACCATTAATTGCTAAACATTTTTTTGTTGTGTACGTTAACTTGCTTGACCTTTACTTCCGGGTCTACTGGAAGGTCAATGTTAGGTAAATACAAAATGAAGACGTTAACATGAAATCAAAACAAAACTAGAAGTTCGCGTTTGTTGTTACAAACGCAGAGTGGTCGGGGAAGAACTTTTTTCATGAAACACGAGTTAATTTATGAATATGTTGATGTAAGAACAAAGCATCACGAAATTAAATCCTTTCCATCACAAAAAAATATTTTGTTTAAAAATACATCTTTAACGGTGTGATAAATTTCCATAAACATTTTATGTACACATGGTTATTTCTGGCTTGATGACGTCATTATTAAAAATTGGGAAGTGAATACTGATTTAGTTTGGAGTGGATAAATGTTTATTGTGAAGTTAAATAACGTATGGAAATATGGAAAATATAATTTTATCCATTTATACCATCTAACTTCCGGTTTCATGACGTCCCTAGTATTTGGAAGCAAAAGGTTAACATTGTTATGGATATAGTTATTTGAGCTACGAAGATATACGACATGGATCAAATGATAGCATATGACCGTTTTCATCTTCAGGTCTGATGACGTCATGAATTTGAAACCTTGTCAAGTCTTCTGTGATTAATCAAAGAATAATCAAGGAGCGATTTGGTGAAATTAGAACCGATGGTCTTCAGATAAAAGAAAACAAACACTATTTTATGCGCCGCTAGGGGGCGCCCTTTCAGATGATGATGTCATCACACTGTTTTTTGTGACTTGCATTTCTCACTAAACACTTGCATGATATAAATGTGTGTAGTAAAATGCTTCCGCTTCTGAATTACATCCAGTTTTTATTGCCCTTCCGATAACACCGGAAGTAAAGGTCAAGCAGTTTTGTGTCCGGAACAAGAATTGTTTCTCACTGCATAGTCTACAACCTCACGAAAAAACAAACACAATACTCTATTTAGTTCAAAAGATTTAGCGTAAAGTATTTTGTTCAAATTTGCCCTTAAACCGCTTGTAATTTGGTACCCGATGACGTCATGCTGACGAAACAAAATTATAACATCTTCGTAACATGGTACAGGTTCACACAAGGTTTTGTGATTGTACCGTAAACCTTTCTGAAGAAATTTTGCTTTGTTTTTATTTCAGGATAACGTCTTCATTTAGAATTCATCTAACTTTGACCTTCCGATAGACCCGGAAGTAAAGGTCAAGCGAGTTTACGTACACGACAAAAAATGTTGAGCAATTAATGGTCTATCTCATTACAGAATACAAACGTCATTGATAATTTAGTTCAAGAGTTATAAGTGAAAGTAATTGGTCCGTTTTCGACCTAAAATCACTTGTAATTTGATACCTGATGACGTAATCATGACGTCAGAGTAATATGCACCATTTCGGATGAGGGTCCATATATATTGAAAGTTAAAAGTTCAAACCATATACCATTTTGGAGAAAACCCGCGGAGAAGTATTGTCCGGAAAAAGAAAGAAAGTAAGAACTAGAGCTTAGCGTTTGTTGTTACAAACGCAGAGTGGTCGGGTAGACAACTATTTTATGAAACACTGTCCAGTTAAGTTATGAATATTTACAAAGAATAACGAAATTTGAATTGTCTGATAACATTATTCATTTTGTTTAAAAATGTTTCTTTTAGGTAGTGATCAATGTCAGTATGTATTTTTTTTTAAACGTAGAAAAAGTGAATATGGGTAGTGAAAACTGATGTTATTCGGAGAGGATGCATGTTCATTGATTTGCATGTATTCATGTGTCCGATCATAACTGGAGCCATTTTAAAATGGTAAGCTGTTTTCAGCATGAACTCCCAACACCATTTGCCTGGAAAAAAAACCCCGAAATAATACTTACTATCCGAAGGTAAATTTATAAACAGAAACAAACATTTATATTCGCCAAATCGCCGCTCAGAGTTCGTACGAGAATGCCTTTCCGGACCGCGCCACGAACAGCGTAAGTGCACACATTCTACTTTCCGAATCACAGTGTGCATGCAGTGTACAAGCTTAACCCCGGTGTCACGGTCTCACTTCTCCGGCGTGCTAGATTCTCCGGGTGAATGCGGTGGATGATTGAGCACGTTACAGTGCACGTTACATGAGCAAGATATATGCTCATGTGTCCGCTGTGCTTACTTTTCCTCGGGCTGTTCTGAAGTCTACAAGTCCGTATTATGTAACACAGTGAGGGACACCCAAGTATGGTCATTGCATTCCACGGTCTTGCAAGCACTCTGATTTGTGGAGAAATAAAACACCCAGCGTCTTGTGTGTGTGTGTTCATGGAGGAATAATTAAAAACGAGCTCTTTGGTCTGTGCAAGGTCTGTGTTCCTTGCTCGTTCGCGGTTGACTTTATTTTTGCAACCATGGTTATATTTAAAGTAAAAGTGTATCCTTCAAGTTTTTTGGTTACATGTATTGGGAGTTGTGCGCGCCACGAACATTCTGGAATCGACTGGTACCTTGTAAAGTATACACACAAATATCGTAAGATCTCACGTTCACCAGTACAACCCCAAAGAACTCAGCACACAAATAAAGTTGGCGGAAATGTACACTACTGCGCCATTTATGCATGCGTGTTGAGGCGAAATTTCTCTCTGCGGAGAAGCCAGCACGCCGGAGAGGTGAGACCGTGACACCGGTTGTGACACATTAACTGCGCATGCGCGCTTTTCTGTCTTGCCTTTTTTCAAGACGAAGACGCGCGCATCGATCTATTTTAGTCGTACACGCGTGACAACAGTACTTCTCCTCAGACTTTCTCAGAGTCTACGTACTAATAACTGGACATGTACATGTACATGTACGCCCGCGAAAAGCAAACGAAAAGCCAGGCTACGTTCAGCGGGCGTGCGCGCCCTATGTCGTGGCCAAACGGCGACATTCTATGCTTTCGTTAAATTTTTGAGCGAAGGACTACTATAAGGGTATTTTTGTCGGCGGCGGGTCACGTGTATGAACAATTAGACAAGCCACGAACCTGACACAATTGACGCCAATGTTTAAGCTATCATTCAATGGACAATTCACGATTATATCTCTCAGGATTGATTTATTTTTGAAGAATAGAAGGTCTTTTCGTTCTAACTTCCGGTCTGATGACGTCATCAACTTCAAACTTCACACAAGTGTTGTTTGCATGAAGGTCATTATATATACTAGTTTTCAGGCGATTACAAAACACTTCGCCACAGACATCTATTCAAAATGCATTTTTGGACATTCTTAAACTTGCCTCTAGAGGGCACAAAGTGGAAAAACTGTGTACAACGTCAGTGGGTCGTATGTATAAAAAGTAGCATTTGCTTTTACTACCCATTTTTAAGCATTTACTTGCATTTGTATGAATAAAAATGAAGCAAATGCTTTTACTGGAAAGCATTTGCTGAAAGCTAAAAGTATTTACTTTTTACTTGCTAGCTTTCGCTAGACTAGAAGTGTTTACTTCATTTCGTATGAATAAAAAGGAGTAAATGCTTCAGATTTCAAGCATTTACTGGTCATTTTTCAAGGCTGGGTTGGGGCAACCTTGAAAATATAAATCAAATACTTCTGCGCAAAAACTGCTGCATTTAATAATATTAATCGCCCCATATTTGCCACAAAACGTTAATAAACTAAATATAATACCATAAACTGTATTTTGACTAACATTTTTGCGCAATTTTTATTATGTATTATATTACTAGAATTAGAAACGATAATTTCGCATTTTGTTCACGATATGAGAAGTGTTAGCGTAAAATTCAGTGCGGCACAGAATGATGAAGGGTAAATTTTATCCAACGGCACCCTGGGGACTGAACAAAATGAAATCATTTGTTTAGTATATTAGGTCACCAATCGTTGCAAACTATTATTGTTTTAATATTTCAATAAACAAAACTCTTTGTGTATCGAATGTTGGTATGATTTTACCCACTTTAACACGTCTGTGATTTTTATGCAATTGTGACGTCTACAGGACACTGTGGACCTTTACAATTTTCATGAATGATGAAAGTATACTTTTTGTATTCTGCAACTGCCGAAAAGTGTCATCATGTTTGCTGGATTTGAGGATCAAAATGTATGTACTACTACATGTACTATATGCATCACCTTGATTTGGACCATGTGTAAACCCTGTTTGTGTGCGCGGCAGTTCGTACACACAAAAGAAACCCTATTGTTGGCAATCATTTGTCCATGACAACAATCTAACAGTAAGAAGCATTTGCTATTTGTTGTCTAGTAAATGCTGAGCAGTAAAGGCAAACTTTTATTCATACGAAATCAAGCATTTGCTTTTCCTTAATGCTTGTACTCCAAAGTAAATGCTTTTACTTTTTGCTTAAACTTCCTAGCATTTACTAGTTTTTATACATACGACCCAATGGGCTTAAATAAAAATTCAAAATTTCATAATAAATCACATGATGACGTCATCATTGCGTCCATCTTCGCCAACGACCTTTGCTATTTGTTCTTTGACTGTTAAGTTTCAATGTCATAATGAGTGTGCTTTATGACTAAAATGCTGACGAGAAAACTCGTGCACAAAGTCTATGGGATTTGCTATAGAAGACCGAGCGTCTTGAGCACAAGACTACGCGCCACGTGTTTGGCCCCGTTCTAACAAGCATCAAACTTCACACATGTGTTGTTTGCATAAAGTTCATCATATTTACCAATTTTCAAAAGATTACAGCAAACTTCGCCACAGACATCTATTCAAAATTCATTTTGGACATTTTTCAACCTGCCGCCAGAGGGCGCTCTAATATTTCATGACGTCATCGGTTACAGTTTCGAAAAGTACTTTCTTGCCGAAGACTAACATCGTTGAAAGCACGTTCATAGCTTTTACCATTTTTATATTACAAGGCACTTCCGGATTCGACCGGTTTCGACCGGAAGTAAGGGTCGTATGATTTGACACCCATGAAATAAATTGAAGACCCAGTATTATTCTATTGACTGCGGTTAAAAACAAGTTCCGGTCTCTCACGGTTGATTTTATATCGATTTGTAATGATAAAAAAATAGAAACACTAAATTGCTTATATTTGATACCTGATGACGTTATCATGACGTCAGGACAATATGCACTACTCGGGATCAAGGGTCGATATGTGTTCGAAGTTACAAGTTTATATCTTGATCGGTTTAGGAGTAAACCCGCGGAGAAGTATTGACCGGAACAAAAAAGAAAGAGAGATAGAAAGATTAATCGGAACAATTCTAGACAGTGGTCGGGTTGTGCCCGACCACTCAAAGAAAAGAAAGAAAGACTAGAGCTGTATGTCTGTTTGCAAACAGAACACAGGGCTTTTTCGCATTTTACAAATATTTGTTTCGTTTGTCCTTTTGCAGTTACTTTTCAGAGTGCTTCATGCAGTTAAAGGTTGTTCGAAACGTTTAGAATAATTCCTAAAGTATAATTTTATCAAATGATGTCACTTGCCCTGCAATGACGTCATTATTTACCTACCCACCAAGTTTCATGACAGTCAGACCTTTCCTTATATGTATTTTGAAAAATCGCATTTTTATGACGTCATAATGATGTCAGATATTTTTTTCAAAATTTTGTGCAAATACCTTTTACCTAACAGACCAAATACACAAAGAATTTTGAATTTTGCACGTTACGTTCATGAGATATGGCTAAAGGGTCAAAAACTTCAAATATTCATATAAAATCTCCAGATGACGTCATCATGGCGGCACCTACTTTTTTGTTTACCTATAACACATCCCGGTCTAGCCACATACCAAGTTTCGACCCAATCAGACTTACAGTTCTGTAGATATAGGACTTCATAATATGCACATAAATTTTCACAAATCAATAAAAAAAATTAGGTGATGACGTCATCATGACGTCCTAGTCTTGGCATAATTTTTTTATGAGGGTCTTCCTTGAATAGATGTCTGTGGCGAAGTTCAGAACTACTTAGTAAGATATCAGTGTTATATAGGAAAAGACATGTGGAAAATCCCTCTGCAGAAAAACTGCACCTTTAAATACGTAACATAGGGCTTTTGTGGCATTATGATTTTTTATTATACGTCATCTTTCGAAAGGGCGCCCCCTAGAGACACATAAAACAGTGTTTGCTTTCTTTAATTCGAAAACCATCCTTTCAATTTTTATCAAATCGCCCCTTGATATTCTTTGAATAACCACAAATAACTTGGCAAGGTTTCAAATTCATGACGTCATCAGACCGGAAATTAATTCTATGAGAATTTGAAAACGACCCGCATTTTAAGTCTATTCTATATCATTCGATCCATGTCGAATATCTTCGTAGCCCAAATAACGATATCCATTACAATTTTTATTTTTTGCATGCTTCCAAATACTGTGACGTTATGCAAAATTCCCTTGAAAAATTACTGGCCCTCCTACTCGATGAAGCGAATGCCAAAAAAAAACTGCTTCCAGCTTTCTCAATTATTGGTATCAAGGAGCCTCTTCACCCAAGATGCCTTTAATGTATAAACATGCTGTTCATAACCAACCATATTAAGCCCACCTTCGTCAATAGTATTAAATAAAACAGTACGCTTAATTTTATCCGGCTATTATTCCACACAAAGGAGGAAAATAACTTATTAATTTTCTTGAAAATGCAAGCTCTGGATTTGGTAAAACAGAGGACACAAAAGTTAACTTAGGCGTAATAAAGACTTCAAAATAGTGATTCTTCCCTGTAATGTCAGGTTCCTCATATTCCAAATCTTTAAAGTATTTTCTATAGAAGTTAAAATAGGAAGAAAATATGCATTATGTGCCCACTTTCAGGGCGTATTGTATGGGTTTTGGGACTTGGTTTTCATGTTCCTCGTTAATATCTATACCATTATTGGGAAATGGTTACTTCTAAGAAATAGTGAGATAAAGAAGGGCATTTTTTTATCTCGAGGGGACACTTTAATGCTCGAGGGGCACATTTATGGCCGCAAAAGGGGCACTTGGGTAAAATCTGGGTGGCAAGCGCCCCCCACCCCCCCCCGGTTCCGCAGCCCCTGCCTCACACCTCGTGTCAATGGAAAAAAATCAGAGGAATAACCATTATTAATAATAGTACTCTCAATGTTACTATAAAAAACCTTAACCCTTTTTCTAAAGTCCTCACCAAAACCAAAATATAACAAAACTTTATCCACATACTGCCATCCCAACTTATCAAAGGCTTTACTTTTACAAAGTCGACACGAAACAACATACCAGGAATATTTTCATCTTCTGTGTACTGTAACGCTTCAAGGATAGTAATAATGTTTTCTACCCTGGATAAAACCGTTTGATCAGAACTTATGAGTGAGGTCAAATGATTCTTAAGTCTAAAAGGTATAGCTTTTGCAGCTATCTTGTAATCAGTGTTCAAAATCGAAATTGTTTCCTAAAAACAGAGGATTTTTATTTGTCTTGGGTAAAAGAGTAATAATTCCTCTACGCTGGGAAACTGACATTTCACCCAAGTCAAAGGAATAATTAAGAGCGTTGATGAGAAAATGATTAATTTCAGGCCAGAAGGACTTAAACTCGGCTGGCAGACTATCGGTTCTTAGGGTCTTACCATTGGCAAGAGAATCGACAACATTATAACATTTCTCTACCGAAAACAAACCTCCACGTGCATTCTTGGATTCATCTGAAAGAAAATGATCTTGAGGCTGAGGAAAAAACTGATCATTAGACTGGTTATCTAAGTGATAAGCTTCAAACTAAGACTGATATAAATTATAGAAGAATAAACGTTCTTCACGCAACATTGTCTTTGGATCTGACTCAAGATAATCATTAACATATAATTTAAAAATAATTCTATTTACGTAATTCCGTTTCTCCAAATTAAGAAAATACTTGGTACGTTTCTCTCCTTTCTCGTGCCACCTTGCTTTCGAACGATTTAAAATACCATTAGTTTTATCTTATATAAGGCTTTCTAACTCTTTCTTCTTCTAGTGTAAAGAATTGAGACTCGGTAGATCATTTGGATTACCATGTAAATGAGACTCAGTACAGAGCTGCCGCTCGACCTTCTTATTCAAACGTTTCTTCTGGAGGAAAAATTAACAGAAAACTACGGATGTTACATTTAATCATCTTCCACCGCAGAGCTGGATTGCAGGCTGCATTGTCAACGGCAGAGGAATGAATAACTTCCTTAAGCTTACTCAAATACTTGTGATCGTTATGCAAAGAAAAATTCAATTTCCAAAACCCAGGCCCTCGAGGCTCCGAGCCGAGTGAAAAAGAAAGAGTGATTACTGAATGGTCCGACTTAAAACCACTAACAATATCAACACTGACAATACGTGAGATAAAACTGAATGAAACTAGAAAAGGCAAGTCTGCACATAATAGGAGGCTCATGATTGGAAGTGTACCTTTTAGAATCCGGATTTTTATCCCGCCAAATATCAATGAGATCAAAATTATCTTTCAAACCTAACAGTTCTTGTTTAGCTGCAAAATTAGTGTGAGGGCGACCTCTAAATTTATCTAAAGCGAAATCTGAAACAATATTAACCTAAAATAATATGACCCTCCGCGTAATTATCGATAATATTGGAAATCTCTTGAACCCCCCCCCCAGGATCATCATTGTTAGGGGCGTAAATGTTGATAAGGGAGACATTGTCACCATGAATATATAGACTTTTAGTAGTACAATACGTCCCCTAGGATCATGCCATGTATTAAGGAAGTCAAATTGAAAAGTAGGCTTCAAAAAAATACAAACACCAGCACTGTTAGAAGAAAAAAAATATAATTTTTTTTTATAACCCCACTCACTAATCCAAAAATTCTCTTCTTCGGGGATGCTGTGAGTTTCTTGGAGGAAACAAATATCAAAAGACTTATTCCGAAGCCAAATAAATAACTGCCGCCTCTTAAGATAATCAATCAAACCTCTGGCATTAAAGGATGCATGAGACAACTTATTATCAAATCAATTTGCTAGACATTTATTCAACGTTGTTCATTAATACACACAATTAATGTTATGATTACATGTATTATAATTGGATATAAATTGAATTCAAACCAACATTAAGATTACTTACAGCAGCATCTACATTACTATGACTATACACCAAACTTGTATCGTCAGCAAATAAAGTAAATTCAATTACATCTGATGTACTAATATCATTTATAAACAGAATGAATAGAAGTGGTCCTAAACAGAACCTTGCGGAACTCCACAGATAATAGTCTTGCATGTAGACTTTGCAGAATTGAATGATGCAAACTGTTTTCTTTTGGACAAATAACTCTTGAACCAGTCTAAAACTATTCCTCGAATTCCGTAGTGCTCTAATTTAGAAATCAAGATATCATGATTAATTGTATCGAAGGCCTTAGACAAGTCTAAAAATACACCGATAGCGATCTTTTTGTCGTCTATGACCTCAAGAAGTCTATTTACCTCAAAAAAAGTTGCCATCTCGGTGGAGCGGTTTGACCTAAATCCAAATTGAGATTTTGATAGAATATTGTGTTTATCTATAAAACATATAAGTCTTTTGTAAATTAACTTTTACGAAAACCTTAGAAAATGTAGATAAAACTGAAATGGGTCTATAATTACTAACTTCATGTTCATTTCCCCCTTTATACACTGGAATAACTTTACCTGTTTTTGGCCCATCAGGAAAAACTCCCACAGTCATGGACTTATTAAAGTTTTTAGCCAGTGGCTTTAAAAGACTACTCCTTGCTTGTTTCATTACAAAAGGGCTTAAGTCATCGAAGCCAGGTGCCTTACTACCTGGAATTTGGTTGAGGGCATCCTCAATCTCTTCTTCTGTTATTGGTGTTAAAAAGAGAGAATGCGAACATCTGTCTTTTAGAAAAGACTGACAATCGGTATTACATAATGGTAGCTTGTCTGCAAGTTGAGTTCCAATATTTACAAATTACTCACTAAATGTGTCGGCAACAATCGGTATTACATAATGGTAGCTTGTCTGCAAGTTGAGTTCCAATATTTACAAAATACTCACTAAATGTGTCAGCAGTTTCTTCATTACCATTTATTTTTACGCCATCTTGGACTACATGAGACGGGTTTGGTTTCGATTTACCCTTGCTAAGTAGGTGATTAATTAAACGCCATGTCCCTTTAATGTTGCCCTTTCCCTGGCCGAATTTCTTGGAGAAATTACTTTTCTTCGCATTTTGTATCAAAGTATTCAATCTATTTTTGTATGAGGTATAAATGGATTTATTATGAGGATTATAATTTCTAAGGAATTTTTTCTCCTTATCGAGTTGTAGATACCATTAAAAAGTCAGGGAGACTTGCACTTATCATATTAGGCTTTTAACCTCTTGTAATGGAAAATGCTTGTCATACAATTTAATTATAGTTTGTAGGAATCTGTTGTATAAATCATTTAAATCATCCGAAGATGATAAATAACTGCAGTCAGTTGCATTTACATCATTGACAAACTGGGAAATATCATTACTACCAAAGTTATGCTTAAATTGCTTACTAAAATACCAGCTGTATGATTCTGGAAGTCATTTGTCAGGATATTGTGTATCAAATTAGAAGTATGAGGAGTAATTCTTGTTGGTTTAGTAATAGTTGGATAAAACGAGTGGGGAGATAACATATCAATGAAATACTGTACGGAGCTATCACTGCTATAAGGTAGCAAGTTAATATTAAAGTCACCCACAATATATATATTTTTTTGTGTTCAATTGTAAGACTTGTTAACATTTCATTCATTGTATCAGTAAACTTATCAACAGAGGCATTTGGTGATCGGTATACAACTCCAACAATTATATTTCTATTACTCATGCCGATTAGCTCTATAAAGAATGACTCAATATCTTGGTTGTTAACACATATATCATGACGTATTTTATAAACAAGATCATGCTTGATAAACAGAGCCACACCACCACCTCTTTTATCTTGTCTACATATACCTTCAAGTGAGTAATATTTCGTCTAAAGGGAAAATACAACATTTGCAAACATCAAAAAATAAAACTTCCAAATTATTTTGAAATACCTTGCTGGACTGTTAGTGAATGACAGTGTAAAGCATCCTGTAAAATCATGGCACCTGGTATACTGTCATTTTCAAGAAAAGTGGTATTTTTGTATCAATTTCCAACGCTGGTCGGCCGACCAGCGTTGGAAAAACTTGCTTTTTTTCCAAATACTAGCCCCAATCGATTACACACCTATGAACGGGTACAAGCCAACTAGACTGGTTCCCTGACCTTACCATTCCCCAATGTATGTAAACTGATCTGTTTCTTCTTATATGGAGTCAGGGAACCAGAGTGCAGGAAAATGATTGTTTTTCTTGGTTTGTATAGCATTTTCGAACCCAAACCTCAAAAAAAGTCGGTGTAACTTTATTTGCTATATATTTCCAACCCCCAATTCCATCCATTCCTGAAAATTACAGCAAAAGCAAATGATGTATACTCCCTTTAAACCAAGGGGTCTTGAACATGTTTCAACCATGTTTCGGATATCGCTACTACACAGGGCGAATAATCCAAAAGATTAACATAATTAGAGATATTGTCAACATTCTTTTGTAAACTTCGTGCATTAATGTGAACCAACATCAATGGATCGTGAGTGGTTTTATGAACTTCGTTCATGAGCTCATCTTGATCATAATATTCGGAATTGATTTCTTGAGTTGCAAAATTTATATCGGGATCTATGTTATCATTCATAAAACTGGAGGAAATTTTTACGATAATTTATAAGGCCTGCAAAAAAAGAGTAAAATACACGGAAAGGCTTACTTAATACATTATTTTTAGGTGACAAAATTCAGGATAACATAAAATTTACTCCTGTACACACGGGCAAACATAGAAACAATACATTGGACGGCAAAAAATGACATGAGTTACAAACGCAATGTAAGAATGAAAAAGTGGTGTGAAAAGAGTAGTGACATTTCTCCCTTAGTAGAATTTAAATTTCAATGGCCGCAGTAAATCGATTGTTACGTAAGATGATGCCTCAGGTGTTAATGGCTGGTACCTGATTATTGTTGAGCTAACACTTAACAAACCACTCCAGAAAAAAAAGAGGGGTAATACGTGCATCACATTGAGGATACAATTACTGTAACAAGATCAATAATATTAATAATAATAATAATAACTATAATAATAATAATAATAAAGAATAATGGATACACAACAAGGTGGTAGGATATAGACATTGAGATTACAATGTAAGTGTGCATTATTATGTATTGATGTGATTTACTTCCCGGTGAAGGTCTTGAATTCTCCTGTATGCAGTTTATACTTGATGACTGGTGGGATAGACCATGGGATGTACGCAAATTGCACACGTTCGTCTTTGCGCATGGATGGCAGATTTTCATCCCGAAGTTTTTTGCGGTAGTTCCGGACTTTGCTTGTTACATCATCAGAGATGTAGATGGATGACCCCTTGTACTGGTTGTTCTTCAGTAGTTTGGCCGCTTCTTCAACACGTACTGCCGATCAGCGGACCGGAAAAGCCTGCAATGAATTGGCCTTGGCTTTTGACGGCCTCCGGTACCCGCGGTGGCTGGTCGGTGAGCCGGGATGCGATGGGCGCGCTCAATCTCGATATCCTCACTACCTTCTAATTTCATATGTTGCGTCAGGAATTCCGAATCGAATGCCTCGCAGGGTTGATCCCCTTCAGATCGTTCAGGTACTCCATGTATGATTATGTTGTTACGGCGGGAACGATTCTGTAGGTCTTCTATCTTATCCTCGAGTTGACATGAGTAGATGTGGTTACCATCGCATCGATTTTTGATGAGACTCGCCAGTTCCTTGCATACTCAGCAGCAGATTGCAGCTCAATGATGGTTTTGCTGTGGTCATCCACCTGCGATGTGATCTTATGGTAATTCACCTCGAGTGTTGTTTGTCTAGATTCAATAGATTCTAAACTCTTGATGATCTTGTCTAGTTTGTGGTGAACATCTGCTGCGCCATGGCAGCCATCTTGGCAGCAATTGTGTGTAGCCTCTGCTGATGACAAAGGATCGGACACTGACGCACCGTTTCATTCCCCATGATCTTGTTGATGTTAGGACGAGGAATTTGAGAGCTAGCTCATTAAAAAAAAACGGCCATTATGGGATGAATTTAATTGAAATATCGGGAGAGTTACGAATCAATACTCACTCATGTCTTGGTGACGCCCGGTCGACATTTACATATATGTAATATAATTTAGGTTACCCAAAAAACCCCATCAAATCCCTGAATATTTAGTTGAGCCTATGTCTGACAGTGAAACTTTAATATACATCATAAAGTTCAAATTATACTGCTCTGATGATTTTTTTTCGCATTTGCACAAGGGGGTTGGGGTAGGTTGAGTTGGAGAAGAAAGGAAGGCAAGGAAAAGGACATAGGGTTAGGTTGAAACATGGGAAATTGGTAGGGAGGTGAAGGTAACAACAAGAAAAACACGAAAAGGACATTTTTAAGAGTTTTAAGGGGATCGAGGCGTCATCTGCAACATCAGCCGACATTTGAAGGAAAAAATGTAGGGAAATAAAACCCCGCGTCGCCGCACCACTTTTGGGGCAAACTCCATACCAGAAACCGGAGACTTTTTTGGTCTAAATGAGAGTTTTGTGCCTTTCCACTTCAAGGTTGAATGACGAGCCTCAGTTCTGTTGGAGAGCAGCCAAAGAAAGAACTTGATTGCACTCTGGAAAGTGTGGATAAAATTGGTTTTTAAAAGGTGGTTATGAGGTCAGGGAAATTTCAAGGGGGAGAAATGTTATTTAAAGACAACTGTTGCACACATATTTTATATTATATAGGAATTGTGTCATGTGGATCAAATATCTACACACCAACCTTCGCTTGCACTCATGGACGTTTTGACTTTTTTTTCTCTTATAGTTTAGGCTAGAGGATAGAAAGCCGCGATTATTAATAATGTTTTGTGTTTTCTCCGTTATATTTGCTGGACAGAATACAAAACTACGCATCAAAAACAAATGCAGAAACTTTATGTGTCTATGTTTTTTCATGTTACATCAGATCACTGATGTAGGGCACTGCTGTGCAAAGGTCGAACAAACAATATTTCATGTCTTTATGTCGTTTAATGGTAAATGGAGGGTATTTCTACGCGCACGGCATAGCATAATCGTAAACAACAATCGCGGGTTATCTGGGTTCATCATAGTCAGTATGTACAGAAGGACAAACTGGGTGCTGGTAAATATTTCTTCTAGCCTAACTGTACAGTTTTCGTGACGACTCTCTCGGCCCCCAAAATGGACAACTAAAAAGGGGTAGACTTGTATGTGAGTCTAATAAATTTGTTGCGCATGCACATGTCGACCAATCAGAACCGCGCATTGCTTGGAATCTGGGCGCTTGTGGCGTGGTACGGTGCTAGGGCACTTTGCAAGGTGGCGTCTATGCAGAAGGAATAACGTTCTGGTGCCGTCGCAGAGTTCACAAGAAAGCTCCTTTGCAGAAGGAACACAGAGATGGCCTCGGGGGCTGGGAGGGCTTCACTTGTGATGGGTTTTATCCCGTATTCCTTGTCCTAGTAGAAGCCATCATTTGTTGGATATGGAACACCTGCTGGGCTTTTACTGGCCTGAACCCATACTCTAGCCTGAATTTCGGACTTAAAATGTGCTGCTTAAGAGCACCAAGGGTTGGCGGTAGCTTGTCACTTTCAGTCATGTGTTTGAATAAAAGATGCCATCGTAGCTTATGGATGCTGGCGATATGGATTCCCTTCGGTGAGTATGCAGCAGAAACGAATGTAGCTAATGTTGATATCAGATCTTCGGTCACTTCAGTTGCACCTGAAAGTATCTGCAGAGCCTTGATGACATCATCACCTGCCTTGAGGAAAACTTTCAGCCAGGTTTCCTTGCCTTTACGAGAGAACTTCCAAGTGCTGTCTACTCTAGTGAATGCATGAAGGCCGACAAAGTCTTGGCACGTTCAGCACCTAGAGCTGTCCAAATCGGATGTACTTGTAATACTTCAGAGCAGTGGCGTAGCCATGGGGGGCGTGGGGAGGTAGGACAGACCCCCCCATGAAACCTTGTCTCCCCCAGTCGCCCCCCCCTCACTGAGATTTTGAGTTTCTAAAAAAAATAATCATTGATCTACATGACGCCCCCCCATGAAATGTTCCAGCCCCAGCGCCCCCCACTGAAAAATTCCTGGCTACGCCACTGCTTCAGAGACCATTGCAATGGAGGTATCTGTCAGCAGGAGATCATAATTGACTATGACCAGCACCAGTACAGGGAGAAGAACCTCAAATGTGCATTATTTAGGTTTCGTTGGGATGCCAGAACTGCCTGATGATTTAGCAGTGTGTCGGCCTCTTCATGGTTGTTATAAAGAGCAGCCCACTGTTAATTGCTCCTAGTAGATCCTGAGACAGACGCAATGCCTAACTTCGATAAGTCTTTAATGTATTCTAAGGTTTTCACTGCAAAATATTCGGTCAGATCAGCCTTTGTTTTGTCATGAGAAAGAAACCGGCTTATTGCAATGTGTTTGATGTTGGTGTTGTCTTGATCTGATACTGGACAGAATCCTTCCCGTGTCTCCTCTTCTCCCTGGTGGTACTCTTAAAGGAGTCAGACTTGTATGTATCGAACACTAGAATAATCTTATCGTGTTCTCTTCTCATCGTGTTCTCAACTCAACCCCTCAAAGTGTCAGGCTCTACAAGTGTGTTTCAAGAAAAACCCTCCTCTGGTTTGTGATCTAACAATTGAAGGTGAACCTTTGACTCTTGTCCATGAAGCCAAAATTCTTGGCCTCTGGCTTCAGAATGACCTAAAATGGAACTCGCATATTGATCACACCCTTAAAAAAGCTAACACAAAGTTATTCATGTTGAGGACCCTGAAGAAGTTTGGTTTTTCCTCTAATGAACTGTGTATTGTATACAAAGGCTATGTCAGACCAATTCTTGAATATGCCGATGTTGTATGGCACTCTGGTATCACTAAAAAACAATCTGACAACATTGAGCAAATCCAAAAGAGGGTTTGTAGAATAATTCAAGGTAACAATTACACCTCATACCCAGAATCACTAGTAGCATGTGAACTAGACTCTCTGGCTGATAGGAGAAGAGAGCACTGTGTAAATTTTGCCCAAGGCTTGGTACATAACATCCGTACAGATTCAATTATGCCTCCTACCAGACAAGAGAGTCATGGGAGATTCCTTCGTAATAGCCATAATTTTTCATCCTTGCCAACTCGAACCAGTCGCTTTCATAACAGCCCCATCCCCTTTTTTACTAGAATTTTAAACAATTAAGCCAGATGGAATTCACCTGTTGGGGGGGGTGTGATGGTATTTAACTTAATCATGTCTGTGTCTTCGGTTTGTAAGAGTTTTGTGAATGAGTATTTCTTTACTCCTTTTATTTATTTATTTTTTTGTAACAGTTTTTTAATGTACATGTACTCTTAATTTATATTTTAAAGTTTTAATTGTAATGATCACATGTAATTTGACCTTTGGGTCACGATTTGTGGTTTTTAATAAAATAATAATAATAATAATAATAATATAAAAAAGATATCAATGTAAAAGATATCAATCTGTCATTAAACCAGTGTTGAAGTCGAGACCAGACAGTCTGAGACCGAGTCCAACACCGAGACCTGAAGTTCGAGACCGAGACCGAGACCAGCCCCCTTTAAGGCGGACCGAGACCGAGACCGATATGGTCCGAGACCGAGACCGAGACCGAGCCGCGGATAATAAAAAGCAAAATAATAATAGGTCTTAACTTCTACCAAGACTTTTAAACCTGATTTAAAAAAAACACTGCAAGGGAAACTTGTACGATCCCCCTGGCATGCTAGCAATGATTATGCAGTCAGTTAGTACGGATACTAAATAGTGTCCCTAGTCAAAATGGAAGATTTCTATTGTTTTAGCAAAAGTGACCTAGGCCTTTGACCTGTCGGCCCAAAAACTATCAAGAACAACCCACAAACCAAATGTCAAGTTCCTATGTAAAGTTTTTCTTAAGTTATCGTGCTGACAAGAGTTAACCTAACCAAAACATAACACACACAGACACTAGCACTTACGTTACATACCTAGTGTAAACATTCTTTTGTTTTCGGGTATTTAAGGGGGAAAAAAAGTGGGGAATTTTTTTTTTTTTTCACACAGTGAAAACTCTTTCAACCCAATTTTTTTTCTATGATTCCCTTTAGTGTTTCTCTTCATTTTGCCACGGATAAACCTAACCTCAAAATGCCTCTAAACCTGTTTTCCAGAGAGGGGGAAACATTGTGTGGACGTGGGCAAGTCCACACAACGCCGCTGATGCTACCTGGTTTATGTGGACATCTTTTTTTTCGGAGGTCCACATAATGAATGTCATGCTTGTATATGGGTGCACACACACATCACAATAGACATCACGAGACCGAGACCGAGACCGAGCCGCGGATAATAAAAAGCAAAATAATAATAGGTCTTAACTTCTACCAAGACTTTTAAACCTGATTTAAAAAAAACACTGCAAGGGAAACTTGTACGATCCCCCTGGCATGCTAGCAATGATTATGCAGTCAGTTAGTACGGATACTAAATAGTGTCCCTAGTCAAAATGGAAGATTTCTATTGTTTTAGCAAAAGTGACCTAGGCCTTTGACCTGTCGGCCCAAAAACTATCAAGAACAACCCACAAACCAAATGTCAAGTTCCTATGTAAAGTTTTTCTTAAGTTATCGTGCTGACAAGAGTTAACCTAACCAAAACATAACACACACAGACACTAGCACTTACGTTACATACCTAGTGTAAACATTCTTTTGTTTTCGGGTATTTAAGGGGGAAAAAAAGTGGGGAATTTTTTTTTTATTTCACACTGTGAAAACTCTTTCAACCCAATTTTTTTCTATGATTCCCTTTAGTGTTTCTCTTCATTTTGCCACGGATAAACCTAACCCCAAAATGCCTCTAAACCTGTTTTCCAGAGAGGGGGAAACATTGTGTGGACGTGGGCAAGTCCACACAACGCCGCTGATGCTACCTGGTTTATGTGGACATCTTTTTCTTTCGGAGGTCCACATAATGAATGTCATGCTTGTATATGGGTGCACACACACATCACAATACACCAAACCAGCTTACAGCCAAGCCAGGCGCTTGTAACGACACCTGGCAGTACGACCCGTAAATAATGAGCTCATTAAAACGAAGCCTTGCGGTACCGCATAATCCCCCGCGTATACCGGGCGGTTCAACCTCCCAGAACCACCTTTTTAATTGTCCATCTGCTCCTTATAAATATCGCGTGCCAGACAAAGTCTGGCAATGGCCGATCCCGCCCCACACAACACAGCAACACGGAACATGCGTGCACGCTATGCCTTTACATTTCCAACGGTGGTCGGCCGACTAACGTAGGAAAAACCTAACTATTTTTCACTACTGCTCCAAATTTACCATTTTTTCAGTTCAATTTTGTTTGCTAATTGGTTTTATGTTCATGAATGGGTGCAGGTCAGCTAGATTGGTTCCCTTAGCGTACAATTTTCCGGCCGGCATCTGTAAATTGATCCATTTCATCTTCAGTGGAGTCAGGGAACCAGACAACTTGAACATTTTTTTTCTTGTTTTTTCCAGTATTTCCGAAAACAAAACTTCAAACATGTCAGTGTAACAATAATTTGATCTATTATACTAACCGCTCAAATAGTTCATTTCTGAAAATTAAAGCATAAGCCAATGATGTACATTCCCTTTAAGCTAATTAAACTTGATACTATTAGGTTCTTTGCCCCCCAAAATGTAGGTTAAGTTGTTAAAATATAGATCACAGGTTGTCTAGAAGCCGATATATCGTAAAATACATATACTGGTTTTTGGCGGCTATTTTGAAAGAAATCCAAGATGGCAGCCAAAATGTTTTGGACAAATGGAAACGTTAGTTTTCTGACTGGGTATACTGTACACTTTCCAAATATGTATGGTCTTGCAAATCTCCACAAAATTTGAACGAAGTCAAACATCTGTACATACTGGACCTGACTAACTCCAGGATCCACCATGCACAGGGGTGCATCATAAAATATGCCGTGAGAATTCGACGAAGAAGAGCAACAAAGGTGCAAAACAATTTGGACAATAATAACTTCATCTATTCGCAAAAGTCATTGTGCGAAGTCGAGGCCTTGCTATGTACAGATGATTATTTTTTTAGGTGGCTATTAACTGGAGAACTATCAAACACCCATTAACATCCAGTGGATGTGTTCACAGTGCATGCGATGAAACGAAGTCGACATTTGACATCTCCATAATTATGTTGGGCTATAAGGAGTGAATTAGCATAAAATGGGCAGGGGGTTTCCAGTCGTATGCAACAACGCTGTCAAAACAGGCAACACGTTAGGTTGAGGATCATACACTATCTTGATTAAATTCACTGTACAATAGAGGCCTTGATGCGTGCCGGTGCAATAGCTGACTTTTAATCGGAGAACAATCAGCTGACCACTGACATCGACATCTGAGCGCGTATGTAAGATATTTCACTTTGTCCTTTTTACTACCCGTTAAATAAGAAGAACTGATAAAAAAGAAAGTTATATTTCTTTTAGAATTTCAAACATGACGAAAATGTTCTCAAGAGTTTGTATTACTATTTCATTGTCAATCCCAAGATTAAAGTGTGTTGCCTGAGTGGAGTAGGGTCATTTTGAGGGACTCGAGTCGGGTTGAGTCATTGCCTGTTAAGACTGGGGTTGAGTCGAGCACGGGAAATTGTAGGACTTGAGTCGGGTCATTGTCTCAAATCATAACAAGCTATAGCCAGGTGGTTTGGATGTTAATACGAACGTGACTGACTGTTCCATAGCACCAAACGTGGCATCTCTTGTTTTCATTAACATTTTTTGTGTGGCTTTTTCGCCATTTTCGCGAAAAAGCCTTTGTTTTTGTTCTGATTTTTTAGCTTTTCCGCAAAAAAGCGGAAAAGCCTTTCTTTTTGTTCTCATTTTTTTTTCTTTCTTCTTCTTCTTCTTCTTTTTGTCGCCTAAATCCCATAGACTTTGTACACGTTTTTTTCTCAGTGCCAGTTTTGGTATATATTAATCTTTGTCATACATCATTCAAATTAAGCAAAGTCATAGTCCTTATAGCAGAGATGTGCCCCGAAGAGTGACGTTATGGTGACGTCATCGACTAATTTATTATAGATTTTTGAATATTTAATTTTTCCCATAGACTTTGTACACAAATATTAAGAAAAAATTGTCGATTTTCAAAGGGCATTTTTGACTGTTTGCCAGTAATTCATTTAGATCACTCTTTGTCAAAGCAAAGACCCTAATTCAAGCAACATTGTGTAATGATGACGTCATGATGACGTCATCCAGTGTTTATTTATAGGCAATTAAATTGTGACACTTTTAATATTTAAAAATGCATAAGAAATCAACCGTACGCGTACGCGTCCGCAGCATTCTGTTGCCGGCAAGTGGTAGATTAGGTTGAGGTCTGTATTTCATTCAGTGTGCGTGAAATCACGTGACCCTTGCTTCCGGTCAAAAAAGGCCAAAACCGGAAGTGGCTTATTATTTAAAAGGGGTAATAGATATGAACTTGCTTTTAACGGTGTTATTATTTTGGCTGATAGCATTCTTTAAATCATCTACCGATGACGTCATGCAATCTTCGAGCGCCCTCTAGCGACAGGTTGAAAATTTTCAAAAATGTATTTTGAATAGATGTCTGTGGCGAAGTTTGTCGGAATCGCCTAAATAGTGGCGTATATGATGACCTTGACCCCCTTAGAACGTGTGAGAAGTTTTAGGCGTATGACGTCATCAGACTGGAAGTTATAATGAAAAGACCTTTTTTCCTTTGAAAATTCATGAAAAATCAACCATGGCAGTTTTTATATTAGTTTTACTTTAATTGTCGATTTAAGGGTCTAAAACATTTCAAAGCTTCGAGGCAATAAGCGAACTCGAACATGCCTTGCGCACGCTTAAAACTTTAGGTTGACAATACCTCTGCTTTAAAACATGCACAGGACGTACGTTGTACATACGCACATACATCGTATGTCAGTCAGCCCCAGCGCACGTGTTGCTGAGGTCAAATCCTGACCATGGTGACCGTTTTAGCCGATTTTCGGCTAACTTTGACAAAACATGCACAGGACGTCCACAATGTACATGTATATGCACGTACGTTGTACATATGCACATACATCGTATGTCAGTCAGCCCGCAGCGCACGTGTTGCTGAGGTCAAATCCTGATCATAGTGACCATTTTAGCCGATTTTCGGCTAACTTTGACAGATTTTATGTTCATGCATAGTCAGAGACGTATTATTGGTAAAAAAAAATCATAATGCGGAAAAGCCCTATGTTCTGTTGCAAACAGACATAGATCTCTAGTTTTTCTTACTTCTTCTTCTTGTTCTTCTATCCCAAATCCCATCGACTTTGCAAATGTTTCATTCTGGACCCCACTTTTGCTCCTGAACATACTTCGATCTTAATGAAACTTGGCACAGAGTCAGAACCCACTGTGAACTCGTGCATGGAAAAGTGACGTCATCACGTCCTGAAGACGTCATCATGGGCCACGTGACGTCATCTGAAATGTGCAAACTCTAGGACCATATATCTAAAGAACTATAAGTCGGATTAGGTTGAAACTCGGTATGTTGGTCGACCGGGATGTGTTATAGATAACAATTGAGGTGACGTCATCATGACGTTATCGTGTGATTTAATATCGATATTTGACGTTTTGGACCTTGAAGCCATATCTCACGAACGCAATATGCTAAATTCAAAATTCTTTTTGTATTAGGTTTGTTAAGCAATAGGTATATGCACAAAATGTTGAAAAATGTGTGACGTTATGATGACGTCATCAAAAATGCGATTTTGTAAAACACATATAAGGAAATGTCCGATCGTAATGAAGCTTGGTGGTTGGGTAGATAATTGTACCAGTGCACAAAATATGAAATGACGTCACGATGACGTCATCGACAGACTTTTAACGATTTTTTAAACATTTACAATTTTATTCTAATTACAAAATGTAACACTTTTATTCATCCAAGTCGCTTCAAACTTGGTACAGGCTAAATCCACAAAAGAATAATGAACACCGCCAAGTCTTGTTTTAATGACGTCATCGTGGGTCACGTGACGTCATCTTAAAAGTTCATAATTCAAAGCCCAATATCTACAGCACGGTAAGTTTGATTGGGTTGAAACTCGTTATGTAAGTAGACCGGGATGTGTTGTAGGTAAAAATTGAAATGCCGTCATTATGACGTAATCATGCGGTTTTATATGATTTTATGAATTGTTGGACTTTTAAGCCATATCACACGAACGCAACATGCACAATTCAAAATTCGTTTTGTATTTGGTTTGATAGGGAATAGGTATATACACAACATTTTAAAAAGAATATGACGTCATCATGACGTCATCAAAAATGCGATAGTTGAAAACACATATAAACATGACATCAACATTAACAATCAACATCAACTAATCAACAATAAAAAATCAACAGTCAAAATCAACAATCAACACCAAACATCATCAACTATCAACAATCAACTTCATTAAACATCAACTGACATCAACAATCAGCAATCAACAATCAACAATCAAAATCAACAATTAACATCAAGAAACATCAACAATCGTCATAAATAATCAACATCAACAATCAACGTCAACAATCATCAACAACATCAACATCAAATATCAATATCAAAAATTAACATCAACATTCAACAACAACAACAACATCATCAACATCATCAATTAACATCAACAATCAACAATCAACAATTAACATTTAACATCAACAATCATCAACAGTCAACATCAATAACCAACATCAACAATCATCATCAAGAAACATCATCAGCAATCGACATCAATAATCAACATCAATAATCAACGTCAAAAATCAACATCAACAATCAACGTCAACATCAACAATCAACAATCAACATCAACAATCTACAATCAACAACAACAATCAACAGTTAACATCAACAATCAACAACGACAATCAACGATCAACAATGCGAAAAAGCCATATGCTCTGTTAATTGAACACACATAAATCTCTAGTTTTTTTCTCATTTGTCCACTTATGTCATATGTTTTGTACACGTTTTTCTTCTACCAGTCCACTTTGGCACTTTCGTAATTCTGATCGACTTTAGACCTTCTGATCGACTTTAGATTTTCTGATCGACTTTAGACCCACAGATGGTTTTAGAAGAAATTCTTGATCGAGACGTCATCAGGTGTCGGGTTACGTCACATTAAAGATGCATTTTGCCCATATGTTTTGTACACGTTTTAGAACACTCCAGTTTGGCATCTTCGTAAATCCGATCGACTTCAGTCTTAGTACATACTTAGATCACCACCCACATGGTCCTAGAAGAAATTCGTGATCGTCACATTAAAGATGCATTTTTTCCCATAGAGTTTGTACACGTTTTAAAACACTCTACTTTGGCACCTTTGTGAATCAGATCGACTTCAGTCTAAGCACATACTTAGATCACCACCCACAGATGGTCCTAGAAGAAATTTGTGATCGTGACGTCATCAGGTGTCGGGTTACGTCAAATTAAAGATGCATTTTCCCCATATGTTTTGTACACGTTTTAAAACATTCCAGTTTGGCATCTTCGTAAGTCTGATCGACTTTAGACTTGATACATACTTAGACCACTACCCACGGATGGTCCTAGACGAAATTCGTGATCGTGAAGTCATCAGGTTTCAGGTTACGTCACATTAAAGAAAATATTTCCCCGGTGGGGTTAGTACACGTTTTAAAACACTCCATTTCGGTACTTTCGTAAATCCGATCGACGTTAGACTTCGTACACACTTAGACCACCACCCACATATGGTTTTAAAAGAAATTCGTGATCGTGACGTTATCAAGTGTCGGGTTACGTTAAGTTAAAGATGCATTTTTTCCCCATAGGGTTTGTACACGTTTCAAAACACTCCACGTTGGCACTTTCGTAAATCCGATCGAGGTTAGACTTGGTACACACTTTTACTACGACCCACAGATGGTCGTGGAAAAAATTTGTGATCGTGACGCCATCAGGTGACGTCATCATGACGTCATCACATTTCATATGACGTCACATTGAAATGGCATTTTGTAAGGCCTATATCTACAGAACCATAGGTCTGATTGGGTTGTTACTTGATGTACCCTTACCTGGATGTACATGTTACAGATGAAAACTTAAGTGATGGCATCATCAAATGTCATGTGACGTCCATTAAAGGGGCACTTTTCTATTAAAAGCCTATATCTACAGAACTATGCTTGATTTTGCTGTAACTTGATATGTACGGAAAATGTGCTGTTATAGATAGAAATTTGAAGTGACGTCACTAATTGTTCATCACGTGCACAGAGTATTTCAAATAGCCGAAACAGCTTGTGTTTGTCCACAACCCCCTTTTCTAGTCTTTTTCTAATTTTGTCCACTTTTGTCATATTTTTTGTAGACGTTTATTCTTCTATCCATACACTTTGGCATTTTTATAAATGCCATCGACTCCAGACTTGGCACACACTTAGACAACCACCCACAGATTGTCCTAGAGGAAATTCGTGATCGTGACGTCATCAGGTGTCAGGTTACGTCACATTAAAGATGCATTTTCCCTCTTTTGTTTTGTACACGTTTTAAAACACTCCACTTTGGTCACTGTCGTAAATCTGATGGTCTTCAGACTTGGTACGTACTTAGACCACCATCCACAGATGGTCCTAGAAGAAATTTGTGATTGTGGCGTCATCAGGTGACGGGTTACGTCACATTAAAGATGCATTTTTCCCCATGTGTTTTATACACGTTTTAAAACACTCCAGTTTGGCATCTTCGTAAATCCGATCGACTTTAGACTTGGTACACACTTAGACCACCAACCAAAGATGGTGTTACCGGTAGAAGAAATTCGTGCTCGTAACGTCTTCAGGTGTCGGGTTGCGTCGCATTAAAGATGTAAATTTTCCCCATAGGCTTTGTACACGTTTGAAAACACTCTACTTTGGCACCTTCATAAATTAGATCCACTTTATACTATGCACACACTTACACAACTACCCATAAATGGTCCTAGAAGAAAGTCGTCATCGTGACGTCATCAGGTGTCAGATTACGTTACATTATAGATGCATTTTCCCCATAGGGTTTATACATCTCTTAAAACACTCTACTTTTGGCACTTTCATAAATCCGATCGACGTTAGACTTGGAACGTACTTAGACTACCACCCACATATGGTTCCAGAAGAAAGTCGTAATCGTGACGTCATAAGGTGTCAGGTTACGTCACATTAAAGATGCAATGTTTTCCTATTGGTTTTGTACACGTTTTTCTTCAAACCATACACTTTTACAGTTCTATATATCTGATTGACTTTACACTCGTCAGACACTAGTAAGACCAGCAGCCGAAGATGGTCCCCAGAGAGTTCGTAACGATGACGTCATCATGTGTCACGTGAAGTGACAGTAGATGTGCATTTCTTCGAATCGCTTTAACTGCTTAAGTACAAGTCCGATGGGATTAAAACTTGGTATGCACATTCACATGCCATGCCACATGCAGTGACGTCGCTGATTGCTTTTCACGTGCACAGAGCATTTCAAATATCCGGAACAGCTTGTGTTTGTCCACAAACACATTTCTATTTTTTCCCTCCATTTCCAGACTTTTTCTCCATAGGTTTAGCACACGTTTCTTCTACCAGTCCACTTTGCCACTTTTAAAAATCCGATTGATTTTAGATTTGATACATACTTAGAACACCAACCACAGATGGTCCCAGAAGAAATTTGTGATCGTAACGTCATCAGGTGTCGGGACACGTCACATTAAAGATGCATTTTCCCCCCATATGTTATGTACACGTTATAAAACACTCAATTCCGGCACTTTCGTAAATCTGATCGACATTAGACTTGATACATTTTTAGACCACCACCCACGGATGGTCCTAGACGAAATTCGTAATCGTGACGTTATTAGGTGCCAGGTTACATTACATTAAAGATGCACATTTTCCCCATAGGTTTTGTACACGTTTTTCTTCAAACCATACACTTTGGCACTTTCATATGTCTCATTGACTTCAGACTTGGCACTCACTAAGACCAGCTGCCGAAGATGGTTCCCGATGATGTGTTACAGATGGAAATTGAAGTGACGTCATCATGACGTGATCAGATTTCATGCGTCGTCACATTAAAAGGGCATTTTCTAAGGCTTATCTACAAAACCGTTTATAGGTCTGATTGGATTGTTACTTGATATGTATACCTGGATGTGTTACAGATGAAAATTCAGGTGAAGGCATCATAAATGTCATGTGACGTTCATTAAAGGGGCACTTTTCTATCAAAGGCCTATATCTAGAGAGCTATCGATTTGGTTGTTACTTGATATGCACGTACATGTATAATGTGCCTTTATACAACAAGAAACAACCTTTTTTTCGGAATGAATGTTTTGTGCACATGTCACTCTGCAAAAGTTGTGAAAGAAAAATGCAGTGAGTTAAACACTTAACAAAAACATTTGTCATTGCAGACAAATTTTTGACAGCACAAGATAGCAGTTGCTTTAGGAATACAGGGTGAGACGAAAATAAAGTGACGTAGATCAAATTATTTTTTTTCTTAAAAAGCAACCAAGTTCATCAATGATGAATGTCTTAAAAGAGCATAATCTCTCACTAATCTGAAAAAAAAGAGTTTCTGAAATTGATCCATGTTATTAAACGTTATGCATGTTTTACTAAAATAACATATTATTGTATAGCTGTTCATGAATGCTATTGAAAGCTATTGAGAGATGACTGAGAATTACAGATTACACACAGGCCTTCAGGTTGGCGTCGCGGTAATTTCCTCGCCTTCCACCACTGTGACCCGGGTTCAAATCCCGCCCGGGCCAATATGTGGATTGGGTTTTCAGTCCCTACCTGATTCCGTGGGTTCTCCTCAGAATTTTCCACTGGGCTTTTCCTCCCACCTCTAAAACTGTAATTTCTTCTCATTGTTTTCTCTCTACAGGTTTCTTCAGGCTTTCGAGCTACAGTGCTTAGGGTACTTTTGAGGAATCCTTGGTTTCATTACCAGAAAGAATGAAAACAAAACAAACAAATACAAATGAGATTTTGATTGTTTGAATGAAGACTGAAATGTTATTTTTACTGTCAGAGTTTGTGTTTTGAATATGAGGAATAATTGAATTTTTCCCCTGAAATATTGATGGTAATTTTGGCCGTTTTCTTTGCAAGATTTCGTTCATACATGGAGTTTGGAAAAATAGCGTCCATGTTTCATTGTATTTAATGGATATTAGTTCGTAGAACGGCACATGATCAGTGGTGGACAGCTAGATTCTTTTGTGTTTTTTTATGAAAATAGAAATAACTTGGGTATAGAGTATGCAAATTACGTGAAATTTTCACAATTTTTAGTTTACTACATGCACTTTTTTTTTTTAATTCGGCTACTTTTTTACTGACCCTATATAGCTTCGGAGACTAAATCAGAGACTAAAATACTGAAGAAGACACAGAAATACAGTGTTGGTGGTGTCTGTACTGCATACAGTCGGGCCAGTTTATGCCAAAGCCATATTCCCCTTTTCGACCTGGCTGAGTAAAATTTCACGTAGTATCCAGATATTCTTTTTAAACAGAACACATTTATTTTTCATTTGTTTTTCTGTTCAGTAACACAAGGGGAAAGGGGGGATGGCACGTGGGTGAGTAAACAAACGCCCAGTGTCTAGGTTAATTATCCTCCCCACTGGTGTTACCACATTAAAATTTACCACACATAAATAATTATGATATCGAGACAAAGGAGATGGTTACCAGGCGCAAGCAGGAGCAACACAGACTGTCCAAGTCGAAATATTGTCCAGGTTCCCATGTTAGTTATTTGGCAACCTGAGCCTTTTACATTCTTATACAATTTCTTTCTCCAAACGATAGGGAGTTAGGTGTTTATATGTCCATGAGAATATGTGTATATATTGTCAGTTAGTGACATGACTTATCTTGTTAAAAATGAATAGAATAATTATGTTGCCGTGTAAGGGTAAAGGAATTGTCTT
This sequence comes from Patiria pectinifera, assembly GCA_029964075.1. NCBI lineage: Eukaryota > Metazoa > Echinodermata > Asteroidea > Valvatida > Asterinidae > Patiria > Patiria pectinifera. The sequence continues at coordinate 14,694,994 of CM057134.1, forward strand.
GACATAGTTACAGTACTTCGCATTTTGGCCGGATAAACTGTCAAAATCACGCAACAAATGTGTATTACAGCCCGAAATTTTGTCCACACAGTCCAATTCACCTAATGGCCCGTTGCCATGGCAGTTGATCAGATAAAGTATATTTTGTTCATTCCACAAAGGGTTTTTTTTAACGCGTAAACAAATGCCCTGTGTCTAGGTTAATCTTCATTGATGACCATGTCTCGGTTTGCCTCCATATCGCCATAGTAACCCATCAGCACAAATACATACTTATAACATCAATACAAATGAGGGGATAACCAGCAGGAGCAGCACCGTATTAGTGGGGCTGTTGAGTGATACGATTGTGCCTTTGTGACTAAAGCATGAAACTTCGCATGTTAGTTCTTCATGCCATGAAGAAAATTTTCAGATGTGGAGACATTTCATATTTGACCTCTGGTGACCTTTGAGAGGTCAATGAACTTTACATACATTATTTATACTAGTTCTTGAAAACACCACTTTCCTATGACCCCAACCTATGTCATAAGTCTTTAGACAATGGAAATAATGATCAGATGTAAAAAAAAAACATACTTGACCTCCGGTGACCTTTCAGAGTTCAATGACCTATACATACTGTATTTATAGTAATTTATAAGATAAGCACTTAGTTTAAAGGGAATATACATCATTTGCTTTTGCTGTAATTTTCAGGAATGGATGGAATTGGTGGGTTGGAAATATATAGCAAATAAAGTTACACCGACTTTTTTGAGGTTTTGAGTTCGAAAATGCTATAAAAACCAAGAAAAACAATCATTTTTCTGTAGTCCGGTTCCCTGACTCCATATAAGAAGAAACAGATCAGTTTACATACATTGGGGAATTGTAAGGTCAAGGAACCAGTCTAGCTGGCTTGTACCCGTTCCTAGGTGTGTAATCGATTGCAAACAAGTGCGATGGTCAATTAGGGCCAGTATTTGAAAAAAAAGCCAGTTTTTTCCAACGCTGGTCGGCCGACCAGCGTTGGAAATTGATACAAAAATACCACTTTTCTTGAAAATGACAGTATACCAGGTGCCACGATTTTACAGGATGCTTTACACCCCATTCACTAACAGACCAGCAAGGTATTTCAAAATGATTTGGTAGTTTTATTTTTTGATGTTTGCAAATGTTGTATTTTTCCTTTTAACCCCAACTTTTTCAAGGCCCAATTCTAAAAGTTAGGTGTTCATGCTATGAACAGCATTTTCATATGAAGGGCATTTCATATCTGACCTCTGTTGACCTTCAAGAGGTCAATGAACTTTGTATGCCATATTTATAAATATTCAGAAGATTTATTATTCAAAACCCAACTATTTCAGGAACCAAGTCTTAAAGTTGGCTCTTTGTGATGTGAAAAGCATTTTTTAGATATGGGGACATCACAATCTGACTTTTGGTACCCTTTAATAGGTAAATGAACTTTATACCTTATTTTTCGCTATATTTTTATATTTATTTGTTAAAACGCCTACAGTCATGTAATGAATTCAATCCCACAGAAAAATATTTGGGGTGACATCTGACCTCCATTTCCCTTTTTTAATTGGCAGACGCAACATGTTGCGAATGGGATAGAAGACTGTACGACTTGCTTTACAATGTTATATGTACAAATTGTCTTACAATAGTCACTCTTCTGTACCTATTACACTCTATGGTCTCTAGATTGACTTGGGTCACCACATTTTTAACCTTTTTACCGAGGTCATAACAAAATTGTCCCTGGGGTCCGAATTCATGACATGCTGTAGAATAATACATAAAATACACTCGTTTTGAACTATTAAGACTTAAGTCATGAAAAGGTGGAATTTGGAATATTAAATATAATAAATAGCGACAAATGGGGTATGCAAAGTTTATCGACCTCATAAAGGTCACCAGGGGTCAAATATGAATGTTCACACATCTGCAAATTCTGTTCATGTCACGAACAGCCAATTTTTAAAATTGGATCATAAAAAGTGGGGTTTTGAATAGTAAATCGTATAAATATCTATAAATAGGGCATTCAAAGTTCATTGACCTTTTAGAGGTCACCAGAGGTCAGATATGAAATGCCCTTCATTTCGAAATGCTTTTCATAGCATGAACACCTAACTTTTAGAATTGGGTCTTGAAAAAGTTGTGGTTTAAAGTATTTATTTTACAAATTATTTTAAATACTGTATATATAGGTAATTGACCTCTGAAAGGTCACTGGAGGTCAAGTATGTTTTTTTTTTCACATCTGATCATTATTTCCATTGCCTGAAGACTTGTGAGACTGGGGTCATTGGAGTGTAGTGTTTTCAAGAACAATTAGTATATATAATGTATGTAAAGTTCATTGACCTCTCAAAGGTCACCAGAGGTCAAATATGAAATGTCTCCACATCTGAAAATTGTTTTCATGGCATGAAGAACCAACATGCGAAGTTTCATTCTTTATTCACAAAGTGCACAATTGTATCATATATTTGATCTTAACAGCCCCACTATAATGCTGACTTAGCAGCACATTGCTTATACATGTATTATTGTACATTGCTGAAGCTGTGCGCTTCGCTGCTGATATGAGCAGTGGGTTGTCTCCCACAGCCCAATTATGTCCCATTTATTTCTTAATTATTGCATTATGAATTACAATCAAATTTGTTGTGCCAACATTCTTATCGTCAAGGTGTACTTCTTGCTGGTTTATTGTGCAATTAATCACAATCATCATAATTGGCGTTACAGTTCCTCCAAAACCTGCTCCCTAGCCTTGAGGTCGCTCTAAGTGGTCGCTCGTCTGGGAAAAGCTTGGATTTCGGATGATCAGCTACACTGTAATAGTTGTCAGACGAACGTAGGTTTGGCCCGAGGAGATCCCCGCCACAATATCAATAAGCGTTATGATTACATTTTGTCAAAAAAGATATCATGATTCTATTTTGCCTATTCTAGGGTGTTCGCGTTCGCCATGCTGGAAAGCTCTGGATTATGAGCTAGGATACAGTCAAGAAGAAATCAATAAGTTCGCTGCTACAGAACATTGCATTGTATCAGGAATCATCATCATTGCAATGCTTGTTAAATGGAAGGAGTCACTCAGTGATAATGAATGTTTAACACTGCCGGCAGAAAGGTTATGAGCTATTCAACGTGAAAAAAAGCTAAAAGGTGAATATCTCTTCTTCTTTTTTTATGACGCCAAAATTCTATTAGCATTGTTTTTTCAGGCTCCGTATGTTTTAAGGTTTCTAAACCAGCTTTGCGGAATAGAAAATAAACAGTTCGTATTATTTTTCTTGACAGAACTTGAACAAGAGACAGAAATTCACATATCTGAACTCACAGATCCACCAATCGCTCCAAAACATCCAGTGAAACAGGTAAAGATTAAGATTTTATGATGACGGCGTAGTTTCTTAATATTTGTTACCGAAGCAAAGCTTGCAAGTTAACTCATCTTGTTTCCATACGTTGAAGGTTACTTTATAAGTTATATTTGCTGATAATCGAGCACTCGCTGCCATGTCTTCGTAATTTCCTGTAGCTTGAATTATTACCAAGGAGCTTTGCAATAAACTATATGAATGACTGGCAAACAACCATCAACACGGTGAGAGCAATTTCGAAATAATGAGATGACAAAAAGACACGTTTTTTTGTTTTAAATCTTCAATTTTAATTTCATTACGGACGCTTTTTCCTTCAAAACACCAAACATTGAGGTACAGCTACCTTTTATGACAGTTTTGTATAAGAAAAGCTTATTAACAAAGATAAATACACATAAACTATAAAAAAAATCGACACTTTCCAATATATGCTTAAGCTCTGTTTTCAACACAAAAATCACACAGAACATTTCTCTACACATATTTCAATACAAAAACACTTTCCTTACTCATCATATTAAAAAAGCAATTAAAATGATTTGCAAAAAAACGCTTGGCATTTCATTTCTTACAAAAAAGAAATAATGCCAAATCAAGATCAATGACCAGCTTAAAAAGTCCATTAAATTGAATGGAATGGCAGCATCACCGTCCTTCTACCGACGATTTCGCATACAAACATCAATGTGTCTCTCCGTTGCGACTTTTCCTGCCCAAAGTGAGGTTGGTGCTTTTGATTTGAACAATGTTTACTATCAACTTTACACTTTTGCAAGTATCTGCTTGCAATGGGCAGGAAATACAAAACATAACTATCGCCATAACTGATTCGTCTGATTTCCGCCTGAATCAAGTATACTATTGGGAGCCATGAATGAATGCTCTACAATTGTAGGGCTTCCATTCACATCTAAGAATGGAAGCCCTACAATTGTAGGGCTTCCATGTGCATCTGAGAATGAAAGCCCTACAATTGTAGGGTTTCCATTCGCATCTGAGAATGGCTGCCCTACAATTGTAGGGCTTCCATTCACTTCTGAGAATGGAAGCCCTACAATTGTAGGGCTTCCATTTACATCTGAGAATGAAAATGAAAGCCCCACAATTGTAAGGCTTCCATTCACATCTGAGAATGAAAGCCCTACAATTGTAGGGCTTCCATTCTCAAATGTTAATGGCAGCCCTACAATTGGAGGGCTTCCATTCACATCTGAGAATGAAAGCCCTACAATTGTAGGGCTTCCATTCACATCTTAGAATGAAAGCCCTACAATTGTAGGGCTCCCATTCACATCTTTTAAACATGCTATATATATATTATCATTAGTGTCAGCCAGTTATTTGGTAGTAGGCATACAAACTAGCATTTGCTTTAACTATCCATTTCCAAGTATTTATTCGCAACTGTATAATCAATATGAAGCGAATATCTTGAGTGTTATTGAAAAGAGATTTGAAAAAAATAAACCCACCCTAATAAATGTTTACTTTTGTTAGCTTTCGCTTAACCATAAGCGTTGGCTTTTGTTTTGTTAGTCTGTAAGCTAGGCTGAGTTTAATTAAAATAATTGTGATTCTTTCGATGATGAATGCCTATAGTAACTAATACATGAGAGTTCGTTCAATAGCAAATATCATCAATGTCAGTTGGGAGAATAACATGTCCGGATGGCATACTCTTCTTCTCATATCTTTAACCTATCAATAAGATGCGAGAGATACCCTAAAAGACCGGAAACACGCTTTGGTAACACAATTCACAAGGAGACAAATGCAGTACAAGTATGTATCGGCCTACCTGTATAATGCCAAATGTCTGTAGGATTTTAGAAAGATGGGTGCACACAGGAGTATATTCCTACCTTGATGTAAGCAATCTGCTCCTTCGTTGTCAATCAGGATTGTCCATTAGACCCTTGCAGACAACTCGAAGCACCCTACACGATTTAACAAACAAGTGTTTCTAGGCTATGGAACACAGAGAAATATAGGTATCGTGTTGGAAAATCTCATTGCAGCATTTGATTGTGTTGATCATGTACTCCATTTGGATATATTGAAAAGACTTCATATATGTCAACTTCCTTAATCAATTGGTTTAAGTCATACCTAAGTGTTCGTATTCAGTCCGTTAATATCGAGGTCAACAAATCAAAGGGCCTGCCACTAAACGTTAGTTTTCTGCAGGAGTCGAATGTACGTCCACTTTTATTCATTATTAATTTGATCTGTCTATGCAGATGGCTCCACTTTAACGGGTACCTCCTCCATTGTTAATGAAAAGAAAGTAACTTGAATTCTCTTGATAGAATTCACACTTAATGCGTTAGAAACAAACGTGAACTAAATGCCAACAAACCTAAAAGTATGCAAATTGGTTCAAGGGAAAACATTTCCAATACATACCTCAACGTGTACATTGCTAACAGTCGAATATAGCAAAGCGTTGTAAAAGCTTGTGAGTTTTTATTGACGAAACATTCAGTCGGGGCCAAACACGTTGAATAAGTAAGGAAAACGATTCCGTTTAAATTGGGTATGTTCTATACATAATTCATGACTATTATTACCCGAAGCAGCCTGCACACACCTCAGTGTTGCAGGCTTAGGCCTAGTTTTGCCAACTTTAGAATACTGTTGAACTGTATGGATAGGAAGGTGCATATCTCACGACAATATTCTCAACAAATGTCTGAAAAGAGCCGGACGGATGATCCTTAATACTTCCCTCACACCTTAAGTGGATAATCCGAGTCCCATTTTTTTGAAAGTGTAAAGTCTAAAAAGGCTAATAAGGTGAAACAAGAAGATCGTCTATAATAATGCATTGAAAGCCATTTTCGCAAAAAAAGAAGAATGCTATGCCACACGTTTTGCCATGAGTGGTGCGAATAATATAGAATATTTTGCATAAACAACTGATACATATATTTTCCTTAGGAACATTCAAATCAAAAATACGCAAAACCATCAGTTTGTAATCATTCTGCAATATACGGCAGTCGTCGATATCAGAAACGAGGGTCCTTGACAGGACCGGCATTGACTGTTATCTCTGCAAATGTCGAAAGGTTCTCATCTTCAAAGCAAATCATCCTAGCTGAGCTTTGCAGTAAGATGCATTGTGACATCCTATGCTTGCAGGAGACGCACAGAGGGAACAAGAACAACCGTCCCAAAATACATGGTATGGTCTTGGCATGTGAGCGTCCCCATCGTCAGTATGTCAGTGCTATCTTTGTCAAACCACGCTCTGCTATAGAAGCTACCTCAAGATCAGAGGAACAAAACATCGAAGTTCTAACTGTTGAGTTGAGCAGTATTGTGATAACATCTGTATACAAACCACCAGGAGTAGTCTTCAACTTCCCTCATCCTGTTCCTCAAGTATACAACAAACCACAGGTCATCATCGGACACTTTAACTGTCAGAGTACCCAGTGGGGCTACATGGATACAAACAAGTATGGAGAAGCGGTTGAAGAGTGGATGGATGCCAACCAGCTTAGTCTTATCCACGACCCCATATTGCCTTCATCATTCCATAGCGCCCGTTGGAGACGTTGCTACAACCCAGACTTAGCTGCTATCACCAGTGATATTGCAGGTCTGTGTAAGAATATTGTAATGGATCCTGTACCACAGACTCAACACCGTCCTATTGGTATCCAAGTCAACGCAGCAGTAGTACCTACTGCTGTTCCATTCAAAAGGAGCTTTAACTAGAAGAGAGCTGACTGGAATGGATTCATTTAGGAGCTGGAACAGGAGATCAAAAACATTAAACCCACACCAGATAACTGTAACATGTTCACCGAACTTGTTAAGAAAACGGCACGAAGGCACATCCCCCGAGGCTGCAGGGTGGAGTATATTCCTGGTCTCTCTAACGAGGCAGCTGTTCTTTACAATGACTATGTTGCAATGTTTGAAACTGATCCCTTCTCAGAGGCAACAACAGCAGCTGGGGAGAAGGTGATTGAAAGCATCTACCAAGAGCGCCAACAAACCTGGAACGCACTGCTTGAGGCAACAGACATGTCAAAGAACAGCAAGAAGGCGTTGTCTCTAATCCGCAAGCTTCGTGGTGATCCCAAAGTTGCCAATCAACAACCCAAGGTCACTGCAAATCAAGTTGCGCATCAATTGCTCTTGAATGGGAAAAGCGGAAAAAGCAGCTAAGGATCAAGCTAGACTGTAACAAGTGCACCGAAGACCCTGGTTGTACAAGCCCATTCACCATGGAAGAGCTAGAAATTGGCTTGTCAAGTCTCAAACCAGGAAAGGCCATTGGGCTAGACAACATCGCGATTGAGCAGATCAAGTACTTTGGACCTGAGGCAAAGAAGTGGCTTCTGCAGTTGTATAACCACAGTCAGACAACACTTAAGCATCCTAAGATCTGGAAGAAAGCTCATGTGATAGAGTTGCTAAAACCAGGGAAAGATCCATCAAGCCCAAAGAGCTACAGACCAATTTCACTTCTCCGCAATACCTACAAGCTTTTCGAACGCCTAATCCTTAACAGAATAGCTCAAACAGTAGACGAACGCCTCATCCCTGAGCAAGCAGGATTTCGTCCTGGAAAATCAACAACAAGCCAAGTGCTCCATCTGACACAACACATCGAAGATGGTTTTGAGAAAGGGATGGTAACCGGTGCAGTCTTTGTTGACCTGTCTGCAGCATATGATACAGTCAACCATAGGTCTCTGCTTAGCAAGATCTTGGAGCTGACAAAGGATATCCGGCTAGCAGAGCTGATTGAAAGTATGCAGGAGAACAAACTGTTCTTTGTGGAGTTGGGTGGCAACGAAGCAGATGGCGTAGGTTAAAGAATGGTCTTCCTCAAGGGAGCGTGCTTGCCCCCATTCTTTTTAACATCTACACCAACGTCCAACCGAGAAGTGATGAAACATGCCGCTTTGCATATGCTAACGATCTGAGTGTTGCCGCACAAGATACGGACTTCTCAGTAGTGGAAAAAAGGCTGACTGATGCTCTCAGTCAGTTAACACTGTACTATAAAGAAAACCACCTCCGTGCCAACCCATCCAAGACACAGGTGTGTGCCTTCCATCTGAGAAACCACGAAGCCAAGCGCCAACTTCCAATAACCTGGTCTGGAACGACTCTTGAACACTGGGAGCACCCTGTCTACCTAGGTGTCACCCTTGATCGCTGTCTCACTTTTAAGATCCACATTCAAAGGGCAAAGGCGAAAGTGAGTGCACGCAACAACATCTTGTGCAAGCTCACCAATACAAGATGGGGTGCAAGTCCGCAGATCCTGCGGTCCATTGCCTTAGCTCTCTGCTACTCCACAGCTGAGTACGCGACCCCAGTATGGGACAGATCTGCCCATGCTAAGAAGCTAGATCCAGCCCTTAATGCTTCCTGCCGACTGATCACAGGCTATCTCAGGCCGACAAACACCAACAGCCTCTACACCCCGGCAGGCATAGCCCCGCCAGACATCAAAAGATCAGCAGCCAGCATGAAGGAGCGTCAGCGACAGACAAATGACGATCGACATCCTATGTTTGGCCAGACAAGGAAGAGCTTTCTGAAATGTGTAACTCCTCTTGAGGATGACACAACAAGCGAGGCGCGAGTCCCCATGTGGGCAGACAGAAACAACAGTTTGCCACCCTCGGCAACCATGGGGCTGATTGCTAGAGAGCAACTACCACCTGGTGCAGACGCAAGCTGGGCAAAGTGGAAATGCCTCAACAGATTGAGAACTGGAGTTGGCAGAGCCAAAGTGACACTAAACAAGTGCGGATATAGTTCCTCCAATAATACCATGTGTGATTGTGGCGTAGAGCCACAAACTATGGAGCGCCTTTTGAGATGCCCTCTTCTACAACACCCTTGCACAGCTGCCGACCTTGCATTGTACAATGAAGATGCAGAGAAATGTGTTTGGCGTTGGCTGAACCGAATTTAGCTTTGTGACGTGGACTCGATTAGAAGAAGATCAGGTTCCCGGCCAAACGCCATGCGATGTACATCGTTTGTGTCTGGTATTCAGCCGTTGTTTTAGTTAGCATAATATTCGTATGAAGTTTTGGTGGGTAACCTGGTTATATTAAGCAATTTAAGCAATTTATATTAAGCAAGTTGTTTTGTGCTTAAGCACATTTTGTGCTAAAGAAGCTCTATGAAAATGGCCCCCGGTTGCCACACAGTACACATTTGGAACCAAATCGGAAATTTCCCCTCATTCTGTCCCAAGAGGGTTTATGCGGGGCTGCTGCCAATCTCGTAATCGGCATTTCATGCCTTATAATTGATGTTTAAAACGTACATGTGTTTTGTATCAGGTCTTATTTTTGCAAAATTTCTAAAATACTTGTACATGTATTTGTAAATTACCCTTGTCCAAGTCAGCTATACTCACATTTCTATGTTTTAAATTATCCAAGCAGCGTGGTAAACATGACCGAGGTCATCTATCACTAGGCCATAGGATGGTCCATGGTACATGCACCAGAGGGGGTGTAACTTGTCAGGCCTCGATCGGGGATTTTTTTCTCAGAATTGGTGGGAATGTATGGGTTTTAATACGATTGATATAGACGTGTGTACACTTAAGTACACATTCCTAGGTGATACACCCCTACTAACAAAGTAGAACAATGTATTTGATCTCTGCCGGCGGTTCACTGCTGACGAATATGAGAGGGTGCGATATTGCCCAGAACCAGCAACCATTCAGTGTTGGTAGGACGAATAACTCTGGATATGAGTCTCATTGTGGTTTTGAGATCTACGCCACAAACCTACAGTGTGCAGAGTAATGATGTGCAAACCCGACCCAAAACCGAAACCGACCCGACCCGAAACCGACTTTGGGTCGGGTCGGGTCGGTTTGTCCATCTTTTCAGTCGGGTAAGGTCAGTTTCGGTTTTGCATTTTCATTTTCGGGTCGGGTCGGGTCGGTTGAGCCATCTTTTGACAAAAACGAAATAAACCGAAATAAACCGAAACAGTTGTGATGCAATATTATTGAGAGTCACTATGACCGCAGCCCTAGTGTGGTGTGGCCACCGAGTGCACTATCAAGTTCCCACTGTATTAATTTCTCCAGTCGGATGGGACTGACAGTGAAATAGATACATTGCAACAGTTTTCATGTTACCGCATGATGATACCAAGCGTTTGTTCAATAAGCAGAGTTACTCTCGATGAACCCACTGAGTGTGACAGAGACAGAGACGATAGTTTTGCAAAAGAATTCATGCCACGTGGGTAAGGGCATGCACAATCGGGTCGGGTCAGGTCGGTTTGAGGGAGTTAAGATCGGTTTCGGTTCGGATTCGGTTTATATCTCTAATGTTTCGGGTCGGTTTGGCCTGGTCAACCCAACTAGATCATTAGAGCAGAATTTGCCCACTTGAGGGCACAGATTTCTGCCACGGAGTAGCAAAGTGATAGGCTAGGGAGGATATTTTGAGCGTCTCCGCATTAGCCCCAATTAGTACCAACTATACTTAATGGATGATTGTGTTTCTAGTACGTGTTTTTGCATTGGTTTTCTGTAAGTGGGGTTTGAAGGTGAGGGTGCGGTCCAGTTTAACTCCAAGATAGACTGGGTTAGGATCGTGGCAGAGCCTCTGGCCATTCAGGTTAATGTCAAAATCTTTCTACTTTCTGAGTTGTTAAGGCTGAAGGCGGAGGGGACACTGTCTTAGACACACTTGGTTTTAATCACCAGTTCTTACAATAAGTGCTCAGCATTTCAGCATCCTTCTGAGTTGTTCATTGAGCTCTTTGTAGGTTGGTGTTTTGGCAGTACAACATATGTAATGGGCGTAGATTAAATGAATAGGCTTTATGCCAGCACCGATGCTTGTGGGAGTCCGTTGTTCCCGTTTCTCCATGTGCTGGTTTTCTGTGCACTCTATTTGCATGGATGACCTCGATGATCTGAACTGCCCAAGGAGGCAGCAAGGAAGACAGTTTGGGGAGCAGGCCCTTTGACAAACAGTATCGTATGCCACAATTGCAATGGGGTCAAGAAAGATATTGAACCTGTTTTCAGTATTCGTTCGAAAAGTTGCGGGGGATAAAGATAAGGCTTCCTTCCGTGTGATTGGGGAAACTTGTCAAGTCGGCTTTATTTTCACTTTATTTTCGGGGCGGATTTGATGTTGGGCATTCTGATTACAATTGGTCTGTAATGGCGGCGTGGGAAATCTGAAGGACATGGCATGAGGCTGGAGGGTGACATACATTCTTTGAGGCCCACCAGAGGTCCCAAAGAGTGCTGCGTTCCAACGCGAGTCTATCTGAAAGACCCTCGTTGTTTCATGTCCAGCACTAGATGGGTTTATGAATGGTTGGACCATTCCGTGAGCCATTCGCTGTTGCTGTCGTTGCTATTGTACCTCCAGATGGCGTGGTGGCTATTGAAGTCGCCTACGTAAATGGCTGGGTGATGTAGAACTGGTAAGCAGGGTTGGTCCTGGCTGTGAAAGGAGGCTTGTAGACATATGTGATCGGGTAGTCTCCAACAGAGAAAACGTCGTAGATGTCGGACCTTCCTATACGCGATGTTTCAGTGACGTGGGAGCGGACGTAGGTGGCACTGCCAAATTTTTCGTGGCCCGAGGATGAAAAAAGGGCAAAGTGGGTGATGATGAGTCCAGATCTTGGGTCTTCAGATCTGACATGATTTCTTGGAGACAAAAAATGTCAATCCTGTGTTGGTTGCAGAGGGAGGCAATCAAATCTCTTTAGAGCTGAGAAGCCCTCAACAGTGAATTGAGGGATTTGAAGAGACGGGCAAACATCTTGAAAGAAGTTGGTGTCAGAGTCGCTGTCCATGGCCTTCTTAGATGAAAAGATTGTTTGGGAATAAACAAACAACCCGGATAAATAGATAAATACATGGGGCCGATACAACATCCCAAGTGGAGTATATATAGGCCAAATTGGAGAAGTGGTTTGATGTACGTTGTGTGTTTCTTAACATTACTTTACTTTCCTTTTTTTAAATACGTTTAATGTTTATGAGTTCAATAAAAACGGCAAGCAAAACCGTGGGGAATGAAGAAACAAACAAGCAAGTGTGTAAAAGATTGGAATGTGAATGAAAAGTATTAACAAATATTAAAATTATAAAATAGTCTACTCAGTGGGCTTACGGTCGAGAAAGACCTCCCGTCTGCAATTTCGGGTACTTTTTTTGAAACTTTCAGGATTACTAATAAATACCTCAGGAAGATCACAACCGCTTGATGCTATTTTTCTGATTCTTTTATGGGCGAGGCCATGACTTCAAAAAGTGGGAGCTTCGTGCGCAACAAATTTCAGTTCATGTCAGTTTTCTTTTTACCATTTGGACAGCTCACCCAAGTGCTATATCACGAGGAAAAAAACAAGAATTTTACCTCTTCGGGGTTGGGGTCCAATGTTAAAAAAGCAGTGGGCAAATGTCCTCAACAAAAAAAATCGAGCTGTAACGGCCTATTTTGGAGGGTGTTTTTGGCTTTTATTTCCATGCAGTACAGAAAACCAGCTGGACAGAATGCTTGCCTGTCAAATCATAAAAAAGTTCCCTTTTAGGGGTGTGTCACAACTTCTTTTTATAAAAAGGGGGCATATTCACATAGTGGGTTTGCTGAGCCCATATGCATTGCAACAAGTCCAAAAATATCGCTTGGTCTTATTGTTCCAACGCCCCTAGGGTTGCCATTTTGAATCCAAATGGCAACCATTTTAAACATCTATCTACTTATGGTAAACAGAATTGACAAAATAATCGACTTTTGAGACATTGATATTTTGATATTTTATATTGTATCCTGAATACAATGCTGTTCTGGGATTCGCATGAACATCTTGCAGTTGCACAGTTGTCGGTGGATAGACCTGATACCTATATGACGTCACGCTTTGTGCGCTTTCTTATAAGAGTTGGTAGGGGATAGGTGAGATGTATTAACAGAGAAACTGTCAAAAACCACTTTGTCAGCATGCAAGTCTATGAACTTGGTTAAAACAATAGCACTGCGTGCACAAAGAACTGCCATAACGATGCCCACATACATGCGTGTGGACAAACTTGAATTTGAAAATTTTTGTGTACATGGCTTAATTTAAGGTTTTATTCTCGATGCCATTTTCACCATAAAGGGGACCTACCACCAATTGCTATATCGACACGTGCACTGTTATAGCAGTGTGACAGCTTTCTGACTACGCAACAACTATAGAGATAGACCTACAGGATAGCCAATAATAATAACCAAATATTAATCATCTGAGCTGGACAACTCAGCTCTTTGACTTATTGAACTTTGTCATTTTTTATACTTTTTCCAATAAGTGCAAATAGTATCTTTACTATAAACTGTAAGTTGCGGCCATTTTGAAGTTTAAAATGCCTGTTACAGTTTGAGTTTACTGTCAAGGAGGTCAGCATTGCATTCAGGATACAAAAATAGAGAAGATCAAAACATAAAATGTCTCAAACTTCGATTTTTTATTCAATTTAGATGTGCACAATAATTATGTAGAATAGATAATTAAAATGGCTGCCATTTGACATTCAAAATGGCAACCCTATGGGTGTTGGAAAAAATGATACCAAGCGATTTTTTTGGACTTGTTGACGTTGAGGTGTCCATACATAAGCCCACTTTTGGAATATGCCAATATAACAATAAGTGTGACGCACCCCAAAAGGGGATTTAATTTTTTGATTTGACAGGCAAGCATTCTGTCCAACCGGTGTAAGGTACTAAATGGAAACCCCCCCCCCCCAAAAAAAAAACACACAAAAAAAACACCAAAAAATGTCCGTTACAGCTTAATTTTCTGTTAATGACATTTGCCCCCCGCTTTTATAAAATTAGGCACCAACCCCAAAGAGGAAACATTCTGGAATTGTTTTTTTCGTGATGTAGCACTTGGTTGAGCTGTCCAAATGCTTAAAAGAAAAGTGAAATTATCTGAATCATTTTTTTGCCTCCCACTTTTTACAAGTGGGTTTGAACTCCTTGAGGTATCTTTATATGATCCTGAGAGTTTCAAAGAATGTACCCGAAAATGCATAGGGGCTACCACGAGCCCGCTGGCTAACAATAAACAATAACGAAAGAAAGCGCAGAAATTAAATTAAACAATTTTGAAAAGCATGCCACCACCGCTTAATGGGTCATAATCAGGGATAGACCTATCTGCCTAGACTTATACACTTTCTTCAGCAGGACCTTTCTGCGCACTGAATGATCAGTAGACCCATTAATTGCATTTTTGACTGTTGTAACTGAGTATAAAATACACCATTTTTCACCTTGGAAGGTGTAACAGGGTCCAGTTGATGCCATTGTCGCGATCTGGGATGGGTCTGTAAGACACATGCAGGCAAACAAAATCATAATCGGACCCGACTGTTAATATTTTTATAATGGAAAAAAAGGTACGTATATTCCAAGGTAGATGTTTGTTGAGGCGCCATGCAAGTCCTCAAATAGTTCATTTCCGTGGAGGAGTACACTGTCAAAACGTAAACATAATAATAATAATAATAACACGATTTATAACGCGCATTTTCGCAAGTAACAATGCGCGACTAAGGACAACTCCAGAAGACAAGTTACAGATTATGAGAAAACAGATCAGTTTTCAGTTTGCCCTTAAAGTTGTCAAGAGAACTGATGTTGCGGATGTTGTGTGACAAGGAATTCCAGCATCGGGGACCAGACACTGAGAAGGCCCTGTCCCCTGCCTTTTTGAATGTGCGTGGAACTCTAAGGTTGTTACTGGAGCGGAGGCCACTACGGCTGGGTGCATGAAGGTTGAGTGATCCCATTATGAATGTTGTGTTATGAAGTGCTTTGTGCATGAAAATGCTGTTTTGAAGTTGATGCGTTGTCTAACTGGTAACCAATGTAATTGCTGAAGGAGTGGAGAGGCATGTGTGTATTTGGGTTGAGATAATGTGATACGAGCGGCATTGTTTTGAAGCCGTTGGAGTCGATCAACCTCGTACTGATTAATACCATTGAGAAAAGAGTTGCAATAATCGAGTCTGGATAGTACAAGTGCTCGGACAGCGGCGTGGCATGCGTTTGTGTCTATGTATTTACGAATCTTGGATATATTCCTGTTGTGGTAGTTGATAGATTTGCATATGTTTGTTACGTTTTTGCTCATTGTCATGGAACTGTCGAAAATAACACCCAAGTTTCGGACTGTCTGAGATGGTTTGATTGCTGTGTTACCTATCTGCAGAGTTATGTCGGTTAAGTGTTTCTGGTGATGATGAGAAGATGCGGCAATGAAACATTCAGTTTTATCCTCATTTAACTTGAGTTTGTTTGTTATCATCCAATTCTGCACATCGGTGATGCAGTTTGACAATCTGAAAAGGGCACAAGCTGCGTCGTTCGGTTTGGATGGATTGAAATCGAGATAAATCTGGATGTCGTCTGCATATATGTGGTATTTCACATCATGTCGGTGCAGGACATCACCAAGAGGACTCAGGTACATAGTGAAAGCGAGCGGGCCAAGGACTGACCCTTGAGGGACGCCAAAATGGATATGGCTCTCATCTGAGTCGACCCCTGCAACGGTGACATAACTCCGTCTATTTTTGAAATAGGAGGCACACCACTTGAGAGCAGTATGTGTTATGCCAAACCGGTTTTGGAGGCGACGCAGCATAATGCCATGATCAAGAGTGTCAAATGCAGCAGACAAATCAAGCATTACTAAGAACATAGCATTATTATTATCAAGAGTTTTCAAAATGTCATTTTGAACACAAAGCAATGCAGTCTCTGTGCTGTGGCCAGCTTTGTAGGCGGACTGAAGGGGATCGGCAAGGGCATGAGTGTTGATATGTTGCTTGAGTTGCAGGCAGACGACCTTTTCGATGAGCTTAGCGAGGTAGCGAAGGTTGGACACTGGCCGGTAGTTCCGAAGTTCATCAATAGAAGGCTTCTTTAAGATCGGCATGATCATACCGACTCGAAGTGCCTCAGGAAAATTCCCGGATGAGAGGGATGCGTTCACGATTTCAGTCAGTGTTGGAAGTAGGATTTTGATGTGCTGTTTGAGAAGCCAGGTTGGGATGGGATCTAACTGGCAGGACTTTGTGGCAGTCTGACTTATGAGTTCACCAAGATCTTTCTCAGAGATGGGATGAAATTCTGATATGGTGCAGTCCGGGTGCAGAATTGTATCTTCAGTTGAAGGGGACTGTACATGAAGGTCATTTATGAGCGCCCGAATGCTTTTGACTTTTTCAGTGAAAAAGTTGCTGAAATCGTTGGCAAGGGTACCGGGTGTGTCCAATATTGCCGGTGTATGTCAAGGTGCAGCCGTCAACTCGTTAATAACCAGGAAAGCCTGTTTTGGATTAGCGTTGACCAGTGAGTTTCTGAAGAACTGCGATTTAGCTTCAGTCAAAATGCCATTCAAGGCTTGCTTTGTGGCATCGTATGCAGCACGGTCAGCAATGGATTTGGTCTTTCTCCACTCTCCGACGTGCGCGTTTTCCCTCAAGCACAGAGCTGTTATACCATTTGGGCTTAGGGCGTTTGGACCTATTTGTGGCTTTCCGTGGTGCATGCTTGTCCAGAACGTGCATGCGAGATGCGTCCAAGCCACTGACAAGTTTGTCGATGTCGTTGCCATCGAAGTGCACATCTCGAAGCTGGATGGACAAATCATGGGCCAAGGATTCGTGGTCAACATCATGAAATTTGCAATGTGATGACGTCACTATTGACGGTGCTGGAGTTTCGAGACGGAGCCAGCAAGAGATGACACCATGATCTGAGATGCCATTCATGTCGACAGTGTGGGTGACAAGTAGGCCGTCCTCATCACTTCTAGTGATGATCCAGTCTAAGGTGTGCCCATGGGTGTGTGTTGGCTCAGAAACATGCTGTAGCAGTCCTGAAGCAGCGAGCTCAGAGTTAATATGGGATGTATCAGGTTTCTCAGGACAGTCGAAGTGGATATTGAAATCGCCTAGAATGATTAATTTCCCTGTCAGACTGTTGACAACATCAAGGAAATCATCGAATTCAGTCAAAAATGTAGATGTTTTCAGTCTGTTCTTTGCAGATGGAGGTGGTCTGTAAATAATCACGTAGTGAATGCGCCGTTTGACATCTGCAATGACTGAATATTCAAACGTGGTTACATTGAGTGGTACTGAAACAAGTCGAAGGTTAAGTTGGGTTTTGAATAATATTGCAATTCCACCATGTCTGTCAGCAGGGCGTGGAACATTGAAAAATGTATATCCAGGAGGGGTAATTTCATTGATGACAACTTGGTCATCATGACAGAGCCAGGTTTCTGTCAGGAGCAGTATATCAATGTTATTGGATACAACATAGTCATATAATAACAAAGTTTTGTGGCAAACCGAGAGAGTGTTCCAATGAGCTACATGCAAATTGCCATTGTCAACGAGTGTAACAGGTGCCATTGTACTCGTGCTGTTGTTTTGGGAGAGTCTCTATTTTGCATGTATATGCCGTCCACCTCTTCGACTTCTACATCGAAAAAGTCCTAGATCTTTAAGGGTTAGATGTATATCTGTGCGAATAGCAGACGTGGGATAGTTCAGTCTTTGACGTATTGTGATCATCTCTGATTTGGTATACTGCCGGGGCGTATGCAGGACGTCACTTGATGGAAGCGTAGCGCAGTCGCCCATAGCAGGATCAATCAACGTTACGTCACCCTCTGTTGTATACATTGTAGTAGCTATTTGGTTATCAATGCGATGGGCGTCCTGGATACCAAGGTTGTCGGTAATCCAAGGATATACAAGACTTACAGTTAGAAGAATTATGCCCAACATCATATCATCAAGATCAGAGTTTCGGAGATCCCCGGAGTCAATCAACTTATGTCAATCGAAGGTCTCTCATGAGACTTATCATAATACTGAGGATCTGTTGAAGCAGGAAACTCTAAAGCAGAAAAAATACTGTGTTTTCTGGAGCAATCCTTACAGTGGCAGCAGCATAGACAGCGCCCTCTTTTGTTCATGCATGATAGGTATGTTAACAAGACAGGATGCCATCAAGAGTCAAAGGGCAAGAATTTCTTGTTGGCCATCAGAAGGTAGTGCAACTGTACAAGGCAAGGATGTTCCAAAGGCGGAACCCCAACCATCTTTATAATGTACATTTGGATCTCTCTTGTCCACATAATAATGTGTGATCCCGTCGTGGGTACCCACAGGTTGGCTAGTAACAACGTGAATAAGTTACCACAGAAGAAAGGGGAAAATCAATATTAAATGCTGTATGTTTTTTGCTGCCGAAAAGGCCGTCCTATCCCAGTATTCTCCTCGATAAGTGGTAATACGTTAGTATAGATGGTCGTAAGTTCGCGTCCCACTTAAGTAGCTATTAACTTTGGCACAAGTTTTGAACAGTTTCGTAGTAAAATTACAGCGGTGAATAGCAAAACCAATTATTGCAATTTACATATCTTAAGAGTTCATTGCAGTCATGTACACAGCAAATCACCAAACAACGGAAATTAAACCACCATCTTTACAACAACAATACAGGAAAGCTGTTTCACCAAAAATATTTTTAAAAAAGCAACGGTAGGCCGACACTAGTTATATTCCATATGATGTTTTCATATATATATATATATGTATTCTTTTAACACAAGAATACCATAAGATATTCAACATAGTAGAAATACTTTGTAATTTTTTTTCCATAAGGAACTTTTGTTGCTAATTGCCACCGTCACCCTTGATTTTTACCCTCAGTAACAACGATATTAAACGCTCCTACTATATAAATATATATCTAAAATGTAATTATATGGTCAAACAGAAAACAAGACAAGATGTAGCGAACACCAAGAGCGGTGGCATATATGCAGGTAAAAAAGGGGATCCAGAACTCAAATCAACTGGAGACAAAGTGACCCGTAATCCGGTCGTGGGGGAAGATCAAAAGGAAAAGACAATGAGCGACAGTTATGGTACGTGCCCTGTGTTTGACTAATTTGCTTATATCGTAATGTCAGCTTCACCTTAGCACTGAAAACATATTTTACACAATGGCATACAGTGCGATTTGTTTGTTTGAACAACAGGAAACTCGATGGTGACAAAGTTTACACACTGTGTTCAGCATAAACAAACTGGTCTTCAATGTATTTTCCTTTTTTTCCCAATTTCAACGCAGAGATAACCATTGAGTTCATCGAGACAAAAGGACTAGAGGAGAAGGGTCGAACTCGAAATCTTGTTGTGACGTTGAAAAAAGATCCTCAAGCCACAACTTTGAAAAACATCTTAGATGATTACAACTTAGATCTGTTGTCTTTGAAAATAGGATGTGTGCAGCTAACTGTTCGTGTTAAAAGTCGCGAGGACCTTCAAAGGTTTTGGGAAGCATGTAACAGTGGTAGTTTCCAGGCAAGAATTAAAAACGCGTTGCCCGTTGCGGAAGTCAGGATCTTGGAGGATGTATTCCTGAAAGGGCGTCAGTTCTTTGAAGATGCAGAAAAGCTAAAGGAAAAAGGTACGGTTTTAATATTAATCCTCAAAAGAGGATCTTGAAATAATAGTCAACATCTGTATGAACAATATATAATAATATTATTTTTATCTTACCCATTTCCAAAGTAAAACAAGATTGCGAGGAACATGCCAGTCAAGGTTCAGACAAAGATTACGAAAGTGTGCGAGAAGACACTGCAATTGAAGTTGGTGGTCAAGACACAGCCAATACAACAAAGGAAGCCACAGGACCTGATAGCAGTGGTCAAGACCAAGGAAACAAGGCACAGCAAGATATAGGAACCGAGGTCCAAGATAAAGATGAGAAGATGGGGCAGGAAGACGTAACACCAGAAGAAGATCACCAAGACAAAGAGAAAGCAGCCTATGAGGTCACAGGGGCTCAAGGAGGTAGAGTAGTACTTTTCTTTTCAAGATACAAAGTGTAAAGAATGATTACCTATTTCTTTTTTGAATAGAACAAAATACAAGATTGTAACAATTTCGACGGGAAATACTAAAAGTGAGAACTAAGACATAGTGCTTAAGGTATTAGCATAATTATGTACTTAAGTTAGCAATATCTTCTGCCTACTGTTAAGCGGCGCCATTGCCCCCACACAATTTACCTTTTTTGTAATACTTTACGTTTAACTTTGCTCAAAGAAATTGAGAAACTGTTTGTAGTCCAACCACTTTACAGATGTTCTCAAATATCCTCCTTTGCAGATCAATGTGAGACTGGATTAGATGAAGGGGAAAGGATGCAGGTAAAATATATGTTCATAGTACCCAATGCAAATATTGCTCACAATTTTTCCTTCCTCAGTGACAAAGTATGTAAATTGACTTTTAAAGTTAGTGTATTGTTTTACCAACAGGTCACAAGACCGGAAGTAGGAGAAGATTCACAACAACTCACGCCAGAAGCAGCACTACAACTTAAACTAAACGCCGGCCTGACCGTTGTCGGAACCTTTGAGAACAACACAATTATCGTAAACGCATCTTATGGTAAGTATGGTGTTTGTTTACAAATCAATTATTCTGCTTATCCTTTAGAGATGAGATATAGGGGGACCACTATGAAAGACATTTGAAAAAATTGCCGGCGGTCTCTGACGCTCACCTTTTTCACTAAGTTCCAATGGGGATCCCATGGGTGTCTATAGGACCCCATGGGACAAATAGGGTTCTCAAGAATACCATATGTAAGTTAAAATGATCATTTTTGTACTCTTTGAAACTCATTGGAACACCATGGGGATTGTATGTACACCATAGGGACACAGTGGGGATTTTATATTATTATTATTGGCTTTTTTTGCAATTTTACGAAAAAGCCTTTATTTTTGTTCTCATTTTTTTCTTCTTTTTGTTTCACGCAAAAACGCCATAGATTTGTTAACGATTTTTCTACTCGCCACTTTTGGCATTCATCTTTTGCATACATCATTCATTGAAAGTTAACATATGCATAGTCGTTATAGCAAAGATGTATGCCGAAGAATGACGTCATGGTGATGTCATCGTGGATCGCATGACGTCATCACAAACGTGTATATTTTGAAGTCCTATATCTGCAGAACTGTAAGTCAGATTTGGTTGAAACTTGGTATGTGGGTAGACTGGGATGTGTTATAAATAAAAAATGAAATAACGTCATGATGACATCATCGTGCAATTTTATATGAAATTTTGAATTTTTGGACCTTTAAGCTATATCTCACGAACGCAACATGCTAAATTGAAAATTCTTTCTGTATTTGGTTTGTAAGGTAATAGGTATATGCCAAAAAAAAATTGAAAATGTGTGACGTCATCATGACTTTATCAAAAATGTGATTTTTTAAAACATATAAGGGAAGGTTCGATTGCCATGAAACTTAGTGGGTAGGTAGATAATGGTACTGGTATGCAAAATCCGAAGTGACGTCACGATGACGTCATCGGTTCATTTTTTAATGATTTTTTTTTAATATTTACAATGTTATTCTGTTTCCAAAATTGTACACGTCCTTTCATTGGATTGACATCAAACTTGGTACAAACCAAGACCCCAATGACAAAATGTGCAATGACAACTGTTGTCAAGATGAAGTCATTGCAGGAAATGTGGCTTCTTGTGATACAATTCTATTTTAGCATTCATTCTAAGCATTTTAAACAACCTTTAATTGCATGAAGCCCTCTTAAAGTGACTGCAAAAGTACCAACAAAACATAAATATTTGATAAAGGCGAAAAAGCCCTGTGTCCTGTTTTCTAACAGGTATACAGCTCTAGTTATTATTGTTATTATTATTATTAAACAAAACAGCAACCCCCACACACCTGAAGCGTCGGCGAAGAAAACGATAATCATCAAGAGACAACAATCAAGATAAAGAGCGAGAAAACAGGAACACACGTGATCGAATAAAAACTGAACAATATCGAGCAACACTAGGAATAATTAAATGGACCTTAGATTCATGTTGGCCATTGACGTAAAAGTATGCACACTGCCTGCTGCACATGTGTCACCATCTAAGGAGCTCCATAGCTGTACAGCCGAACTGGGCAAGAAACAACGCTATAAACAATATAGATACCATAGGAACACCGTGGGGATTTAATGGAAAACATGGGAGCACCACGGGGACTCTGTGGGGCATGAAAAATTAGAAGACAAAGTCGCTACGGATTTGTCAAGTTCTAGATTACATTTTTATTGTAATTAATGAATATTCTTGCTATTTCGAGGCACAGCCATAGTAACAAGACCAGGTCAAATGGCCAGGTGCTGATTAATTTCCTTTTGAAATTTAAATAAACACTTAAAAAGAGATTACTTCTAGTGCGAAGTGAAGCTGAAAATTTTTTGAATCCCCGCCGCTGCACAAAGTGGGACAGAATGAAGTCAAAGTGTGCCAAAATTAACATTTAATACACATCAAAAAAAAGAAAAGAAATTAAGACGTGCTTATGGGGTATGTAGACTCGTAGAC
Source organism: Patiria pectinifera (assembly GCA_029964075.1). Lineage (NCBI taxonomy): Eukaryota > Metazoa > Echinodermata > Asteroidea > Valvatida > Asterinidae > Patiria > Patiria pectinifera. The sequence continues at coordinate 14,717,900 of CM057134.1, forward strand.
TTCAGTGGTAGTATTTTCAAATCTGTAGACGTCATCAAAATACCGTTTTCTGTTTGGACGAGGCAAATTATCTTTGTAATACTAAGACAGATTCATATTACATTGATTCTTGAAATGTTTACGCGGTTACTGGACCTAAGAAATCCAATGGAAGCATTCTTAAATTGATATCACGTCATCAAAATACTGTGTTTAGATTTGTTGAGCCATTTTTTTTCCTTTCAAAACATAGGAATATTAATAATTAGATTTATAGGGTTTAAGACACATGAAGATCAATGAAAGCATTGTAAAATCTGTATGACGTCATCAAAAAAAGTGTTTTCCGATTGACTAAAGGCAAATATTCATTCTAATAACAAGGCAGATTCATACTACATTGTACGTTGATTATTGAATCAATTGGTTGAATCAATTATCCGATCAAAATATCCCGGTAGATTAAATAATTTACTGATAGTTGAAACCTGAATAGGTTTGGGGAAACGTATTTGAAATGCTGCACTTTGTTTGGCGGATTGAAATTATATCTTAATTCTAATATGGATGTTATCTGTTATGCTACACATCAGAGGGACATGAACTCATACAATTTATTGTTGACTAGACATATTTACAACTATAATAATTTACCTAAATAGGGTAAGTCTTTCCATTGATCTGTTATGACATAACTTATCAAAACCCATGCCTAAGCAACCCATAAGATAATGAGTGCGTTCGATTACTCTCCCCAGCTTACTCGCGCCTGACAGACATGCGCAGTGGAGCTAAATAACGAACGGTCTCGGGTATAGTTTCGTGCAAGAACTGGAAACATTGGCGTCGCCAGGATTTTTTTTCCTAGAGGGGACATATTTCCCAAAAAAGTCCTGTTTTTCTCAATATATTCTCCATTTATCAGTTTTAGAGGAAGGTAGGGATATTTTCCCCCCATGAAATTTACACCAATATATCTTCTCGCCTCTTTTCTTTTTTTCTCTCTTTTTTTTGCTGGGGGGAGGAGGGGGGGGGAAGTTTGCAACCTGACGCCACTTTTTTCTTCATATATCATCTCAATGAAGGTCATTCATTGCAAAAATGATAATAAAACATGAATCTTGGACTGACATTTCACATTTTGTTAGGAAAAAAATTCTTGACTCTCCATAGACTTTGTATACAATTGCGGAAGTGGCGTCAGGCTGCAACATTTTCCCCAGGCTGCATCCGAATCAATTAACTGTCTAGAGCATGCACGTCCACGCCCAGTGAAAATACGCAGGGACGCGCTGACAATAATTCGTAGCCGTAGCTCCGTGCATAGAGCTACATAGGGTTTTTAGCTCTATGCTCCGTGGAAGCCCGTTTCGGAGACGGCCTGATGATGCCGGACGCTGCATGGCCTTATTGGATACTTACACAACTAACCGGCTCGGCGAGTCGGTTACTTGGGCCAGGCTCGAATAAGCGCGGGGAAGTAATCAAACGCACTGAATAGATGCACGGGGTCATTGCCTGACCTCACATACACTTGCTTGAGTTCTGGTCTCCGGGCTGCGCTTTTTATACAAGTCTTGGGTCAAGACTTTAATTGTGTAGATTCGCGTTTACCCTCCAACCTGGCCGCCGCCGCGAAAGGGCGTTATCACGACGAATCGCTGTTACCCACGAACCGCCAGAAACAACATATTTGGAATCTTGTAGCGGTTATGTAATAAACGCATACCTGTTTTGCCTGGTATTTGCAGCGCACATTCAAAACCTTTCATATTACCTACGAACCGAATCGATTTCTGCCTACCAGTAGTAATCAAGATACGTCTAGTCAATGTGCCTGGGCAAATAATTGCACAGACTCGACGGAGTAATTGTTTTTTTTTGGAAGTAAAAAAACCCCAATAATTTTGCATACTGTGATAGACTATCGACCACCATTCCCGTCATATTTTCGAAACAGGCTGAAAGATCCACATCCGTTAGTCTTGAGTGAGGTTAAAAGTAGTTTTGAGTCCAGTTAAATATGTCTTATGGACGACTCAGTACAGATACTGAACACGTGGGAAAAAGCTATAAATCAGCAACGTATATGTAGTGACTGAACATGTACAACCGAACAACTGAACATGACTGTGATGACGTAATCATGACGCCACTTCAATTTTCATATATAAGACATCCCGGTCTCAATACCTACCGACTTATCAAGTCACAACCATTTCAAACCTATAGTTCTATAGATATATAGGCCTTATGAATACCCTTTTAATGTGACGTAAGATGACATGTGATGACATCATGACGAAGTCATTTGAACTTTCATCTATAATACACCCCGATAAACATGCAGGTACATATGAAGTTACAACCAAATTGGACCTTTAGTGGTGTGATTATTAACATTTAAAAAATGAACTTAAATATGACCTTACATAACATGTGATAACGTCATTACGGCGTCACATCAATGTTTATCTTTAACACATCCCTGTCTATGTTCCCATAAATGTTCAACCCAATCGGACCAAAGAAATAAGGTTTTGAAATAATAATTTTGACGTAATTTGACACCTGATTACGTCACAATGACAAAACTCTTCTACGACTTTCTGTGGGTGATGGTATAAGTATGTGCCAAGTCTGCAGTCGATCAGATTTAAGAAAGTGCCAAAGTGTATGGTTTGACGAAAATGTGTACAAAATATATGGGGATAATTGCTTCCTTAATGTGACGTAACCTGACACCTGATGACGTGAAGTTAACGAATTTTTTCTTGAACCATCTGTAGGTTGTAAGTATGTGCCAAGTCTGAAGTCGATCAGCTGTACGAAAGTGCCAAAGTGTACTGGTAGAAGAAAAACGTGTACAAAACATATGGACAAAAGTGGAATTATAAGAAACTGGAGATTTACGTCTGTTTGCAAAAGAACTTCAGGCTATGCGGCATTATCCTTTTTTTAAATATATATAACACGTCCCTGACTTTGCATGTACAACGTTTTTATCAAATCGGCCTGATGGATATTTGAAAAGCCCATCCTTTCCACAGACTAACATCGTTGAAAGCAAATGCACATCTTTTACCAATTGCAAATTGTAAGGCACTTCCAGTTTCAACCGGAAAGAAGGGTCACGCAATTTTGCACTTTTTATTAATTTTGAAGACGCTGGATTATTCAATCAAATCCCCTCAAAAGCAAAATCAGATCTCTCAAAGTTGATTCAATATTGATTTTCTATGACTAAATCTAGCAATATTTGGATACTTGATGAAGACATCGTTACGAACTGACCAGAAAGCTCAAGAGCTATGTCAACTGTTCTATTTGAAGCAAAAGTGTGGATTATATCTCTCGCGGTTGATTTTTAAGCAATTTCTTTTTAAGTTTAAAGGTGTTGTTATAGTTACCTCCGGTCTGGTGACGTCATAATTTTTCCCCCTCAATTTCGGAAAATTTCACGATGCCACCCTCCATTCCAAATGGTCTAGCGACGCCTTTGCATATAGTTCACAGTCTAGTTGGGGAACGCCGGGCAGGGTGGAAAGGGAGCTGGGATTTGACCTGTGGGGGCGTGTTGATGGTCAGCGCCAAGGGCTAGGGTTTGCTGTGCCAGTCAGGGAGCATATCGAACAGAAATTGGGAATTCTCATACGGATTAACGTTGATTTACGGTAGGGCCAGACAACTGCGACGAGCACGCCACTTCCCTTTTTTTTGGCAGACCCGTACATGGTAACACAACAGACCTGCGTTTTTTTGACGAAACCAGTTGCAGATGTGACCAAGTGGCGGACCAATACATACTGCCTTGACCAGCCATATGGATGCGAAGGCAAAGCGTCGGTCGTTGCCTAGGAAAGCTAATCCGATTACGTATTGTGGCGGGGATCTCCCTGGGCCAAACCTGAGTTCATTGGGACCAAGTCTGACACCTATTAGATTGTAGCTGATCTTCCCGAACTCCAGCTTTCCCAAGACGAGAGACCACTCAGAGAGACCTCAAGGCTAAGGGAGCAGGTCCGTTTCGGAGGAAATATACCGCAGATAATGATGATAATGATTACCCTCTATTAATTGCACAATACACCAACAACAAATGCACCTGGACCTAGGCATGTCGGCACAACAAATATATTCGTAATTTATTATACAATAATCAAGAAATATCCAGTAGTGATTGAGTCTTAATGAGGTTGTTAATTATCAGTGTCACTAAATTACACTTGGGAGTTAACTGACAGCTCAACTAAGCAGCAACGCGCGAGGCTTGAACAATGCGCCCAATGTAAACAATGCACTGCTAAGTCAACAATGTACACTAATGTAAACAATGCACGGCTAAGTCAACAATGTACACTAATGTAAATAATGCACGGCTAAGTCAACAATGTACACTAAGTCAACAACGTACACTAAGTAAACAATGTACACTAAGTAATCAATGTACACTAAGTCAACAATGTACACCTATGTAAACAGTGCACACTAAGTCAACAACGTTACTAATGTAAGTAATACACACCAATGTAAATAACACACGCCAATGTAAGTAATGCACGCCAATGTAAGTAATACACGCTGTCAGCCTTAACCTAGTTTACGCTTTACCCATGCAAGCTAGCGTCAGCATCGTACAGTACATTCACTAGTACGGCTGCGCGTCAGCATCACACAGCGCAACTTCAGCATAGTTATGGCCAGCGCCTTTACACAGTGGGCGTCAGCATTACCCAAAACACAGAGCGCGAGCAATACACGACCTTACCGTCCGCTGTCCACAGCACAACTCCTCCGCGCGATCACGTGAATAGCCTTCACGTGAACATGCATACGCCGCACAAACACATATGCATGTACTAAACCTATGGGCCTTAGGCAACCAATAGCGTACGCGCATTCAGCCAATGGGCACTTACGCTCCGCCCAGTCACCAACACACAGTGAATTTACGTTAGTGCAATATGAATGACGTAGTAATTAAACTGGCAACAAGTCGCCAAACACTTTCCGTTACATATACCCGAGCATGGTGGGGTATGGCCTCATACTCCATAACCATAATAAAATAAAAGGAAAGTGTTCCTATACCTCAACTTCCTCTTTATCATCCAATATAAAACATAAGGCTTAACTTTTCCTTTATAATTCAGTAGCAAACATAAGATTTAACTTTTTTTTATAATTCAATAGAAAACAGAACAGGGGGGGGGGGGCTGATTTCAAAGCTCATTAAATATTCACAAGATTTGACAGGGAAAGATTATACAAAATTTGAATCAAATTTCGCTCATTACATATGCACAGGAATTTAACAGAAAATTTACACTGCATTTTACTCAAATTTAAAGGAAGAATTACCTGTTGAAATTAGGGATTTTGATTCGTTGATTTTTCCTAATCAACAATAAACATTTGATTTTAGTGAAAACTATAACTCAACATTTTACGGTGAAACTGTTCGAAGCTCGTCGCTTGCTGTCTCCCATCGGACTAACCTCGTCCGCCTAGACTTGACCTGCTTGAAGTATCCCATGTTGTGCTCGTCGGTGGCAACTCTGTTGCCATCAAGCCACATCTGGGTCGTGGTACCATCATGCATCGGGTCTCCGTCCTAGTCCTCTTCATGGATGGGGTCGAGTCCTTCAGTCGCGTCGCTGCTGCCTTGAAGCTCTGGGCAGGTTCGTCCCTCAGACGACCGGTTCTCCTGGCCTTGCTTCGCCGGTTTAACCATCTCCATGCCAAGCTTGGCACAGACACTCGACTACCACAGGATGACGACATGCAGAACTCCTGAGCTCGAACCAAAAACATGAACATTTATACACAACTATTTACAGTTTTTGCTGGGCATTTCAATGAAACGCCCAACAGTGTCACTGTCCATCATCGGCAATGGCCCGAGCAAGCCTTTTGCTACTCGTTATTTTGGCACTCCAACTCGATTCTGCTTTGAGGGGCAACCCTTCTCTTAGCGGCCGACTTTCTCCTGGCCCTATTGCGACCATTGGTCTTGCACACTGCTGATGAGTGGGCAATTGTCTTCCACTCTGGTCGACTTTGATCCTCTTCCTTCAACCTTATGAGCCAACTCACAAGGTCATCCTGCAACTGTGCTTCTCTTAAAGCACCTTGTGACAGGGTTGGTTGGGCAGCTACGCCCCTAACCAAGAACTCACTCCCCTGAGGTTTACCCTCGGGTACTTCACCAGTTGTCCCATGCACTGTTTGCATGGCCGTCTGGACATCCCATCAGCATTTTGAAGCTTCTTTTTGCCTCTGTGCTCTTTGTTGGACCCAGCATCAGCAGTGCTTATGTGATGCTTGATCACGTCCGTGCGACCGATGTCATGGTCAACCTTGGACAATTCATCCTGGAAGTCTTTCGGACATTTCCGGATATCACCATGGTACTTTGCCTCTACATTAGCTGTACCCCTCTCATATAAATCTTGCAAACACATACGGGGCAACTCCTTCCCTGTGTGTGCCTTATCGTTCAATTCATCATGAATTGGACTGGCCTCAATTTTGAAAACCACTCCCGTTGTTGTCCTCTCACAGGCTACTCATTTCTCCCCTCTGGGATTGAAGACCTGCAGCGGAACAGCATCGGCTTCAGTCTCAACCAGAGATCTGGCCAATACCAAGCCTTTCCTGGCTAGGTCACCACCACCTTCCACCGGTTCTACCATGGCTGGCCGAGCAAGTCGGGACCCTTCCGAGCACTTTTGCCGGGGGCCACAGCTTCATGACCTGGTGGGATTAACGTAGTCTTACAAACTACAACGCGACCCCAAAAGGGCTCGCATCATTTGTGCACTTGATTCGCTCACCATTGAGCCGCCACTCCCTTAATTGGAAGTCTATGTTTCCACCTGTTGACACGAGAAAATCCATGCCCAGGATACCACTGTGTTTGATCTCAGCAAATACAACCTTCACTTGGTCCGTGGTCCTACCAACTTGCACCTCAACCAAAGCCATGCCAGGCACAGCTAACTGGCTTCCGTCCACCTGTTTTACTTGGACGTCTACCGTCTCCAAGACGGATCTTTTCTCTTTTGGGATTTGGTAATACACCGCACTACTTATTAAAGTGTCGGTGGACCCTGTGTCAATCAAGAATCGACACTTGGTTGCACTTACCATCCCATCCACAAACAACCCATATTGAGGGACCACGGCTTGGATCAGGCAGAGTACACGTAATGACTCGTTTCCCATCCTCACGTTTGGACCTCATTTCTCCAGCCTTGGGTTCACGGAGTCTGCGTTTGGACCCTCTAGACCCTTCAGCCTTCCCGCGGGTCTTCCGGGGGGCTGGCAAAATGCCCTTTCTCACCACTTTTGAAACACTTCAAGATTCCAGGTTCGGCTTTCCCGGGCTTGTGTGTCTTGGGAGACAACACTCCCTTGCCTTGTCCCTGGCCTTTGATCTGGTCGGACAATGACTTGACCAACTCGGCCACAGATTTCAATGTCTTGGCCTGCTCTTTGAGACTTTGCTCTAAATTCACAAGCCTCCGCTCTGTGCCAAAGTCTAGAGCCCTCGCCAATTTGGCGAGCTGCCGGTCCAGCAATCTGTGCTGTTCGACCGTGTCAAAATTCCCAGTCTCCAGGGCATCCTGGACTGCTTCGTCCAAAGTTTTTGGACGGGCAGCTACGCCCCTAACCAAGAACTCACTCCCCTGAGGTTTACCCTCGGGTACTTCACCAGTTGTCTCATGTTCTTCATCACGGCCGCACTGTTTGCATGGCCGTCTGGACATCCCATCGGCATTTTGAAGCTTCTTTTTGCCTCTGTGCTCTTTGATTGACCCAGCATCAGCAGTGCTTATGTGATGCTTGATCAAGTCCGTGCGACCGATGTCATGGTCAACCTTGGACAATTCATCCTGAAAGTCTTTCGGACACTTCCGGATAACACCATGTCAAAATTTTTAGTCTCCAGGGCAGCCTGGACTGCTTCGTCCAAAGTTTTTGGACGGGCTCTGTTGATGCCCTCTCTAATTGAGTGGCTGTCAACGGCATCTATGAAGTGGTTCTTTGCCAACTTCTCTCGAGCTTCTTCCTGTATTTCAGGGTATGCTCGCACCGTTAACTCGTGGATTGCTTGCCCTAATTCTAGCAATCCCTCTTTCTGCTTTTGGCGCCGGTGTCTTAGCTCAACGAGATAATTCTCACTCTGTCGAGCCCACCCAAACCTACGCTCAAGCAACTTGACAAGCGCACTGTACGTGTGCTTTTGACCAGAGTCGCCCACCAACCATCGCGCATCCCCTTGCAAGCTTGCGGATAGCCACTTCGCAGCTTGCTCTTCGCTCCACCGGTTTACCTCACGGCATGACTCGAAATGGCGGAAGTACTCCTTCCAGAGCACTTTCCCGCTGTACCGGTCAGGGGTTATGTTTGGCCTACGATTTGGTGGCCCTACACTTCCCTTCAGACCTGAGTCACAATGGACACGTGCCTCTCGTTTCAGTGGCCAAGGACCTACTGACGAGCTGTCCACTCTTTCAGCTGAACTGCTGTTTTTCGCCTCGACTGGTCGAGTTGCGAAACTTAGCAGATCGCTGTGCACTTGTGTAGGGTTCACTTTTTCCCTATCACAAACGAACGGGTTAGTGCTTTGCTTACCCTGTTCCACGCCATCTTGCCCGGACAGGAACAGCGTTAAGTCGTCTATGACCTGCCTCTCGCGTTCCAAGGCGATTGGCGTCGACCCTGCTCGGGGTTTCATCCTTGAGCTTGAGTCTTTCAGAGGCATACTTCTATAAAGCTCACCTCCCTCCCACGTTTGTGGGCCCCGTCAGTCGCCATCTTTGTGTCTGACTCTGGTTTCCCCGTTGCTCCGGGCAACCTCAGCTCAACATCGGTATCTACCTGATGGAACATAAGCCGGCTACCACCTGGCGTGATGGTGTTCCCTCCATTTGGGGAACCACCCAACTGCAACTCAATGGCAGCTTCCAACTTCTTTGCAATGAGATCTTTTTCCCACTGCAGAAATTGAGCTTCCATTCGCAGTCGCTGCACCTCGGCCTCAGCACTTGAGGTGCCCGCTTGACCCTGCGAGCCTTTGCTCATAATTGAAAACAACCACAACAATCACACAAGAAAACAAACAACAAACAACCGATTAACCCTAAAGGGGCTGGGGGGGGGGGAATCCGCCCCCTAAACATTTTTCGTGATAGCTAAAACGAGTCGAGCTGTTATGACTTTTTAGCCTCGAGCTTTGCGCATCTTTTGATACCCAAAACCATAAAAATCGGACCACGGGTTGCCGCGTAGCAAAACATTTTCCGGCGCTAAAAACTGAATTTTCGCATATACGTCGTGTACACAGAGCAGAATTGCCATTCGTACATATGAATACTTAATTAGCCATAATTCCAAAACCCTTTGACCTATAGTCATGAAATTTCTTGGGTATGTTTAAGAGGAGTTGCTCTATGCATGTGCCGAGTTTCAAAATTGTTTGTCACTCGATGGCCGAGATCTTAGGGGGGCGGAATCCGCCCCCCCGGCTAAGAGATGGTCAAAAATAGGGTTAAACCACAGTACAATTAGCAATACAAGTCAAAACACAATGTGCAATCAAATCATTTATCAGCGAAATCACTTAATCAATCATAATCATCTCACTTCTGACACCATTTGTGGCGGGGATCTCCCCGGGCTAAACCTAAGTTCGTTTGGAGCAAGTCTGACACCTATTAGAGTGTAGCTGATCTTCCCGAACGCAAGCTTTCCCAAGACGAGAGACCACTCAGAGCGACCTCAAGGCCTAGGGAGCAGGTCCGTTTTTGGAGGAAATATACCGCCGATTATGATGATTGTGATTACCCTCTGTTAATTGCACAATAAACCAACAACAAATGCACCTGGACCACAGGAATGTCGGCACAACAAATATAATCGTAATTTATTATACAATAATCAAGAAATATCCAGTAGTGATTGAGTCTTAATGAGGTTGTTAATTATCAGGGTCACTTAATTACACTTGGGAGTTAACTGACAGCTAAACCAAGCAGCAACGCGCGAGGCTTGAACAATGCGCCCAATGTAAACATTGCACTGCTAAATCAACAATGTACACTAATGTAAACAATGCACGGCTAAGTTAACAATGTACACTAATGTAAACAATGCACGGCTAAGTCAACAACGTACACTAAGTGTACACTAAGTAAACAATGTACACCAAGTCAACAATGTACACCTATGTAAACAGTGCACACTAAGTCAACAACGTTACTAATGTAAGTAATACACACCAATGTAAATAACACACGCCAATGTAAGTAATGCACGCCAATGTAAGTAATACACGCTGTCAGCCTTAACCTAATTTACGCTTTACCCATGCAAGCTAGCGTCATCATCGTACAGTACATTCACTAGTACGGCTGCGCGTCAGCATCACACAGCGCAACTTCAGCACAGTTATTGAGGGCGCCTTTACACAGTGCGCGTCAGCATTACCCAAAACACAGAGCGCGAGCAATACACGTCCGCTGTCCACAGCACAACTCCTCCGCGCGATCACGTGAATAGCCTTCACGTGAACATGCATACGCCGCACAAACACAAATGCATGTACTAAACCTATGGGCCTTAGGCAACCAATAGCGTACGCGCATTCAGCCACTGGGCACTTACGCTCCGCCCAGTCACCAACACACAGTGAATGACGGAATAGAAATAGGAATGACGTAGTAATTCCGCTACAGTATAAAGCCGCTGTAACATAGCATTGAAATTCGTGAATCCCCCAAAGCATGGGCTTTCCAACGTTGTGCTTCTCATACAACATGCTCGCTCTGATTGAAATGTTACATCCTAACTAAAGAAGAAATTCTAAACTTCATGTCATTGAAAAAATCACCCTCATCGATACCGAAACGTCAATACTGGTTACTGTCAAAGCTGACCCTCAAGTCTGGAAGAAATCGTTCGAAAACTTTCCCAAATGTATGTACTTATCCCAATTTCTAGGAATTTACCCAAATTTCGAAGACGATCAAAACAATTATTTGCCGACCCAACCCATGTGCAATGTTCAGCAAAGCGCCCTAGGCGCTACGGCTGACTGATTTCGGCTCGGCACACAATAATGAAGGGACATTAGCATATTCATTAGCGTCACTCGGCGTGACATGGCGTGGGTCTCGGTCACTGATCTCTATTATAAAGACAGGATAGCTAATAAAGAGCCGCACAATGTACGAATTTGACTCCATATTGGTGAGACCGGCTGGTGATCTACAAAGGACAAGTTGCCGTTTTTATAGACAGCATGATTTCTTTTGTAACGTCGCGGTTCACTTGACTTATATTTTGACAACCACCACCTGACCACTGACCAAGGTTAACTACAATTTTTATTAACGTCGTGGTTACTAAAATACCGCAAATATCACTTTTTCGGCGTTTTGCAATGATAATCACTACGGAAATGTGTCCCTTTTAGAACATCATAATATGTGTACGTGACCAAAATGCGCGTCAACTGTTGATACAACGCGCGCGTATTTATGCGTAGAACGTTCGTATTATAAGCAGCCATCTTCGTGAGACCGGGGGCGAATTGGACAATATGCAAAGTCTTTTGTGTGAATGTTGTATGCATATCCGCTATCCAGTCTTTATATAGAGATCAGTGGTCTCGGTATCGACCAAACGAAGCCGGCAAAAATGGTGATATTTGTTAATTAACAACTGGTGAAGGAGGCTTTTATGCAATTGTTTACTGCACACCGTAAGGGATAGGAACCTCATTAAAATTCGTAAGGCGAATGGTGTACGCCCGCGTAATGGTTCCCATCTGAATAGGTCGCTAATAGGGAGGTTTTGCAAGCGAACGGATATGCTTACACTTACGTTTAGCTATCCGTATCCGTTTTTTTTACTTACGCGTAGCGAGCGAGATATGCGTGTCGTCTGCACGTTTATCGGATAGTGAGTGGCGTATGACGTCATAACTGATGACGTATCCGTCGCACTAAACGTATCCGTTTGCATGCGAAACCTCTCTAATGTCTTTTACATACATGATTGTGCGCGTGATGTATTCTCATCGGTACTCTTTACAAACGAATATGCATGCCTCCTAGATCAGATGCACTGTAGACAACCTGAGACTGCAGTCCCGTTCCCCGTCCCCCGACCGCTATGAAGCGCGAAATCATTGCAACATATAGGGAAAAACACGTTTTAAGATTTGAATTTATACCAGAGCGTGTACGGACTATTACCAATAAAGCGCACAGTGGGGTAGAAGCAAAGCACAGTCAGCTGGCAGGGACCTCAAAGAACAGAGAGGGACCAAACAAACCTGGAGCGACAGCCCTTCTAAGGAGACCACACGACCCTTGGCAGGCTGTTGAAGTCGGGGCCCATGATACTCCAATCGCGTTTTGACGGCACGACGTCCAAGGTCGACTACCTTATCTATTCGAAAGTCTTTCGTTGGTCAACTTGGAATTTTGGAACACTTTGAATAACGCTTTGGAGTCATTTCGTGAATTCCGCTAGGGGGGCTAGAAAACGAAAAAAAAAAAGAGGCGAGGAAAAAACAAGGAAAAAGAGGTGCGGAGCCATATTGTTGTTAATTTAATGGGGGAGGGGGGAGGGCAAATGCTCCCCTGCTCACGCTCGGAAAATGATAAATTGAGAATATAATGAAAAAGTTAAGAAATTCTGGGGAAAAAATTGCTTTGCCCCCCCCGGAAGAAATCTTGGCAACGCCCATGGGTCAAGGTGGACTTGGCGTGGCAGGCATTTCGCAATACACGAACAGCTTCAGTGTCATGTATTCGTCGGGAAAGCCAAGACATTGGCTCAGGCAGCTACACTGGCTACGGAGATGGAAGCTTTCCTGAAAAAGGAAGCAAGGCGCAAAACAAGAAAGTAAGACCCGGGGCAAAAGATGTGCGAGTGGTTGCCCCACATTCACTGATGATGATGGGAGATGGAAAGGATCACAACGCGCCAAATCCTTTCCAAGATAAAAGCAAAATGGAAGGGAGGGCCTCAATCGCGACTGGTTCAATAATGCCAACGGTGGAAAAAGGACAAAAGGGCATGGGAGCAAGACAGGTTGAGGGTGACAAGGAACATCAGAAGCAAGAAGGAGACAAGTCCATGGGAAACAGACACGTACTCGGCGAAGAAGAACAGCAAGGATGCAAGCAGAACCCAAGAGCAGAACTGGGGCCAAGTTTCGTGCTAGGCCAGATTGTTGGCTTACATGTTTGTTTTGCTGGACACAGGTACCTCGATAAGCATCATATCTGGAGGGGTATACGATCCGCTTAAGACGGCAAAAGAGAGAACAGAGTTGCAACCAAATTTTCCAAAATATGTTTCCCAAAGTTCCAACGTACTGTTATCTTTTTCGTCGCATTTCTTCGGAATAAACTAAACCACAGGAATCATTATGTTTTAATAAAAAGGATTTGTTCGTTGAAATTGTATTTTTATCAAAATAAGTTATACGGGGTTATTCATCATCATGGTGTACCACCAAAATGTAGCTTTTCGGTATGTTCTGCCACAGGTTTCAAAATTCTAGTTTTAACAGATTACATTTTACGAACAGACATTACATAAATGAAAACTGTCACTGACGTAAAATTTCAGCATTGAAATGAAGATTAAACTGCTGGAGGATCAGGTAATCAGTCATATCATTATCTTGTGTTAGTAACGTCATCGAAAATGCTTGAAATGTCATAAAAAGCTACCACTTCAAATAGTCTATTCCTAAGTTCCTAACAAAATGGAAAAGTTTCTCAGTCCCAGATTCATGTCCATTTCAACATTGTTGTATTGACTGACCTTTATTGAGATGATATATGAACACAAAAAGTGGCGTCGGGTTGCAACATTCTTTCCTCATTTAAAAAAAAAAAATACTCGAGATAATACCCAAAAACCATAATATGAATGACTCCCTTGAGATGGTACCGATGTCTAAATTTTTAGCTTATGGATTAAGCCTAAGCAGCAAGACTTTTGTGCACCTACGTACCAGCTCTTTTGAGGTATGGAGCCAATACTGGCTCTAGCTTTCGATAGTTGTCACAAAACGGCACAAATTATCTCGTTATGGTCTCTGGGCCAAAAAAGTCTCCGGTTTCTGGTATGGAGCTTGCCCAAAAAGTAGTGCGGCGACGCGGCTTTTTTTGTTGTTTTACCTTTTTTTTTTGCTTCAAATGTCGGCTGATGACTGCAAATGGTGCCCGACTTAACTTAGTGCAAATATATGGGAGTCCATAACCTCATCTAAAAACACGTTAAAATTGTGCAGCAACAGGATTCCAGTCAAACCAGTGAGTTTGGCGGTTTTGAGACATCATCTTTCATTGAAAAAAAACTTTTTCATTTTGCCGACACGCATGGCTACGGCGACGCGCGCGCATACCAGAAACCGGAGACTTTTTTTTGGCCCTACAAGTGTTTTTACAAAAGTGACTCTTTCATCTTAAACCTGCGTTCTCTATGACTTCAGATGTGCATATTTACACATATAAATTAATGCATTTCCTTCCTGAAGAAATAGTACGTTAACCTAATGCTTTCTTGAATGCTTTTTTTATTCCCACAGAATTTCCTTTTAAGTTTTTCGAGAAGAAAGAAGGGCAGAATGACGAAGGTCAAACTCACCGTCTCAACGATATGTTAACAGACGAAAATCAACTCGTGCCTTTGACAAAAATCTTAGAAGATTACAACATAGAGTTGTTGTATGTGAGAAGAGGATGTGTGGAGGTTATTGTTCGTGTGAAGAGTCGCGAGGACCTTCAAATATTTTGGGAAGCACATACCAGTGGTATTTTCCAGGCGCGAATTAAAAACGCACTGCCCGTTGCAGAAGTTAGGATCTCGGAGGATGTATACCAGAAGGGGTGTAAGTTCTTTGAAGATGCAGAAAAGCAAATGAAAAAAGGTATGCTTTTTTAATGACCCTAGCCAAGATGTATAATTATGTAAAATATAATTTTTTTTTTAATTATTCAACATCCTATTTGTATGCGTGATTCTCATGTTATTTTTTCACGGAATTGAAGATAATGGGAGACATGGACCTGATGGTGAAGGCAAAGATGGTAAAATGGGGCAGGTAGAAAAAGGACAGGAATGCAGTCAAGACAAAGAGGAGACGAGAGAGAAAGGCTTAGGACCTGAAAGCAATGGCCAACAACAAGGAAAGACGGCACAGGAAGGAACAGGACCCGAGATCAAGACTAAAGACGATAAGACAGGACATGAAAGCTTAACACCTGAAGATGTTCACCTGGACGAAGACAAAACAGCCCAAACCGAGGTACCTGACGTGGATGGTGGAGAAAAAGAGGAATCGGTAGAGGCAGAAACAAAACCTGGAGGCGACGGAAAAGACACAGAAAAGATAGCGCCGGCTGGGGGTGTGTCAGACAAGGGTCAGACGATCCAGAAAGACCAGAGACTGGACAACACTTGGCAAGACAAAGGGGAGGAAATTGGCCAGACAAGCATTGGAACTGAAGGTGGTTGTCTTTAAGTAGTTTTAAGTAATCTGAGGTATCAGTTTGTTATCAAATTCTCTTTTTCGTTAAAATGCGAAATATTGTGCTGAAGTAAATTCTGTCACGAGCCAAAAAGGCCAATCAAGCCGGCGTTTATTTCCGGTTTCAGTGGCATGAAATGACTGATAATAGTTTTATTCCTCCTGGATGGGATGCTGGTCCATTGCAGGTTACTCCCCAGCTAATGCTGGTACCCAATTATAACTCCTTGGCGGAGAGAGGCAAGTGTGGGTGAAGCGGCTTGCCCTGACCCTCTAATTATGAGTCACAAACCCTAACCACTACACTCTTAGAAAAAAGACATCAAATGTTTCGTAAAATTGCACTCTTTGTGGTGGTAAAAAGGGAGCATTTGTCGTTTGCGGGGTAAAACGCTACCGTTTCTGGGGATGCGTCAAATTTTACTCAATTCCTGCGTAAAACGTTTACCCAACATTGACGTCAAAATACTTATCAAATGGTGTTGTATCAAAATTGAACACAACAAAAGACCACCCTTTTCTTTTGACCCCGAGGGGATAGGGGGCTCTGTCAACATTTCTGCATAATTTATTAATCATTCGCCTCACCTAAACCACCAAACATGGATGCACTTCTACCAAATAGTGCCGTTATGCAGGCCAAGAGACTAACCGTGTTTGAATGTTAAAAATGTCATGTATATTTTGTACACGTATGATACACACAACACACATCGTGACATTGCAATTAAATCATTGACCTATTTGTCACAAATATCCAATGCTTTAAGTACCTCATACTGCCCACGTTTTCTCAATGACGTATTTTATTACTCAGTGCATCCTAAAAAGTAATAGTTACTTCTAAACAGGGTATCGGCGATTTCAAATCCCACTCTCGCACAACGTTGATTAGTCCACCAACCGCCATCTTGAATGTTACTCTCGATTTCGAGATTTTTTGTTAGGCAAACCGGGCAATGTTTTCCAATTATGGGGTAATATTTACCCATTTGAGAGCACATATGACTGTTTTGTTGTACGTTGCAAGGTCAACTTGACCTAGTAGCAAGGTAAATGTGCTTTCTTACACTATGCTGTTCACAATTAGATTTTTCTCGGTTGCACAATTAACGTGTAAATTTGTTCCTGTTGAAGGGTACTGGTAAAATCGTAACTTAACGTATCATTTGGTAAAAAAGTACTCAACTTTTGTACGCAACACATTTACTCAGCAATTTTTGACACTTCGTTTTTTCAGACTGTAGGCCACACTCCTACACGAGACAAACAACTTTAACCAACATTAGTGGTCCGGTGATTTTGTCTGCTTCAAACATCAAAATAAATAAAGGTAAGGTTAACTTTTTGAAAAGTTCAAGTTACTTTTGGTCTACCCGGTCTCGTGATTTGGCAGCTTGAAGAAAACAATGTTCTCTTTGCCTAAGTAGCGTTGGATAGACAATACGCAAGTAAATGATCTTATTTCAAATTTCACAAAAAGGAAACAAACAAACAAATGGGAATGTCAAGTAATGACACCAAAAAAATGCAAAAATAGTACCCCACCTTGTCTGTACAATCCAAGCTTGAAAAAAAAAGAAGAAGAAAAAAAAAAAAGCCGCGTCGCCGCATCGATTCCAGAACTTTGGTTTGACCAGAGACCGAGTATTTTTCTTTGGGCCCCAACTGGTCACTTTGGAGTCCACATAATATGTGTACGCAATATTGTATCGGCAAGTATCCAACGTTTCTTTCCCGATATCACTTTCACACTCTACATTTCTTTATGTCTTTTAAAAAAATATGTCCTTCAAGGTATTTATATTTTTCTTTGAAACAACTGTGCATTCCCTTACACAATGTTCTCAAATCATAAATCACAATATTGTGTTAATGTAACTTCCCAATTTCATTGTTTCTTTCATATGTTTCTTTTGAATTCCCGAGCGGGTCTAAAATGTAAAGCTCACCAATTTAAATCAAAACGTTACTTAATTTGATCCCTACATTTTACACATGAATGAAGATACCCCGAAACATTTTGAACTTTCGCTAACCTTCATACTGTCCATAAACAAAAGGGGAAACAAAAATTTGACTTCAACAATTGTAACGATTCAACCAAGACAAATAATTAAAATGGGAACTTGGAAGCCTACATAAATGGAATAGAATCACTCAAACGAACTCAAAAAAGAACTAAAGAATGTGTGCACGAAACGAAATTGATTACAATTATACCTAGTTTGATCTGAATTTGAATACTGCGTGAATTTGACAGTACAAATGTTTGTTGAATGTGGCTGGAAACCTATTCAATTTGTAAAGGATTCCTTGAGTAT
The DNA here is from genome assembly GCA_029964075.1 of Patiria pectinifera. NCBI lineage: Eukaryota > Metazoa > Echinodermata > Asteroidea > Valvatida > Asterinidae > Patiria > Patiria pectinifera. The sequence goes on from CM057134.1 coordinate 14,735,765, forward strand.
CTTAACGAAGTAAATACTGTATACAGGTGAGGATTATTTGACAACGGCCGCTGAGTTAAATGCGCCTTTCTTCCTGCTGAGTGAGACGCAGTATGAATACAATCGCGCTAGTGGTCGGACTGTGCAGGAAACCAAATACGATTATCACGGTATGCGTAATAATAATATATCAAACAACTTGTAAATCATGATCGTAGATTGTTAAAATAATGGCAATAAGTCTTGCTCTGTAAACAATAATATGGTGAGACGTCCAAATTTATACGCTCGTGCATGGGTAAAAACGGGAAATTAGGGAAGAACAATTATTTTTTTTCCACTTTGTCTTCACGCAAACAAGATTTTCTGCAAGTCCTTTGCAGGACACGAGAATAATTTCAGGTTCACCCGAAGTAATTACATAATAGACATAGGATGTTCACAAAATGCTTGGCTTTTTCAAAATGTAATTATGCAGGGTTTTGACTACATGCTGAATTGAAAAGCTATTTTCAAAATGACGTCAACAGATTATTTGAAATGTTCCATTTCACCAGAGCTCTTGAAAGATCCTGGCTCACTAACCAGTGCTGAAGATCTATTCCACGCAGCGGCTATAGGAAACACCACGAAAGTGCAAGAAATCATCAGCAAAACTCCTGGCTTGGTAATTACTAGTACAGTTGGAAGTGATTATCAAAAATGATGATTAGGCCTTCATTAAATCATTACTGGTGTGGAACACTTTGTCATATCGTATTTTTTTTATAGACAGGGTCTGAATTTCTGAACGTTTCATTTGTGTACATTACGTATCTTTATGCATAGATTCTAATGACATCATAGAAAGAATGACATTGAAGAAAGTATCAATGCAATTACCCACGTCACAAACTTACAGGTCAAGTCTCAGAATAAGCAAGGACAGACTGCACTGCATGCAGCCGCCTATGGTGGTCACTTGGGTGCCGTCGACGCCCTAGTTACCAATGGCGCCCCTTTGGAACAACAAGATAAAGAAGGATACACGGCTCTGACGTCTGCAGTAGACGGGTGAGCGTTGTTAAATGGCTTATAGAATAATGCCAACTCGATCAAAATATATATTTTTTTCTGGATTTAATGTATTGTTTCTATTTCACAGAAATGAACCACAAGTTGTGAGGTATCTTTTGGTTGCTGGAAGCAAGGTCGATATGCTGCTGAACAATGTTATGCCCCTTCTTCACGTAGCAACTTTGAAAGGCCATCTGAAGTGCGTTGAAGAACTACTTGAACGCTGCGATGTCAATAGCAAGGTAGGCCGAGTAAAGACATTATTACAAGTTGTTCCAAAACGCATTTGATAACGACCAAACCCCCAGGCTAATGGCCTACAACAAGGATGATGGAATGATCGGGAAAGGTCTACAGCGTAGGGCGTACACGGCCTATCCTACTCGACTTACATGGTCGACTTTTGAAATCTTAAAAGAAGTTTTATACACGCGCATACCTGTAGCGATGCAGCGTTGCGCGTTTCCCAAATGGACCGATCTGGCCTGTCAGTTAAACAGTGCGTACTAATAAGATTACTACTTTGTGTCATGTGACTTAGCCACAGTTGCTATAAGCGTGTCCGCAGTTAACTTGAAGATTAACCTGACACCTACCAACCCTAAGGCTAATAATACCAGAACCTGGATTCAGCAGGACTGTGTACTTTATTCAAAATGTATATAATATAAAAACCGTTCTCTCAAATTAGCTTAACAGAAGTTGGATAATCAAATTTGGGTGCTGTTACATGATTTCGTGGCTTTCAAGACAAAAGTAAATTGTAATGTTTATGAAGAACAATTCTTTGGATAAAACAAACCCCTGTATATATATGTTATTTGACTGTAGCGCCCACTATATTTGGTTTCCATGACAACCAAGGATATTTTACAAAAGACCGATTTATGAAGAATAATTTTGCTGAGGTTGATTGAGATCAGTCAAGGTCTGTCCGATGTTATGGCGTTTTGTTTCACCCCCTTCCAACCCTTGTACTAAGAAAATGCTTCCAACCTCAATCAGAGGCGGTTCCAATAGGGATATGCCAAGGATTAAACAAATATCGGTGGCGGTTGGTTCTGGGGGGGGGGGGGGCCCTTGAAGCCCCCCCAATAGCCCACGGACTACATTCGATCTGTTGAGCCGCGCACGATATTTTCATCATAAAATGGGGCTGCAGGTTTCCCATTTATATACGATTCTTCATAAATGGACAAAATAGACTGCTATGGAACATGCAAATAAGACACTAGGTAGGCTTATCAAGATATACTGATCACATTGTTGCTTTTTCCAATTTTTTTTCGGCGTCACGTGCTTGCCCACATGCCTATCACATGATGTCCCTGTGATGTTTTGAAATAACTCATTTTACAAGTAAGTCCACTGATCAGTTAAAAAATGTAAAATAAAATTGGATATTATCGAAAACACGAAGCGTACACTGTGTAGAAACGTGTTGAAACGTTTACATTTCAATTTGCTTCGAAGGAAACAATATCAATCTACAGTATAGCTGTAGGTTTATAGTCAAAGTTGAACCTCATCGTCTCGTGGGAGTCTACCGTCACGTGAAAAAAAAAGTAGGCTGCCCCCAAAAAATGCCCTTCCAAAAAAAAATGCGACGCCCAAAAAATGCGCTGCCAAAAAGATAACAATGCGCCGCCAAAAAGAAAAAAAAAGGCCGCCCCCCCCAAACAAAAATTAAGCGCTGCCGAAAAAAGAAAAGAAACAAAAAATGTCAAGCCGTCTGTTGAGTTACAAACGCATCGTGGTAAAGGCCGATAACTATTTCATTAGACACAGGTTAGTCAAAACAAAGGATCACGAACATTTAACCTTTCCAGTACAACCAATTATTATTTTGTTTTAAACAAAATGTATCAAATTTTAGTATACATTTTATGTTCACGTACAAATTATTTCTGGTTTAATGACGTCATCAGTCTAAAGGAAAACAAAATGAATATCGATTTAGTTCGGAAAGGACACATGTTCATTGTGAAGTTAAAATAACCTATGAAAATATAGAAAATATAAGTGTATGTATTTATAACACCTAACTTCCAGTTTGATGACGTAACACCATTAAAGATCCAAAGGTCAACATTCAACGGGAATCATTATTTGGGCTAGGAACTAAGTCATAAAACAGGATCAAATGATCAAAATCGTTTTCAAATTCGCCCTACAGTAACTTCCGGTCTGATGAAGTCATAATTTTGAAACCTTGCAAAGTTATATGCAGTTGATAAAAAAGTAACAAGAAGCAATTTGGTTAAATTTGGACTGACGGTTTTTAAATTTAAAAAAGGAAACCCTATTTGATGTACCGCTAGATGGCGCCCTTTCAAATGATGACGTCATAATGCTGTTTTAGTGTCCTTCCTATTCCGTTTTGAACACTTCCATAATTTATATTCTTACACTAAAGAGCTTCCGCTTCCGAGTTTTATTCAATTTCTATTGGACTTCCGGTAACAAAGGAAGTAAAGGCCGAAGCAGTATTGTGCCCGGGAATGAGAAGTGATGCTCAAGGCACCGTGTACAGCCTCACGATACTCTATTTAGTTCAAGAGATACAGCTCAAAGTATTAAGTCAAATTGTGCCCTTAAAGCGTTTGTAATTTGATACTTTATGACGCGATGATGACGTAACAAAATGTATTACATCTTCGTAACATGGTACAAGTTCACACTATGTTTTATGATCATCTCGTAAACCGTTCGGAAGTAATTGTGCTTCATTTTGAATGTACCTAACTTTGACCTTTCGGTAGAGGTCAAGCGAGTTCACGTACACAACATAAACTGTCCACCAATTAATGGTCTATCTGAGTTCTAGGTGAAAGAAGTTCGTCATTTTTTTTTCAACGAAAATCGTTTGTTATTTGACACCCGATGACGTCATAATGCCGTCAAAGTAATTTGCACCACTAAGTCTAATGCCTTATAAGTCCGACGCCTCATAAGTCTGACAATTGACAAATGCTGTTTCGAACTTTTGCTTGAATTTGCTTGAACTGAATTTGAAGTTTCTGACAAAAGACAAAATTAAACACAGGGAGTGCACCAAATCAATGTTCTGGACGAATTTGAATATTAGAAGCGATGAATTCGAACGACGAACATTTTGAAATAGCCGGGAAACCCTATAATATCTTTATTTTGTTTTCTTTTATTTTGAGTTTTTTTTTTGGATTTGAATGCACGTCCTTGCGGTCATGATCCAATTGCAAATGACATTCCAAACGACGCACGATATTCTACCTTGTAATTGAAGTGAGAAATTATTCATTCCTTACACAGTATTTTTTTTAATCCGACAGGACGGTCATGGAAATACACCGCTGATCATCGCCATAGATAAGAATTGGGAGCCAATAATTGAGCTGTTGGTAGGACATCCGCAGGCGGACCTCACCCTAAAAGACGACAAGCACTGGAACGGTTTCCATTTGGCAGCAATTCGCGGAAACCATTTGTAAGTACATTTTTTTTTCATTCCTGTGCAATTTATTCGTTGTGTGGTTCTTATTTCCGTTTTTGGTATTATACTTAATATCATGGTTGTTTTAACACTTGTATCATTTAAATTTCATGTAATGGTACTTAAATTTCGTTCCAGGGCGCAGGTGCACGCATTGTTTTTCACGATTTTGAATTTGAAAGAAGGGATTTCATATTTGCTCAGTCTAATTTTAGAATGTAGCATTCTTGTTCGTTATAGTTTCGGGAAACTTGTCTCATGTCGAGATGGGTGTTAAATTGAAAAAGCAAATTCGTTTTTTATTTTCTCTTTAAATGCCGCGGTCATTCGATTTCTTTGGTTGCAAGCTGAAACGTTACTGTCAGATAGGTTTCCAATCTCTTTGACTTCTTTAAATGAACGAGTAGTTTTTGCAAAACAATTTCTCCTTTGCTTTCTTCATTCATGAATAAAATGTAACATCATGAATATTCTTTTCTTAAGCCTAAAATTATATCGATTTTCCCGGCAATAAAAAATTTATTATTCCAATTCACCGTTTCTAATATTCAAATGCGTCCATCAACATTGATTTAATGTACTTCCAATGTTTCAATTAGTCTTTTGTTAGACAATTTCAAATTCAATTCAAACAATGAGCACACATTTTCGTCCCGGAGTATTGGATTTCGACTCGTCTACGCCAAACCTTTTTTATTCAGAAATCAAATTCGTCTAATTGATTAATATAAGACGAATTCGATCTCTGAATACTGCCATTCGGCAACAGCTTAGACGACTTTGATTTTTAATGACGAATATTCTGGACACAGTGACTAAAGAGGGTGAACAAACTTCAAAATTTAAAGGTAAATGACCAAGTCGGTGTTGTTTAAGGCTTGTGCAATTTTTCTCGGACGAAATCGAATGTTATAGTTGGTGAATTTGAATGAAAAATGTTTTTAAATAGCCTTAATTATGTGCAGATGACCATCAGGCGGAACACGTGTGACTCAATAGCGACCTTGAGAATACCTTATGCATTTAAAGTATCTCAGAGGCTGTTTTTTTTGTTATTTCAATTCAGCAAAAATGATTGCACAAAATGTTAACTCGTGCCTTTCTAACAATACAAAACCATTAACTTCTAACACCACCTTATCTATGGACGCACGGAAATGTATTCACCAAACCACGACAGTCAAATATTAAAAAAAACCCGAAATTACTTTTTCAATTCAACGTCAGTCTCTGAATAAGACGAATTTTCTGAAACTTTGCTCAAAAGTTGGACATCGGACGAGGTTACATGTATATTCATGTTTAAATCCTTTATCGCTTTGAATGTATTAAAGCAAGTAAAAACAATACTCCTGAAAGTCGCATTGAGTGGTATTTTGTAGTTTTATGATATTCAAATACTTAGCAAATCAAAGATGGGAAACTAATATTTTGAACAACGCAATGTATTTTTGTAAACAAATCGAACGTGTATTAAAGTCGCATGCATTTATAAACAGAATGTGTTTGAAACATTGAACGTGCATTTTTACCACCTGATTGCATTTTCCAAAACCGAGTGGAATTGTACAAACCTATATACACACATTTTCGAATCGATGGAAATTGTTTGGACATAAAACATCCACAGGTTTTGAACATTGGATGTCTGTTCACGCCCATTATGTCCGTTTGTTCGATTCTGTCCGGAAACAGATTTTGAAGAGCGACAACCGATTTTGTCCGACCCATATTGCCGACGGCCGATTGTGTCTGACCCATTGTGTCCGACGACCAATTATTTACGACACATTGTGTCCGACGGCCGAAATGTCCGACCCAATGTGTCCAATGGCCGATTATGTCCGATTCAGTGTGTATGACGGTCGATCGAAGAATTTTAAAAGTCGCCTTTGCCGGTCTATACATCTCAGATAATGTATAAATCATAGAATTGTAGAGCCCAGTGAAGTTTAATTAGAATACTGAGCACAAAAGTTTTGATAGTAACAGCGAGTAGGTGGAGGCGTCCAACCCTCAGAACCGTCATTCTAAAGTGTCACACCCGGTGCAATTGGGGGGACGGGGGAGGGGGGGGGAGAATAACTTAAAACCAGAAAATTTAAGCACACAAGCACCGTTCCAACGCGAAAAGATAGTATTCGATTAATTCATTCATGATCAGTCATTGAAAAATGATAACTCTAGTGCATTGCATACCATGCTTGTAAATGGTCTTATTGTCGCTAATTGTTGCTGTTTTTTGTATCTAGAGTACACCGAGTGATATCTTATCACAATGCAAGATCCATATCTGAAACCTACAGTCCATCACTGGTAATTTGTGCATTATGCATGTTTGATGCAACAAAAGTGCTCAAGATCTAAAGAAGGATGCTTTACAACTAACCTTATAGAGTTTTATCTCAGTAGAGGCTGCATATTCCCAGAAAAAAAAAATATATTTAAGGATCTAGATTCTTGCATTCCCTAGTCATGTTTTGAATTGCGCCCGAATTCAGTGTCCAGGACACCTTCTCATTCTTTTTAATAATTGGCATGCATTCAGTATCCAATTGTGCTGTTTTCATGATTTCTTTCTTTACGAGGCGTAACGTGAAAGAAAAAGCTCGTAGCTTCAATTTGATATCCTAACCACAAACCAAAAATCCAAACCACAATTACGTTTTGGGAAAAAGGCAACCGTTCAAGGTTGCATTTTTGGGTCACCCTGTCTATGAGAGGGGGGTCTACCCGATGTTCCCCAATGCCTATGTTCCCCAAAACCGATGTTCCCCGAAATCCTTAGAATTAGGTCTAGGGTTAGGGTTGGAGTTAGGGTTATTTAGTAAGGATTTCGGGGAACATTGGTATTGGGGAACATCTGTATTAGGAAACATAGGTATGCACGCTATTAGAGGTATTAATATCTGCATTGCAAATATAGATATATTGGCCTCTATTGTACTTAACCTGTGCCTCTGTGAAACGGGTCAGGAAACCTTGGATTACTGGTATCCAATTCGGTCCAAACCAACTTCTAAGAGAGACTTAACGTTTTTACTAATAGATTCAAAATTATGCAAGCATTGTCATAAATGGGCCTGGCGGACAAAAGCCAAAACGCTCAAATGAAAATACAGAGGGCTAAAAATATGTGGGTCATTTTTTTCTCTCAATTTGTCGAGGATTTGTTGGTTTTCCACTTTAAAAACCACCTTAAATCGCCATAGGCATTAATTTCTGGCCTTAGTGTGTTGTTTGGGGCAAAGAATAAAAAGTTTAAAAATTGCTTTCGTCTTGTGAGCACGGGGATGAAATAAATAAACAGGACTCCTTTCCACACTAGTTAAAAAAATAAGTATTGCTTCGGGGTACCTGTCCACCAAATTTCGGGACAGATCGCTGGTTCTTGGCTGCTTCGGGATGATTCTGTTAGTTTGGTAAAAGATTGTTAAAGATCGGAAAGCGCCCCGACAATTTTGAACATGTTCAAAATTGTGGGGGTGATTTGGGAACCAACTTCAATTCTGGGTTTATTCTTTTTGTCTTCATAACTAATTCTGCATATTTTTCTTACAGCGTTCTGGACATTTGCACAGCATTCTTACAAGTTTCGTATAAGAGTTATTTTTTGTGTTAACCATTTAGAATCACGCCGAATCATTACGAATGTATCAATAAATGTACGAATATTATATGAAAAACTTACACATACACTAAGTCGGCATAATTATGGGACATTCTGGATGATTCTTGTGTTATTCGTATTTTATTCTTGACAAAATGGCTACAATTTGGTTTTATTCTGAACTAAATCGCAATCATTCGGCTTGGTTCGGTCTGATTCGGGTTACAATTCGTACCTAGTTCTTGATAATTTTTGTTTCATTCTTAAGTTATTCTTACAAACAGTGAATCGGGCCTCATGTCTCCCGATGCCATCAATAATGATTATTCGGGATACATCGTGGCATTCTTGACAACAACTCGGGAATGTATGACCCTAGCATTTAAGCCCTGTCACAAATCCAAAACCAAAGACCAAGACCTTGAGATTTAAAAATATCTTGACAATCGTACCAAAAACATACGAAATGTGGCGCCAAATTAAAATCTCGTCTTCTGAGCTCCAGTCTGCAGAGCATGATCAGAATATGCTGCGATGTCGTCCCGAATACTGCGACTGCGAAACGACCTCGAACGACTTCGCTTCGTCTTGAATCAGTTAAATTGAATTGTTTTCACTAGTGAGTTCCGATCTCGTTACGACATAACTGGAAGAGTACCGTCAGGGTACCGACACAGCCGATTGAGTACAGACACAAAAGATCGAGAACCGACGCCGAAACTACTCCAAAACGACAGGCTGACGTCATCTTCGGAATTTCACGTAGTAATGGTCGTATCAAAGTCGGCCAAAAAATGTGGCCGACCACGACGACCACTGCCAATCTCGTACAGAATATTGCAATGCCGTTACGACTTCGTTACGACAGTACCACTTAAGTACAGACAGAGAACCGTCTTTCATCCGTTTTGGATTTTGTTGCCGACCATCACGATATGTGTCAACAGTTGAAACTAATCGTTGCTCCACTGCCGACCATGCATGACCTAAAGGATGCCGAAACGGCGCTCAAGAAGTCGCTTCGATAAAGTTCAGATGTCGCTCCGAGTTTCACAATGTCGTCGAGTCTTGCGTCTCAGCACTGTCTTATCGTATTCGGGAGGCTACATCGTAACAGTGTGGGCTTCAACCAATGGGACCTGTTAACCAATCACGTACGTGCAGCAAATCACGGCGCTCTATAAGCTCCGCCCAGTCATAAACACACAATGATTAAGCGTTAGTGCTATACGTGTGACGTCACAAAAAAAAACTGGCTCTAAGCTCACACACTATTTCTAGCTCTAACCGTGAACGTGTGACTGGGGCTTAGATTATTTAACCCTAAAGGGGCCGGGTTATTTTGACCATCTCTCAAATTTTTGAAACTCGGCATATGCATAGAGCAACTCTTCCTAAACATACCCAAGAAATTTCATAACTATAGGTCAAAGGGTTTTGGAATTATGGCTCATTAATTATTCATATGTACGAATGGCAATTCTGCTCTGTGTACACGACGTAAATGCGAAAAATCAGTTTTCACGGCGCGTAGCGCCGGAAAATTTTTCGCTTCACGGCAACCCGTGGTCCGAATTTTATGTTTTTGGTATCAAAAGATGCGCAAAGCTCGAGGCTAAAAAGTCATAACAGTTCGGGTTGCGAAATTTTTTTTTTAGAGGCTATCACGGAAAATGTTGAGGGGGGGGGGCGGATTCCGCCCCCGGCCCCTTTAGGGTTAAGGATGCCATTGACGAATTGAACGAGAAATTGTAAGATTTCTAGGTTGTAGACTAAGGTGTTACAGCCCGATAGTCCGAAGGTTCGTTAGTTTGAATAGACGACAAGATTCGATAGTCCGAATCGACAATAAGGTTCGATAGTCCGAATAGATGATAAGGTTCGATAGTCCGAATATACGGGTTCGATAGTCCAATTTAAATAAGGTTCGATAGTCCGAATTAAGAATAAGGTTCGATAGTCCAAATGGGCAATGCGGTTGTCAATATATCCGGACTATCGAACCTTACTGTTGATTAGGACTATCGGACCTTATTGTCGATTCGGACAATTGGCGATTCGGTACATTGAACCTTATTGTCAATTCGGAAAAATGAACCTTCGGACAAATGAACCTTCGGATAAATGAACCTTTGGACTTTTGCATCAAATGTTCGAATTAACGAACCTTATTTCATTTTCGGACTAACAAACTTTGTGCATTCGGACTATCGAGCCTTCGGACTAAAGAACTTTCGGACTATTAGACCTTTGGACTGTCGGGCGTCCCCCGACTAAAAGCCCCAGCCACACATTCACGGTTGGAGCTACGAATATCGGTTTATTACGGTTTTAGGACTGATAGCCACGACTTTCCTAAAGTTTCTGTACAAATACACTACGGTTTGCCAAAAAAATATAGACGGATTGTTGACAAATACCGACGGTAGAAAGCCAAGTCACGCATTCACGGTTTGGAGCTACGGATCTCCACGGCTTGAAATTCGTAATAAACGGTCGGTGTACCGTATTCATCATTAGTACATCCGTAGTTATCCGTCATTTTCCTTGGGTATTCGTGGAGGGCTACGGACGTTTTAGTGGAGCTGTTGAGTGATACGATTGCGCACTTTGTGACTGAAGCATGAAACTTCGCATGTTGGTTCTTCATGCCGTGAAAAAATTATTCATATTAAGTCATATTTGACCTCTGGTGACCTTTGAGAGGTCAATGACTTTAACATACAGTATTTATAACAATTGTTCTTGAAAACACCTCTTTCCTATGACCCAAGTGTATGTCATAGGTCTTCAGGCCATAAAAATAAAGATCAGATGTGAAAGCAAAAAAAAAAAAAAAAGACCTTTAGTGACCTTCCAGAGGTCAATGACCTTTGTATACATATTTTGTGGTTATTACGATTTACTCTTTAAACCCCAACTTTAAAAGACCAAGTCTAAATGTTAGGTGTTCATGCTATGAGTTTTTGTTTCATATGTGGTGACCTCTGGTGACCTTCAAGAGGTCAATAAACTTTGTATGCCCTATTTACAGATATTTATAAGATTTATTATTTAAAACCGGACTATTAGACCACGGGGCATGGCTGCAAAATGTGCTCAGAAAGTGATTTTCGTGGCGCAACTCTCAGATCTAAGTGAATTTGTGCAGGTTATTAGCTGAGACCATATGGATCACAAAAAACCAAAATCCACAATCCCAAAGTGACCAATCATTTAAATATTTGCATTTTAATCAGCAGTTCAAAAAGGGCGCCCTCTATTGACCAGGAATGGAAAACTGTGCACATTTTCAATGGGAAAGATTGTTTTAATTGCTGTTGCTTGCTAAAAAGGGTCACTACAGAGCCAAGACTCGATAAAAAGGGACTTGGGGTGACTTTCAATGTTCCAACAATTAATTTAAATATCAAATTTTCCATCCCATTGAACTTCATGGAAGATTCTAAAAGCCCTTTCCCAGCATCAGTGAAAATGTTTCCTCCTTTTGTTTAATATTTTCATTTAAAATACATATATTGTTCTTTACTGAACTTCTTAATAGGGTATTATTGATCATTGGAGTATAATTTTCTTTTTGGTTCACACTACAGAGTATTTCTGACTGAGGATGTAATACAATTAAACGAAGGGTCCGACACAAATACGAATGAATAGTCTGAATAAAAAAAACCCATGACCACAGGGTTTATAATTTCAGCCTTTGATGCATTTTATTCGTACAAAAAACAATACGGTAAATGATAATTAAAAATACTTGAGAAATAATAACTGTGATTATAATACCATAATATAAAATTATAATACCAAAAAAAAAATAAGTATCAATACTGGGATGTTCACATCTGGCAAGTTTTTGGGCTGAGCCAATCAACATGCTTTGGACTTGGTAGTATTCAAATCTAATCTCTTGTCATCGAGCCAATTTGATATTTTCTGGATACAAGTTGATCTGATGAATATCTTTACTTGAGTAAAAAATAGAAGTGTCACCAGCACAAAGGACAATTTTAGTATGATCAGTCACTGACCTTATATCATTAATAAATATAGAAAATAATAGTGGGCCCAAGATAGTTCCTTGTGGGACTCCAAAATTGAAAGAATCGGATTTTTTTCGATAAGACATTCCTAATTTTAGTTACCTGTGTCCTTCCATGAAGGTAAGACCGAAACCAGTCAAGGTAAGACCAGAACTTCGTATCTCAATAAAGGTTAGTCATTGCAAAAATGGTGAACAGACTTGAATCTTTCAATGGCGAATCCATTGGCATCTGGAAACTAAACATCCGTTATCTACAGTGAGTTCCGTTGTCTAAATTTCAAATCATTTGAAGGGTCGAAGGACGAAAAATGTTATAAACCTTCAAAGAAACCAGAACTGCAGTTGAGAACATGGTTCAATGTATAAGAGGATTGGTGAATATATCTAGTATAATATTTGAAACAATTCTCTCTGTACAAAGGCATCGACCTAGAAAAAAAGAAAAAATGGTAAAACTAGAAAACAGTTTGTGGACAAACACTGAGCTGTTTCGACCGTTTTATTAATGACCTCCGTAAAGGAGTTTCATCCAGGTCAAATGAACATGTACATGCGTATTCTATACAAAAAGTGTCCATCCTATGTAAAAAAACATTTTTCATGACGTCATGATGACGGCACACATTTTTTGAAATTGTCTGTATCTATCTACGACCTAACAAACCTTTTGCAAAAAGAATTTCGAATTTACCACGTTCCATTGATGAGATATGAGTAAAAGGTCCAAACATTGAATAATTCATATAAAATCACATGATGACATCATTGTGACGCCCTGCAATTTTTTTCTATAACACTTCCTGGAGTATCTGCATACCGACATTGACCCCAATCGGACATCAGGTTCTCTGAGGTCGATCGGACCGTATTTTATATAATTTTTGCAAAATTTGAAGAAAATATTAAAATTTCAGAAAATCATAAAAAATCAGATGATGACGTCATGATGACGTCATGATGACGTCACTTCAGATTTTAATGCATTTTATCTATACCTACCTACCCACCAAGTTTCATAACGATCGGACATACCCTTATATGTGAATCACAAAATCACGTTTTTGATGATGCCATGATGGCGTCACACATTTTATGAATTTTTTTGCATCTATCTTTCGCCTAACAAACCTGTTACAAAAAGAATTTCGAATTTACCACATTCCGTTAATGAGATATGAGTAAAAGGTCCAAAAATTGAATAATTTATATAAAATCACACGATAACGTCATCATGACGTCACTGCAATTTTCGTCTATAACACGTCCCGGAATACTTGCATAACAAGTTTGAACCAAATCGGACTTCCGGTTCTGTAGATATAGGGCCTTAAAGTATGCTCTTTTAGGATGACGTCACGTGACACGTGATGACGTCATGATGACGTCATGATTCGGCATACATCTTCAGATGGTGGTCTAATTGTGTGCCAGGTTTGAAGTCGATCGGATTTGAAAAAAGTCCAAAGTGACTTGTAAAACGAAAACACGTGTTATCTTATGGGAAAAAAAGTGGAAAAAGAAAAAATGAGAAAAACAAAATAACAAAAACAAGAGCGGTTTCGGCGTGTACACCGAAACAGCTAATTATTTCCCATCCCCTTGCTGAACCTGCAACTGGAAAACGTCCGCCACAAAATCAACGGTGTCATTTCAACCGTAAGACAATATTTTTTTCTTCGGGTGAGTACGTCCCTATAACAATGTAAGTTATTTAAACACGAGTCCTATTGATTCATATTTGGAAATATTTAAGTGGGATGGGAAGCAGACTGTGTGATTTAACGTTTCTGAAGTAACAATCTTATTCCATATTTAGATAGCCAAACATGTACGTGATGGTTAATTTACTCCTCAATATCTGAATCATCACTTTCTGGTGAAGTGTGCTGCTCTTCACCTGGAATATTTTCACAGTTTGTGCACTTGCACAAGTCTGTGCATGGCATTTTTTTTCGAGACAGCTACACCTGCCTTTTGAACATTTACTTTTTTTACAAGAACAATGGGCAAATTCCATGACACTGTCTGGGGCAGGGGGACGATCCATCCAGTGGATACTGATGTCATCACCGATGACCTTCCACCCTCTTCCGTGTGGAGACGGCACTTCAGGACGTGCATCCAGGGCCCGCTTGTAAATGGCTGTCTGGTAATTGGTCCTCTTTACAGGTGCAAGGCATCCTTATTTGGCGGCATCGACGACTCCATCACAATGCCCATCTGAAACATGTTGTATCTGCAAGTTGTCAAATTACGAGAAAAATCTCTTTCTTAAATGACAGTATTTTTAATTGCAAATTGCATTTTCTTAATGTGCAACAGGCACTGCATGTTTTAACTTTTAACTTTTTGCAGAAAACTTCTTTATGACCGAGTTATTTATTTTTGAATATATTTGTGGAACAGTTCATTTGTCTATGACTTAATTTAGCGAAGGAATACTGTTCTCAAGTTGAAGTAAAACAAAATATGAATATATAGCACTCTTTGTCCACACACACTACTCTGAACTGATATGCAGCATTTGGTTATGGTCTTTCAACAAGAAGGTTGTACTGCTTTCTGTGTGCTTGAATTTGACAAAACTAATGCATGTTAAACACATACCTGGCAATGTTCACATTGGCACAATCAAGCTGTCTGTACAGATGGCAGACAAACTCTTCAGTTCCTGAGATGACATCGGGCCTCACAGTAAAGTCGTCACCAATTGCTTTGAAGACTGGGTAGGCGTTAACCTCCTTGAAAAGAAAATAGAAAACACTTTCTATAAAAAAAATGAAAAAACTGTATTTGACTGAGTGAATAATAGTCTCAATCATCCTATGAAAATAATATCATGATTGTGAGCCACCATAAATGAAAAATACAGCTTGACTGTTTTAATATGTATAACTGCTCTCAATTTACAAAGTTAAGTTAGTTCTCAATATTGTTGGCGGTTAGTTAGATGTCTGAGAACAGTTGGAAGCCGGCTTGTATGGTTCCCTGACTCGACAATTTCCCACTGTCTTTAAAATATTTTGTTTGGTCTGAAGTAGGTTCAAGGAACCAGTAGGTATATACAAAACAGTTTTGTGTCAAGGTCTGTCCATTATCTATTAACACAAAGCTTTTAACAAGAAAACCTTTGCAAAGCAAATGTTGTATACATATATTTATGCCTTTAATGTCAATTTAGCTGGCGTTGTCTTTCCTTTTCCCCGGAATCAGTCGCAGCCAGTCAAGCAGTGCAACCCGATCAGTTTTTGTGTTGTCTCTGCTCCCAGAACATGGCTCACTTGTGAGATGTTGACTGTGCGCAAATTCTTTCCCCTGCCAGTGTGAAAAAGTAAGGGTGACTCTATAGAACTGCTGTGATGCGGGGCCAAAATGAAACCATCAGTGTCGGGACTTTTGATGATGATGCTCTTCCTAGTGCTGTTGGGTGAGGCCTGAGAGGAGATGAAAGCACAGTGAAGAAACATCCGGGTGTCTGCCTCTTCATGACTACACTCTAACTCTGGTACATTTTCACTTTGGACCTTGCCATTGACATTATGCAACACATGACATTCTTGTCCATGGGCCAAGTACACCTTGACATCCTTTAAGATGGCTGATGATACTTTTTTCCACGTTTGAAACATGAAATCAACCAAGTTTTCTTTGTTGCGACCGACTCCAAGGAATTTCTTCCACTGAACAGGTACTGGTTGTCCAGCATTGGATATTTTGATCACCTGTGTTCCGCTCCCAGCTCCTCGGTTTCTCTCAGCATTCTTGATGCTTGTTACTGGATACTGGTCAGTGACAAAATGAATTTCTTTCGGACCAATTTGTGATGACAAACTAACCAGCTTCACCAAAAGGCTTTCTGCCAGCAAACCCCATGTTTTTGAGCGTTAACGCGGCCGAAGTGTTTGCAGCATTGCCATGCCATCCACTACCCAGATGGATTCCAATGAAATTGGGATTACCGGTGCAACACCAGCCAATTCTGCAACATAGTGCATCAGGTCAGACTTGGAGTTCTTGTACAGATGGCCACTCTCTCTTGCTATAGGAAGAGGTACAGGCCCAAGACTGTAAGACAACACCTCTCTCATATCGGCAATACTTACTTGGCTTATTACTAGCAGACGAGCAAAGAGATCACGGTTCGCCTTCAATACCACTTGTTTGTTATTGACTCGCCGGGTCGCTTTTTTGCCCTGATTTGAGAATGTAAGCAACTTGTTCTTCTTCAATGCGTCAAAGAACCCCACTTGGTCACTCTGCAACCGCTCTTTGATGAACTGTACACATTTGTCCTCTCCAAGGCCCTTGGCTTTCATCAAGTCCTCACACACTTTATCACTTGCCACAACACCAGATGAGATATGAATCATGTCACTGCCTTCACATTCAAAAGGATTCACCATGTTTGAAATGGTCTCCATGACCCCCTGTGTAGCCTTCTCATCTTGTTGATTGCGCGTCACATCAAGATCCTTGCGCATTCTTCCTCTACCAGGTATTTTCCCAGCCATTTCCCGACATTTGTGAGTTATACCCGAACGCTGATGCTGAGTCAAGTGCCATCGCTGAACTGCCCCCTTCTTTCTGGTGAACCCGGCCAGTCCTCTTTTGGACTTGGAGTTCCTGTTGCAAGTCTCCTCTATTAGTTGATCGCAGGGAATCTGAGAAAACCCATATTCATCTTGCATCTGAACTGCAAAGTGTCCCATCATCATTCCATTGTGGAGGTGAGGATGTGTCGTCGGCAAGGCACACATTTCGAGCCAGTACACTGCCCCATATACCTGGAGTAGTTCACTCTGTCGTAAGCAAAATACCAAGGCAGCATACTCCTAATACTGGAAAGGTGTAACTGCCAGTCGCCTTCTCTGCTGGCTCTTATCAGCATCAACAACAATTGCACCATAGACATATACGACGTCCAGAGGGCAAACGTTTTGCTGTGTTTGCAGGCCTCTTCAATGTACCTCTTGTATGACTCTTCAAGTTGAATTAAATCACCATTCTCTTCACTGCTCAACTGATCAGCAAAATCGCTGTCTGGAGTGTCCTTTCTCTGGTTTTGGTTTGTGGTGCACCCGATGAAAATGGGGGATGTGATGACAAATAAACAACCGGTTGAACAATGATTCCAGATGTGCTATGGGTTGTACCCTTACCAGACAGGGTTTCCTCCCCAAAATCAATGTTATCCCACACCAAGGTAGTAAATGCCCCTACTCTGACATCATCGGGAACTGGATTTTCACCCAACATCAACTGCCTCTTGGCCAAAGCTGTGTCATGCTCGAGCACAGATGTCACGGATGTGCAGTGGCCCAACCCATTTAACGAACCAAGAAGTTGTGCAGAGCCCGACAGGTGTCGAATGGCCATTGACAATGCAGTGTGCTTCGGTGTGGCCAACTTTCCTCTACTTGACAAGTACATCACATCCTGGCATACTGACAGCAGCTTCAGGTGGTCTTGCTGCCCTACCTCAACCCGGGAAGTTACTTCAGGTTCATCAGAGTAGCCTGTCAGCCATGCCATGGTATTGTACAGCTGTTGGGGGACCAGCTGTTCTGAGTGATGCAAGGTCAAATCCTCTGCAGTTGGTGGCCAAGGTAAATTAACAGACTGAGGTTCCTTGATGATTTTATGCAGCTCTAAAGATGCAGTGAATAGGGTGTGCAGATTTGTTTGCTGGAGGTCCGACGGCTTGTGTTTGCATGGTGGACCTGGTCTTGCCTCAACATCACTGGTGTAAGCCTCACTTCCAGTCTCAGACGAGGTGTCTGTCTCTGAGCCCAGTGCATCCTCAACCAATTCTTCTCTGGCAAGCGTTTCACAGTAGACTATGTCACTCATACGTCTGTCAGCTGCCATTTGAAATACAAGTTGAGGAAACGTGTTCTTCAGTCTCATCTTCAAATTGTGCGAGTGGTAGTTTGGACAATCCACACCTTCCAATTCCTTCACATACTTCACAAATTTCCGTCGCAGTGAAGTGAGGCATGGAATTTCCTTATCCTCAATCAGCCTTTTTCTGACAACATTTGAACAGAACTGGTCATAGGCATCGTTGTATTTCTGAGACATCAATCAGGTGGTGCAGGGGCGAGATACATTAAGAACCCTGTGTATTCTTGGTAGCACAGGCGATGATAGCACACCTCAATTGCAACAAGATCCTTTCCCTCAATCTGTGAGACAGCTGCTGATCTTCTTTTATCCCTGCTGCTTCAAGAAGTTTTCCTGCAGTGAGCGTCTGGCATTGGGAAAGTTTGTCGAGCACAGTTTTTCTTGTCCTCTTGTTCGAACTCCGCCTCTTCTTTTTGTTGCAGATGATGCATATACGTGGCAGTATGTGAGGTTTCTCGGGATTTCCTGGAAGGAAGCCTGATGTTGAGCGAAGTTTCCTCCTTGGGGGCGCAGTGATGCATCCTCCTGTGTCTCTTTCCTCTGTGTCTGCATCTGTGAACATGGGGGAGGGGGGGGGGGAGATGTAGGGATATTTATATACAGCGTGCCTGATGAATTGCAATCTGGGGAGAAATTAACTGGAAAGAGTACACACAAAGCACAAAGTCTACATTTTGGATATGCTGCACTCCATTGTAGGACATGTGGAACTCGAGGAATAAACATTAGCAATGACTGGAAATTCTCAGAGAATGTCAATTCTAAAGTAGGGCTTGTATATGTTTGCAAGTATTGGCAATTTGATTTTTTAACTAAACAATTACGAAACTCTAACTCAAACTACAGTTGTGTAGAGGAAGGCTCTATCACCAACCAGCCCCTGTTCTAGGTATTTCATATTTTTTATGGGAGTGTGATTATGTGACGCCACAGGAAAAAAAAAGAAAAAAATACCTTGACTTCTATGTTGTCGTTTCTTTGCACGTCTTTGGTATCCAAAGTTGTATAGCAGATTTGGTATAGTGGTTATGCAACAGCACTTCTGAGCGGGATGACCCAGGTTCGATTCCGATCCCCGCCACATTTCTAAGTTTTTTTTTGTCCCATCCCCAAATAAATAAGAATATTCTTCTTTTATTATTTAAACATGTCTCAAACATGTTATTGCAGGGTATTACAATTTCTTTTTCAGATTTGTGGCTCTGGAGGATTTTTTTCACGATTTCTTCGATTTCGGATTCCCCCGCATTCTTCCATCTACCTGCACATGCAATGATTTTTGTCCAGCTTTTCTCTGAAAACGATGAAACGGTTATTCGGGGATTGGAAACATGCATTATGCACTTTTTTTTCGTCCGAGTCGCCGTCGTCCGAGGAGCTCATGGCGTCCGCTCATTGCGTCTTGCTGCCTAGTAGTGCCTACGCGCATGCGCACGCTCGTGCTTACGGCGCCCGCTGATTGGTCGTTGAAAAATAATGACGTAATTCTTCAGTCGGCATTTTTTTGCGCGGAAACGGAGGAAATCTGAGCTTTAAATCGCGATTTTGGTACCGTTGTGGGTCACGGATCAACGGTGGATTTTATATGTGGGCATCCCAACAGCTTCCTGAGTAGTTTAAAGTACAATTTGCTTAGATCTGTGATATGCGTCACGAACCTGCAAGATAATCGGCCATGCATCTTGGTCTATATTTCAGGACCCAAGTGTAAAAGTCGGCTCTTTGTGACATGAAAAGGATTGTCAGATATTGGGACATCATAATCTGACCATGGTACCGTTTAATAGGTCAATGAATTTTATATACCTTGTTTTTCGCTATTTTTATATTTATTCGTCAAAACGCCTTGTTTCGTGACCCAAGCCTGAATATTGCAAAAAAGGTATTGCACCTATAATTATACAATCGTGTTAAGAATTCAAAGCCCACAAAAAAATTTGATGTGACATCTGACCTCCATTTTTCTATTGGCAGACGCAACATGTTGCGACTGGGATAGAAGACCGTTCGACTTTCTTTACAATGTAACATGTACAAATGTCTAACAACAGTTACTTTATGTACTCAGTGGCGTAGCCATGGGGGGGGGGCGTGGGGGGCGACAGCCCCCATGAAACCTTGTTGCCCCCAGTCGCCCCCCCCCCCTTACTGAAATTTTGAATTTCTAAAAAAATTATCATTGATCTACATGACGCCCCCCCCCTGAAATGTTCCAGCCCCCCCGCGCCCCCACTGAAAAATTACTGGCGACGCCACTGTATGTACTTATTTCACTCTGTGGTATCTAGATGGACTTGGGTCACCACATTTGTAACCTTTTCCAAAGCCCACATGTCACTGTTAGAGTGTGATTATTGTCCAATGTACCTGTTGTATTCTGTTGCGCCCCTGTGCGTGTGTCTACCCTTTAAAAAGGGAAATGGAGATCAGAGGTCATTACAAAGTTGTCCTTGGGGTCTGAATTCGTGACAGGCTGTAGAATAATACTTAAAATACACCAATTTGATCTATTTAGACCTGGCTCATAAACAAGTAGCTTTTGAAAAATTAAATATGATAAAAAGTGGCAAATAGGGGTCAAATATGAATTTTCATACATCTGAAAATTATTTTCATGTCACAAAAAGCCAACTTTTATAATTGGGTCATAAATAAAGTGGGGTTTTGAATAGAAATCTTATCAATATATTCGAATAGGGCATACAAAGTTCATTGACCTCTTAAAGGTCACGAGACGAAATGCCCTTTATATGAAAATACTTTTCATAGCATGAGCACCTAACCTTTAGAGTTGGGTCTTGAAAAAGTTGGGGTCTAAAATGTTAACCTTATAAATAACTATATATACTGTAAATATAGGTTATTGACCTCTGAAAGGTCACCGGAGGTCATGTATGATTTTGTTCACATCTGATCATTATTTTCATTGCCTGAAGACCTATGACATAGACTTGGGCCATAGGAAAGTGGTGTTTTCAAGAACAATTATTATAAATAGTGTATATAAAGTTCATTGCCCTCTCAAAGGTCACCAGAGTTCAAATATGAAATGTCTCCACATCTGAAAATTTTCTTCATGGCATGAAGAATCAACATGCGAAGTTTCATGCTTTGGTCATAAAGTGCACAATTGAATCATATATTTGACCTTAACAGCCCCACTATTTTAAACTGTTTATAAGTTCCGTGGTGAACCGTCATGAAAACTAATCCGTAGTGCAACCGTGGGACATCCGTAGGACAACCGTACCTATTTGTAGTGTTATTCGTGGCTATTCGTGCATATTTTTGGAGATTCGTAGCTCATTCGTGGTTAGCCTTACGCCGCTCCCATTGTGGATTTAACTTGCCGGTATCAGACAAAGCGGCGAAAGGCGAAGCGAATGGAGTGGTAGACCACACACGCAAGTGGTGAAGCCACGAGGGCCTTTTCCAACTTGTCAGGAATGTCTTATGGTTTTCTTTATAATCTTGATTTTTGCTACCCCAAAAGGGGAGGCAAAATTCCAACCAATCATCAGCCTGTTCGTGCGTCCGTGGCTACTACCCGGACGCGTCGACGCGCCCGGATGCTTGCACAAAATTAAAAAACAAAAAATGCGAGTCTAGTTTTCCACGAGGTCGTGACCAAGTAATTGTTTTCACATTATCTTATTTTAAATTCCACTTATAAAAGTATTTCAAGAAATAATTTGAGTGTATTAGTTTTTTTCATCTAAACTTACAGTTATTTGCTCTCACGTTTTCCTTACTCACCCTTCTTTCACAAATGGAAGCAACTAAGCAAAATCTGCGTTGTTATTGATTAACCTTTCAGTACTCTTGTTATTTGCATAAAACTATGAATATTTCAAGGTCAAGTGGGCAAAGGCCTCGTGGCTTCGCCACTTGTGCGTGCTGACTTAATCTTTTCTCCAGTCGCTTCGTGCTTTCGCAGCTCCGTCCTCTATAAGACAAAACGGCCTTGGAAAAAAGGCTAATTCGTTTCACAAATCTCTACGAATTCGCTACGAATGTCCCATGGATATGCCCGGATGTGCAAGGGTTCTGCTATGGTTGTACTATGAATATGCCGTAGGAGAACCTTGTTCAAACGTGGCCCAAACGCAGACAACTGTGGCATTAACGTCTTTATTCTTAATAATACCGTCGATGTTCTTCAGCAATTCGTATATATTCTTGACCTGAAACCGTAATACATTCTGAGAGGGGGTCGATTTCTCCACAAATCTCGACGGTTCATCGTGATCCATTGATTCTTGGTAAACCATGGATATTCGTAGATCCAACCGTGAATGTGTGACTTGGGCCTTATTAAGACTCCCGTCACACTTATTCGGAATCAGCATGAATTAAGCAGAATGCCTTTCGAATACTTAGAACGCGCTTCGAACCCGCCTCGAATGATTTTTGCACATTCTTGGTGTATTAGCTCTCGAATGCAGCTCAAATGTAGTTAGAACAAAGTAGGAATATTTAGAATGCTGTTAGAATGAAGTCAGAATATTTAGAATGCACTTCAATTGCTGCCCGAATACTGCTCGAAGTTTGGTTGGAAGGTGCATGCCTCGAATGCTGTACGAATTCACCTCGAATGCAGTCAGAACGCTCCCGGATTGGCAACTGAACGGCACGAAGGCAAATCCCCGAGGCTGCAGGGTGGAGTATATTCCTTGTCTCTCTAAAGAGGCAGCTGTTCTTTACAATGACTATGTTACAATGTTTGAAACTGATCCCGTCTTAGAGGCAACAACCTTAGAGGCAGCAGCCGGGGAGAAGGTGATGGAAAACATCTACCAAGACTGCCCCTCAACAACCCAAGGTCACTGCAAATCAAGTTGCGCATCAATTGCTCTTGAATGGGAAAAGCGGAAAAAAGTAGCAATGGATCAAGCTAGACCGCAACAAGTGCACCGAAGACCCTGGTTTCACAAGACCATTCACCATGGAAGAGCTAGAAATTGGCTTGTCAAGTCTCAAACCAGGAAAGGTCATTGGGCTAGACAACATTGCGACTGAGCAGATCAAGTACTTTAGACCTGAGGCAAAGAAGTGGCTTCTGCAGTTGTATAACCACTGTCAGACAACACATAAGCATCCTAAGATCTGGAAGAAAGCTCACGTGATAGCGCTGCTAAAACCAGAGAAAGATCCATCAAGCCCAAAGAGCTAGAGACCAATTTCACTTCTCAGCCATACCTACAAGCTGTTTGAACGCCTAATTCTTAACAGAATAGCTCCAACAGTAGACAAACGCCTCATCCCTGAGCAAGCAGGATTTCGTCCTGGAAATTCAACAACAAGCCAAGTGCTCAACCTGACACAACACATCGAAGATGGTTTTGAGAAAGGGATGGTAACCGGTGCAGTCTATGTTGACCTGTCTGCAGCATATGATACAGTCAACCATAGATGTCTGCTTAGCAAGATCTTGGAGCTGACAAAGGATATCCGGCTAACAGAGCTGGTTGAAAGTATGCTGGAGAACAGGCTGTTCTTTGTGGAGTTGGGTGGCAAACGAAGCAGATGGCCTAGGTTGAAGAATGGTCTTCCTCAAGGGAGCGTGCTTGCCCCCATTCTTTTTAACATCTACACCAACGACCAACCGACAAGTGATGAAACATGTCTCTTTGCATATGTTGACGATCTGAGTGTTGCCGCACAAGATACGGACTTCTCAGTAGTGGAGAAAAGGCTGACTGGTGCTCTCAGTCAGTTAACACTGTACTATTGTAGTGAGCGCGGAGTAGTGCCGTGGGGCTTGAGTCTTGTTGGGGGCGAGTTAACATACACACACGGCGGAGATTAAGTTTCACTGGAGAATCATGGATTATGTACTCATTCATTTGTTCCTTCGTCTTTATTGGTTGCTCAGAGTCGAAGGGAAGGAGGTAGCTAGTCGCTGCACCAGGCTAAGCACGGCAAACAGTAGCTTTCATCATGATTTCCAGCGGCATTCGGGGGAATTATCTCTCTATTTTCCCCAATTCGGAGGCCATTTCTCTCATCTCTCCCCATGACACAGATTTCTATCCTTCTCGTTTGTCACTAGTTCCGGAGCACTGCCCCGCGAAGCCTGTTTACCGCTGTCTGGGTTACCTCTCCCTTCTCTTAGAATAACCAGCTTTTGTATCATTCTAAAGATCCTTAGTAATATTCAAAGAGTATACTTAACTACAAATTATGTAAGATACAGTCTTTTATAAGCACCAAACAATAATTAATGAGGCCCTATATTATCTTACATGACATCGAATGCCAGTCTTTGCAGACATATCCCTGCGCTGCATGGATACACGTTCTATTTTTAGAATATTGTGCACACACCTGGGCAGGCCAGCTTATTGGCAATTTAACGGTGAGTAGGCGAGCGCCCTCTGTTCACCAAATTTGTGACTGATCAACAACAAATCACTATCATAAATCATTTCTCCACACTATGAAGAAAACCACCTCCGTGCCAACCCATCCAAGACACAGGTGTGTGCCTTCCATCTGAGAAACCACGAAGCCAAGCGCCAACTTCAAATAACCTGGTCTGGAGCGACTCTTGAACACTGCGAGCACCCTGTCTACCTAGGTGTCACCCTTGATCGTTGTCTCACTTTTAAGACCCACATTCAAAGGACAAAGGCGAAAGTGAGTGCACGCAACAACATCTTGTTCAAGCTCACCAATACAAGATGGGGTGCAAGTCCACAGACCCTGCGGTCCACTGCCTTAGCTCTCTGCTACTCCACAGCTGAGTACGCGAGCCCAGTACGGGAAAGATCTGCCCATGCTAAGAAGCTAGATCCAGCCCTTAATGCTTCCTGCCGACTGATCACAGGCTGTCTCATTCCGACAAACACCAACAGCCTCAACACCCTGGCAGGCATAGCCCCGCCAGACATCAGAAGATCAGCAGCCAGCATGAAGGAGCGTCAGCGACAGACAAATGACGATCGATTTCCTATGTTTGGCCATACACCAGCACAGAGTCGCCTGAAGTCAAGGAAAAGCTTTCTGAAATGTGTAACTCCTCTTGAGGATGACACAACAAGCGAGGCACGAGTCACCACGTGGGCAGGAAGAAACAACAGTTTGCCACCCTTGGCAACCATGGGGCTGATGGCTAGAGAGCAACTACCACCTGGTGCAGACGCAAGCTTGGCAAAGTGGAAATGCCTAAACAGACTGAGAACTGGAGTTGGCAGAGCCAAGATGACACTCAACAAGTGGGGATATAGTTCCTCCAATGATACCATGTGTGATTGTGGCGTAGAGCCACAAACTATGGAGCAGCTTTTGAGATGCCCTCTTCTACAACACCCTTGCACAGCTGCCGACCTTGCGTTGTACAATGAAGATGCAGAGAAATGTGTTCGGCGTCGGCTGAACCGAATTTAGCTTTGTGACGTGGACTCGATAAGAAGAAGATCACAAACGTGCATATTTGGAAGGCCTATATCTACAGAACTGCAAGTCTGATTGGTTTGAAACTTAGTTTGTTGGTAGACCGGGATGTCTTGTAGGGAAAAATTGAGGTGACGTCACGATGACGTCATCGTGCGATTTAGTATTTTTTTTTTGAACTTTAAGCAATACCTCACAAACGCAACATGCAAAATTGAAAATTCTCTTTTTTTTTACTCATCAGTGCATCAATAATTACAAAGCAAATGAATTAATATTATAATTATACAATTCAGATATGGCAGAAATAAATTATATATTGGTGACAGAGCGAGAAGGAAACATGGGGTTACATCAATGGATACTTTTTTCTTTGATGGGTAGCTAATTTATCCCTTCTAGTTGCTATATAAAATTCAATTCTCTCCATCATTCTAACTAGATTCATAAAATGGTTAATTTGAGGAGGCTTTTCTTCATACTTACATTTATAAATGTACTGTTTACCCAAGATAATTACATAGTTAACAAAAAGGTCTGGGTCATAAATATAATAACCAAACATAATAGAAAATTCTGTAAGGACAATATTGACTTTACAAATTGACGTGAACCATTCCTCCACCTTTTTCCAAAAAACATGAAACAAAAGGACAATTAAAAAATAAATGATAATTTTTTTCCAAAACGGTTTTACAAAAGGTACAAAAATGGGTATCAGACAAGACAAATTTTGTGTAAAAAAGTCATTATTCACCTTTAACCTGTGTAAAAATTTAAATTGGAACTCTCTACACTTAACATCCAACGCACATTTAAAAGGTAGCACAAATCATCTTTATGTTCCAATCATCTTCATGTACCTGATACATCTCGGTCCATTTGTCAATAATTTTACACGGGATAGTTCTAATTTAATCCATTAGGAAATTGTAAATTTCTTTGACAAAAAAGGTGTTTGTTAAAAACAAAGTAGTCTGAATATCACACAAAGTCTGTCCCTTAAGTTTGTCTTTCCATTCCTGGGGAATGGCTTTTAGAACACCATAATACTCAATGAAATTACTCTTCAAATCATAATTTAATCTAACCTCATTGAAAGTAAAGAAATAGCCTGAGTCAGCTATAAGATGCCTAATTTTTAAAATCCCTGCCTCAAGCCAGTGTCTATAAAATAAAGGTTGACCTTGAATACTTATACAAGAATTATACCAAAGGCTCTGATTACAGTAATCTTGCATTGAAACAGGAGGTTTATGAGCGAAACGGCTCCAAGAACACAAAATATCCTCTAGCAAGCGGGAATTCAGCTTCGATTTCACAAAACGAAGGGCAAAATTCCCTTGAAAAATTACCGGCCCTCCTACTCGATGAAGCGAATGCCAAAAAACTGCTTCCAGCTCCCCTTATTATTGGCATCAAGGAGCCTCTTCACCCAAGATTCCTTTAATGCATAAACATGCTGTTCATAATCAACCATATTTAGCCCACCTTCGTCAATAGTATTAAATAAAACAGTACGCTTAATTTTATCCGGCTTATTATTCCACACGAAGGAGAAAAATAACTTATTAATTTTCTTAAAAAATGCATGGTCTGGATTTGGTAAAACAGAGGACACAAAAGTTAACTTAGGCATTATTAGAAACTTCAAAATAGTGATTCTTCCCAGTAATGTCCAGAGTTGCTGACTCGAGTCATGTGACTTGGACTCGAGTCGGACTCGAGTCGCTATTTTTGTGACTTGTGACTTGACTTGTAAATACCAGCTTTGACTTGTGACTTGACTTGGACTTGCAAACAATGACTTGTGACTTGACTTGGGATTGCACAAAATGACTTGTCACCAACCCAAGTCAGACGCTACTTGAGCGACCCAATACACTTTAATTAAGCTATTATACTTTTAATTAGCTATTCGGTTTACGCCTTACGTGCATTAAAAAACGGACTTTGGCTTGCGCGGTTTCTACTTCGCCCAGCTGCAGCTGTAGATCATATCAGTAAGTTGAGCTGTTACGTTGCGTGCACTTCTGGTTGGTAAATAAGAACAGCCTCCCCAGACTCTTTCCTCTTGCTATGAGGGTGCTGTCTGTTCCTGCTACTAGCTCCCCCATCGAATGTGTATTCAGTCATGGAGGAATAATTATGAGGCCACACAGAGCAAAGTTGAGTGATACTATGCTATCAAATATTGTTTATTTGAAGTGTAACAGTTTGCACATGAAAAAAATAGAGTTTTTTTTTTATTGAAGTCGCCCAACACAAGGCCCCCAAAAGGCCAATCAAGGTTTTTATAAATGCAGTTTATAGATGCAGCGAGAAAGCTTCATTCCAGAAATAGACCTCAGTGACTGAATCCAGTAAAATGAATAGTTCCCACTAGTTTCAAAAGTTTTCAATAAGACTGTCACAACAAACTACAGTTTTCAATAACCAAGTCTCTTGCATAATGTAATGGTTGAACAAACTTTGAAACTGAAAGGAGCCTTTCATGAAAAGAAAGCAGGCCTTTGTCAATTGCATGTAAAATACCGGATAGCCTAACCCATTGGTAGGCGTTTAGTATACATGAATAATTTTTAATAGTTTTAGTTTTAATAAAGTGTTAGTATACTACATGTAATCGAGTGAGTGAAGTCTTTTTTTCATGTCATCTCAACATTTATTTCTACAATGTAAAGTAAATTTACTAAAGTATACAAAGGGCTAATATCCGACAGATATGTGATTAACTACAAGAATAGTAATTGCAACACATTGAAAAGGGGGAATTAAGGAGGCATGTTCAAAATAACTCGTAAGTTGACGCCAGGTTCTTTTAGCTTATTACAGCTGGACAAAATAATGTGCAACTTGACGTGTTCTTGGACAAAAATACTTGTGACTTGACTTGTGTTAAGACCAAATGACTTGTGACTTGACTTGTGACTGAACCTAATGACTTGTGACTTGACTTGTGACTGGACCTAATGACTTGTGACTTGACTTGGACTTGCAACAATGACTTGTGACTTGACTTGGACTTGCAAAAAATGACTTGCTGCCACCTCTGGTACAGTCAGGTTTCTCATATTCCAAATCTTTAAAGTATTTTCTATAGAAGTTTAAATGAGAAGAAAATTTAAATTGAAAAGCTCCTCTTTCAATAACAAGAAAGCAATACCCAGAGCTTTAAAATAATGATTGCTCCATTTTAAGCATAGTTCCGGGAAAAAAAACACCACAATATTTTTTGCTAGAGCCAATATGAATAACCTCGGATTTATTTAGGTTGATTGTCAACCCTTTGCACCGCTTGAAATCTTCCAAAATATAAAGAATTGTGCCTAAGGATTTTTTTAATCCGTCCCCAAAAATGGCTGTATCATCGGCAAACTGAGAGATTTTTGAAGTATGCCCATTTACCTGAAGACCAGAAACATGCTGGTTATTCCTTATGGCTACAGTAAGAGGCTCCACGGCTAGAACAAAAAGAAAAGGGGATAAGGGCAACCTTGCCTCACTCCTCGTGTCAATGAAAAACATTCAGAGGAATAACCATTATTAATAATAGTACTCTCAATGTTACTATAAAATCTTTAACCCATTTTCTCAAGTCCTCACCAAAACCAAAATACAACAAAACTTTATCCACATACTGCCATTACAACTTATCAAAGGCTTTTTTTCAAAGTCGACACAAAACAACATACCAGGAATATTTTCATCTTCTGTGTACTGTAAAGTTTTAAGGATAGTAATAATGTTTTCGCCAATATATTTACCCTGGATAAAACCTGTTTGATCAGAACTAATGAGAGAGGTCAAATGACTCTTAAGTCTAAAAGCAATAGCTTTAGCAGCTATCTTGTAATCGGTTTTTTTTTAATCGAAATTGGACGCCAGTTACCTAAAAACAGAGGATTGTTATTTGTCTTGGGTAAGGGAGCAATAATTCTTCTTCGCTGGGAAACTGACATTTCACCCAAGTCAAAAGAATAATCAAGAGCATTAATGAGAACCCAGGCCCTCGAGGCTCCGAGCCGAGTGAAAAAGAAAGAGTGATTACTGAATGGTCCGATTTAAAACCACTAACAATATCAGCACTGTCAATACGCGAGATTAAACTGAATGAAACTAGAAAAAAAATCAAGTCTGCACATAATAGGGGGCTCATGATTGGAAGTCCAGGTGTACCTTTTAGAATCCGGATTTTTATCCCGCCAAATATCAATGAGATCAAAATGTTCTTTCAAACCTAACAGTTCTTGTTTAACTGCAAAATTAGTGTGGGGACGACCTCTAAATTTATCTAAAGCAAAATTTCAACAATATTAAAGTCGCCACCTAAAATAATATGTCCCTCCGCGTAATTATCGACAATATTGGAAATCTCTTGAAAAAACCCAGGATCATCATTGTTAGGGGCGCAAAATTCTTTTTGTTTTATGTTTTTTTTTTAGGTAACATGTGTTTGCCCAACATTTAAAAAAGTGTGACGTTAAGATGACATCATCAAAAATGCCATTTTCGAAAACTCATATAAGGAAAGGCCTAATCGTCATGAAACTTTGTGGATAGGCAAATGGTGTCATAAGTATGCAAAATCTAAGATTTTTTATGATTTTTCTAAATGTATACAATTTTATCACACTTACAAAATTTTACTCTTTCTTTCATGGGATTGACGTCAAACGTGCATATTTTTAAGTCCTATATCTACAGAACAGTAAGTCCGATTGGGTTGAAACTCGGTATATAGTTAGACCGGGAGGTGCTATTGATGTAAAAATTGAGATGACGTCATGATGACGTAATCATCTGATTTTATATGAATTTTTGAATGTTTGAACCTTTAAGCCGTATCTGACGAACACTACATGCAAATTTCAAAAATCCTTTTGTAGTTGGCTTGTCAGGTGATTGGTATGTGCACAAATGTTTTTAAAATGCGTGACGTCACGATAACGTCATCAGAAAACGCAATTTTCCCAAACGCATATAACAGAAGTTCCCTTCGTCATGAAACTTTGTGGATAGGTAGATAATGTTACAAGTATGCAAAATTTGAAATGATGTCACCCCGACGTGATCAGTTGATATTTTATAATTTTCTTAATATTTAAGATTTTATTCCGCTTACAAAAATTTACACTTTCTTTCATGGGATTGACGTCAAACTTGGTGCACATCAAGACCACAAGGAAAACATGTGCAATGACAAGTGTTGTTATGATGACGTCATCGCGGAATATGTGACGTGGATCATGTTAAAAGGTGTATATTTTTAAAGTCCTATATGTTGAGAAGTTAGTCCTGTAACTACGTTATGTTCTTGCATATGGACACACAAAAAAGAAATACATGTTTTGTTCATCGAACAGACATAGCTCTAGTCTTTCTTCTTTTTGTTTCACGCAAGACCCATAGACTTTGTACACGAATTTAGTACCCAACACTTTTGGCATTGAACTTTGTCAAACATCATTCAAATTAAGCATATGCATTGTCCTTATGGCAAAGTTGTGTCCCGAAGAGTGACGTCATGATTACGTCATCACAAGCGTGCATATTTTGAAGCCCTATATCTACAGAACTGTAAGTCCGATTGGGTTGAAACGTGGTATGTGGGTAGACCGGGATGTGTTATTGATAAAAAAATGAGGTGACGTCATGATGACGTCAACATGCAATTGTATATGAATGTTTGAATTTTTGGACCTTTAAGCCATATCTCATGAACGCAACATGCTAAATTCAAAATTATTTTTGCATTTGGTTTGTTAGGTAATAGGTATAAGCACACATTTTTGGAAAGTGTGTGACGTCATCATGACATCATCAAAAATGCAATTTTGTAAAATGCATATAAGGGAAGATCCGATCTTCATGAATCTTGGTGGGTAGGTAGATAATGGCACTAGTATGCTAAGTCCGAAGTGACGTCACGATGACGTCATCGGTTGATTTATGATTTTTGAATTATTTATAATTCTATTCTGCATCCAAAATTGCATACTTTCTTTCATTGGATTGACTTTAAAATTGGTTCAAGCCAAGATCACAATGACAAAATCTGCATTGATGATGGTCTTAAGATGACGTCATAGCAGGGCATGTGACGTCATGTCACAAAGCTTTATTTCAAATCCCATGGACAATGCACATGAATTTTGTACACACCACTTTTGGCATTGAACGTTGTCATACATCATTCGAGTTAAGCATATGCATTGTCTTTAAAACGAAGTTGTGTCCCGAAGAGTAACGTCATCATCACGTTATCATGGGTCATGTTTACGTCATCACAAACGTGCATATTTTGAAGCCCTATATCTACAGAACGGTAAGTCCGGTTGGGTTGAAACTTGTACGCGATTTAAGTACACGCCACTTTTGGCATTGAACTTTGTCATACATTATTCAAATTAAGCATATGCATTGTCCTTATGGCAAAGTTGTCATCAGGGGTCACGTTGCGTCATTACAAACGTACATATTTTGAAGTCCTATATCTACAGAACTGTAAGTCCGATTGGGTTGAAACTTGGTATGAGGGTAAACCTGGATATGTTATAGGTAAAAAATGTGATGACATCATGATCACGTCATAATGCGATTTTATATGATTATTTAAATTTTGGGACCTTGAAGCCATATCTCACGAACGCAATATGCAAAATTCAAAAATCTTTTTGTAATTAATTTGTTAGGTAACAGGTATTTGCAAAAAAAAATTCAAAAAGTGTATGACCTTGTCATGAAGTCATCAAAAATGCGATTTTTCAAAATACATATAAGAAAAGGTCTGATCGTCATAAGACTTAATGGGTAGGTAGATAATGGAACTAGTATGCAAAGTCCCAAGTGACATCACGATGACGTCATCAGTTGATATTTTATGATTTTTTAAATATTTATAATTTTGTTCTGCTTCCAAAATTACACACTACCTTTCATCAAATTGACTGTAAACTTTGTTCAAACCAAGACCACAGTGACAACATTTGCATTAAAAAGGGTTTTCAAGATGACGTCATCGCAGGGCATGTGATGTCATGTGATAAAGCTTCATTTTTGAATTATTCTTAGCATTGTGAACAACCTTAAACTGTTTTAACCTTTTTAAAAAGTGACTCCTTTTTAAAAAGTACAAAGATAGCTGCGAAAAAGCCCTATGTTTCTGTTTGAACAGACAAAGCTCTATTCTCTTTTGGCTTTTTCGCAAATTTGCGAAAAAGCCTTTTTTTCGTGCGATGACGTTTTTTAGAAATTTAGAAAAAAAAATGTGATGTCAGGATGACGTCATCAAAAATGCCATTTTAAAAAACACATATAAGAGAAGGCCCAATCGTCATGAAACTTTGTGGATAGGTAGATGGTGTCACAAGTATGCAAAATCTGAAATGACGCCACCATGACCTCATCAGTTGATTTTTTAATAATTAAAAATTTTTTTTTTTTACATTTTATTGCATTTACAACATTTTACACTTTGTTTTATTGGATTAACGTCAAACTTGGTGCACAGCAAGACTACAGTAAAATATGTGGACTGACAGGTATTATTATTATGACGTCATCATGGGACACGTGGCGTCATCACAAACGTGCATATTTTGAAGTCTTATATCTACAGAAATGTAAGTCCGATTGGGTTGAAACTTAGTATGTAGGTAGACCCACTTTAAGCCATATCTCATGAACGCAACATGCAAAATTCACAATTAATTTTGTGTTTAGTTTGTTAGGTAATAGGTATATGAACAAAATTTTAAAAAGTGTGTGACGTCATCAAAAATTGCGATTTTTCAAGATACATATAAGAAAAAATCCAATTGTCATGAATCTTGGTAGGTAGGTAGATAATGGAACTAGTATGCAAAGTCCGAAGTGACGTCACGATGACGTCATCATTTGATCTTTCGTGATTTTTTAAATATTTATAATTTTATTCTGCATCCAAAATTGCACACTTCCTTTCATCAGATCGAGTTTATACTTGGTTCAAACCAAGACCACAATGACAAAATGTGCATTGAGGATGGTTTTCAAGATGATGTCATCGCAGGGCAAGTGACGTCATGTGATGAAGCTTTACGGTATTTTTGGAATTGTTCTAAGCATTTTGAACAACCTTCAACTGTATCAAGCGCTCTCAAAAATGACTGCAAAGGGATAAACATAACATAAACATAATATATGTTGAATGCGAAAAAGCCCTATGTTCTGTTGTAACAGACATAGCTCTAGTTGCTTTTCCGCTTAAAAGCGGAAAAGCATTGTTTCTGTTCTGATTTTTTTTCTCTCTTCTTTTGATCTTTTTGGGTCCACCCCAAATCCCATTGACTTACGTTTTTGGTACGTTTTACGTTTTTTGTACACGTTTTTGGTACCCGCCACTTTTGACCTAAAACAAAGTCCTTTTCCAATGAAACTAAATATTGGTGTATATGATGACCTTGACCCCCTTAATACGTGTGAGAAGTTTCAGGCGTATGACGTCATCAGACCGGAAGTTATAATGAAAAGACCCTTTTTCCTTTGAAAATTCCTGAAAAATCGACCATGGCAGTTTTTATATTTGTTTTTACTTTAATTGTCGATTTAAGGGTAGGTCTCAAACTTTTAAAAGCTTCGAGGCAATAAGCGAACTCGAACATGGCCTGCGCACGCTTAAAACTTCAGGTTGACAATACCTCTGCTTTAAAACATGCACAGGACGTCCACAATGAACATGTACATGCACGTACGTTGTACATATCGTATGTCAGTCAGCCCGCTGCGCACGTGTTGCTGAGGTCAAATCGTGTCCACAGTGACCGTTTTAGCCAATTTTCGGCTAACCTTGACAGATTTTATGATCACAGTCAGGGACGTATTATTGATAAAAACAAATCATAATGCAGAAAAGCCCTATGTTCTGTTGCAAACAGACATAGATCTTTACTTGTATGTCTACGGGTCCAACAGATAATCAATATTGGGAAAAGCTCTGTGGTTGTTCACAACCACAATTTCTATTTTTAGCTGTTCCCAATTTCAATTGGGAAAAGCTATTGTTTTCGTTAAAGTTTTTTTTTTCCTTTTTTTTCTTTTTTCTTTTTTTTTCTTTTTTTTTTCTTTTTCCACTTTTCCCCATAGGTTTTGTACACGTTTTTATTCTACAAGCCACTTTGGCAATTATTTTAAATCCGATCAACTTTAAACTCAGCATAGTAATCATAGTAGTAAAACCATCATCTGAGGATGTATGCCGAAACTTTTCGTCATGCTGACGTCATCACGTGATTTATTATAGATTTTTGAATATTTAATTTTTCTCATAGACTTTGTACACAGAAATTTCTAAAAAAAATTTCGATTTTCATAGGGCATTTTCAACTTTTTGCCAGTAATTCATTTACACCAATCCTTGTCCAAGCAAAGACCCTTACTCAAACAACATTGTGTAATGATGACGTCATGATGACGTCATCCGGTGTTTATTTATAGGCAATTGAATAGTGACACTTTTAATATTAAAAAATGCATAAGAAATCAACCGTACGCGTCCGCAGCATTCTGTTGCCAGCAAGTGGTAGAGTAGGTTGAGGTCTTTATTTCATTCAATGTGCGTGAAATCACGTGACCCTTGCTTCCGGTCGAAAAAGGCCCAAACCGGAAGTGGCTTATTATTTGAAAGTAGTAATAGATATGAACTTGCTTTCAACGGTGTTAGTCTCTTGGCTGATAGTATTCTTCAAATCATCTACCGATGACGTCATGCAATCTTCGAGCGCCCTCTAGCGACAGGTTGAAAATGTTCAAAAATGTATTTTGAATAGATGTCTGTAACGAAGTTTGTCAGAATCGCCCAAATATTAGTGTGTATGATGACCTTGACCCACTTAAGACGTGTGCGAAGTTTTAGGCGTATGACGTCATCAGACCGGAAATTACGTTAAAAAGACTGTTCCTTTTTCAAAAATTGCTAACAAATCAATCCGTACAGATATAATCTTTAATTGCCCATTAAATGATAGCGTAAACATTTGCCTCAACAGTGCCAAGTTCCCAGCTTGTCAAATTGTTTACACAGTTGACGCGGCGACGGCAAAAAATAACCTTGCGCAAGTTGCGGCAGAGAGAGTAAAAAATGCCGAGTCGACTCATCCAAGCATAAACCGCAAGTGTGTGCGTGTATACATACATTGACCAGATTCGGCATCGCCTGCTTCTCATACACCAAACACGCACGTGGTCGTGGCGCCGTCCAAGCGCCACTCTAGGGAGGTTTACGGCAATCACTTCAAAATTGTGCGGCGAAGAAATTCTCCTACATAAAAGAAAGCGAAAAAGCCCTGTGTTCTGTTTCGACAGACATACAGTTCTAGTTCTTTATTTTTTTCCGGACAATACTTCTCCGCGGGTTTACTCCTAAACCGTTCAAGATATAGGCTTGTAACTTCGAACACATATTGACCCTGATCCCGAGTAGTGCATATTGTCCTGGTGTCATGATGACGTCATCAGGTATCAAATTACAAGCAATTTAGTGTTTCTATTTTTTAATCATTACAAATCGATATAAAATCAACCGTGAGAGACCGGAACTTGTTTTTAATGGCAGTCAATAGAATAAAACTGGGTCTTCAATTTACTTCGTGGGTGTCAACTCATACGGCCCTTACTTCCGGTCGAAACCGGTCGAACCCGGAAGTGCCTTGTAATTTAAAAATGGTAAAATATATGAACGTGCTTTCAACGATGTTAGTCTTTGGCAAGAAAGTACTTTTCGAAACTGTAACCGATGACGTCATGACATATTAGAGCGCCCTCTAGCGGCATGTTGAAAAATGTCCAAAATGCATTTTGAATAGATGTCTGTGGCGAAGTTTGCTGTGATCTTTTGAGAATTGGAATATATGATGAACTTCATGCAAACAACACTTGTGTGAAGTTTGAAGCCGATGACGTCATCAGATTGGAAGTTACAACGAAAAGACTTTTTATTTTTCAAAAATCGCTAGAAAAAAATCAATCGTGAGAGACATAATCTTAAATTGTCCATTAAATGATAGATTAAACATTGGCGTCAATTGTGCCAGGCGCGTGGCTTGTCAAATTGTTCAAACACGTGACCCGCCGCCGACAAAAATACCCTAACGGTAGTCCGTCGCTCAAAAATTCAATGAAAGCGTAGAGCTGGGTGTGCGTGAGTACACTGCATGCACAGGACATTGTACATGTACATGCATTCAGTGCAGCCCCATTATTTCTTCATCGTCATGCTTGTTGGAACGGGGCCAAACACGTGGAGCGTAGTCTTGTGCTCAAGACGATTGGTCTTCTATAACAAATCCCATAGACTTTGTGCACGATTTTTCTCGTCAGCATTTTAGTCATAAAGCACACTCATTATGACATTGAAACTTAACATAGTCAAAGAACATATAGCAAAGGTCGTTGGCGAAGATGGACGCAATGATGACGTCATCATGTGATTTATTATGAAATTTTGAATATTTATTTAAGCCCATTGACGTTTTCCACAGTTTTTTCCACTTTGTGCCCTTCTTTTTCAAGGGACCTTTTTGGCCACTTTTCAATGGGGCATCTTCATCAAAGTAACACCAAGCAAAGACGGAATGCTAAAATTGTGCCAGAACAATGATGGCATGATGACGTCATCAGGTTTCACGTGACAAGCAATTAAACTTTGATATTTTATTGATAATGAGATCTGTCGTCTTGCTGTTTCCGGCAAGTGATAGAGTAAATTAAGGTCTTTATTTTTTTAACGTGTACGTAAAATCACATGACCCTTGCTTCCGGTCGAAACCGGAAGTGGCTTATTATTGGCTTATTATTTAAAATTGGAAATAGATATGAACTTGCTTTCAACGGTGTTAGTCTCTGGCCAGACAATATTCTTCAAAACTTGGACCGGTGACGTCATGAAATTCTCGACCGCCCTCTAGCGGCAGGTTTAAGAATTTCCAAAATGCATTTTGAATAGATGTCTGTGGCGAAGTGTTTTGTAATCGCCTGAAAACTGGTATATATAATGACCTTCATGCAAACAACACTTGTGTGAAGTTTGAAGCTGATGACGTCATCAGACCGAAAGTTACAACCAAAAGACCTTCTATTCTTCAAAAATAAATCAATCCTGAGAGATATAATCGTGAATTGTCCATCGAATGATAGCTTAAACATTGGCGTCCATTGTGTCAGGTTCGTGGCTTGACTATTGTTCACACTCGTGACCCGCCGACACAAATACCCTTATAGTAGTCCGTCGCTCAAAAATTCAATGAAAGCATAGCGCGTCGCCGTTCGGCCACGGCATAGGGCGCGCACGCCCGCCGAACGTAGCGTGGCTTTTCGTTTGCTTTTTGCGGGCGTACATGTATATGTACATGTCCAGTTATAAGTACGTAGACTTTGAGAAAGTCCGAGGAGAAGTACTGTTGTCACGCGTGTACGACTAAAATAGATCGCTGCGCGCTGTGTCATAACCGGGGTTAAGCTTGTACACTGCATGCACACTGCGATTCGGAAAGTAAAATGTGTGCACTTACGCTGTTCGTGGCGCGTCCCGGAAAGACATCCTCGTACGAACTATGAACGGCGATTTGGCGAATATAAATGTTTGTTTCTGTTTATAAAATTACCTTCGGATAGTAAGTATTATTTCGGTTTTTTTTCTTCAGGCAAAGGTATTGGGAGTTCATGCTGAAAACAGCTTACCATTTAAAATGGCTCCAGTTATGATCGGACACATGAATACATGCAAATCAATGAACATGCATCCTCTCCGAAAAACATCAGTATTCACTACCCATATTCACTTTTTCTACGTTTAAAAAAATAAATACATACTGACATTGATCACTTCCTAAAAGAAACATTTTTAAACAAAATGATTAATTTTATCAGACAGTTTAAATTTCGTTATCCTTTGTACATGTTCTTACATAACAAAATATTCATAACTTTAGTAACTGGACAGTGTTTCATAAAATAGTTGTCTACCCGACCACTCTGCGTTTGTTACAAAAAACGTTAAGATCTAGTCTTTTTTTTCCCGTAGCCTACAGCACGTTTCCGCGGGTTTTCTCCTAAACGGTTTATGATAGGAACTTGTAACTATATATCGACCCTCATCCTAAGTGGTGAATATAACTCTGATGTCATGATTACGTCATCGGGTGTCAAATTACAAGTGATTTTAGGTGGAAAAGTTACCAATTACTTTCACCTATAACTCTTGAACTAAATAATCAATGATGTTTGTATTGTGCAGTGAGATAGACCATCAATTGCTCAACATTTTTTATCGTGTACTTAATTCGCTTGACCTTTACTTCCGGGTCTACCGGAAGGTCAAAGTTAGGTGAATTAAAAATGAAGACGTTAGCCAGAAATAAAAACAAGGCAAAATTTCTTCCGAACGGTTTACGGTACAATCACAAAAACTTGTGTGAACTTGTACCATGTTACGAAGATGTTATACATTTTGTTACGTCATCATGACGTCATCAGGTATCAAATTACAACCTATTTAAGGGCAAATTTTGACAAAACAGTTTTGCTATATCTTTTGAACTAAATAGAGTATCGTGTTCGTTTTTTCGTGAGGTTGTAGACTATGCCGTGAAAAATATTTCTTTTTCCCGAACACAAAACCGCTTGACCTTTACTTCCGGTGTTACCGGAAGTGCAAAGAAAACTGAATATAACGCAAAAGCGGAAGCATTTTTCTACAGACATTATAATT
Source organism: Patiria pectinifera (assembly GCA_029964075.1). Classification (NCBI taxonomy): domain Eukaryota; kingdom Metazoa; phylum Echinodermata; class Asteroidea; order Valvatida; family Asterinidae; genus Patiria; species Patiria pectinifera. Next base: position 14,774,973 of record CM057134.1, read on the forward strand.
ATTATGCAAGTATTTATTGAGAAATGGAAGTCACAAAAAACATTGCGATGACGTCATAATCCGAAAGGGCGCCCCCTAGCGGCACATAAAATTGTGTTTGTTTTCTTTAATCTGAAGAGTATTGGTTCCAATTTTACCAAATCGCCCCTTGATATTTTTTGATTAACCACATATAACTTAGCAAGGTTTTAAATTCATGACGTCATCACACCGGAAGTTACGTCGATTAGAATTTTGAAATGATCATATTTTAAATTGAATTCTATCATTTGTTCCATGTCGTATATCTTCGTAGCCCAAATAACGATACCATAACAATTAATGTTAACCTTTTGCTTCCAAGTCCTAGTGCCGCCATGAAAACCGAAAGTTAGGTGTTATAAATACATACAGTTATATTTTCCATATTGGAAGTTGACAAACTAGTTCCCTCGGCTTCGCCTCTGGAACTAGTTTGTCAACTTCCAATACCTCGGGGAGCGAATATCGACTGTCCACCCTCAAACCATGTTATATTTGTATACTGCACAATGCCTGTCCGATATGGATTATTGCAGCCTCGTTTTTCGCTTAAAAAACCCTGTATCTTCAGTTGTAAAGGGACGAAGGGGGTAGGTACATTTAATACAAATCTTTGCTAAAGGGCCTGTCACATTATTTGCGATTTCATAGGAGACCTTACGGTCACCAAAAATATTTCATAAATTTAACAATCGCAGCGGGGACGCAAGAAAATGACAACTTACTGACTCAAAGAAGCTCAAGCTACGCTCATACTGTGCTCTTCCCGCGCTTACGATGCGCTCAACTTGCTCTCTATGCGTCCTAGTAGCTCGCGTCGCGCTCTCTATTCGACCAAAATACGCTCATGTGACGTCACTTGTGCTGTATAGATACCACGACGAAACGGTCAATACACAGTCCAGTTTCAAAATTATTCTACAAGCTCATCGCATTTGAGTAACTTTCTCATGGAGACTACATCGACTACCTTGCGCCTGTAGGCTGTCTTAATGCCACTTCGATGTCGCACGATTCACGCTCGCACAGCGCCCGAGACGCGTCATTACGGCGTCTAGGCCAGGGCGCAGAGGTGTTGCGATTGTTTTGAGCATGTTCAAAGACCTTGGCGCTCATCGGAGACCATTAGGACCCTCTCGCGCCCATCTGGCGACCTATGTAGTTGTCGCTGCGATCTAGTAGTTGTTTTTGCACCCCAGCTATTTTTTCAAGGACGCAGTGAGAGCGCATATAAGATCGCAGACAGTGTGACAGGGCCTTAATAGAGACTACATCGACTTCCTTGCGCCTGGGCTGCGTCAATGCCACGTTAATGTCGCACAATTCACACTGGCACAGCGTCCGAGTTGCGTCATTACGGCGCCCTTCATGTTCAAAAACTTTGGCGTTCATCGGAGATCATTAAGACCCTCCGGTGCCCATCTGGTGACCTAGTTGTCACTGCGATGTAGCAGTTGTGGTTGCACCCAGGCCATTTTTTAGGGACGTACTGAGATAGCATATATGATCGCAGCCAGTCCTACTGGGTCTTAAAATACATACAAGGAGATGTCTAACACTACGTATGCAGACTTAACTACATTTTTAAAAGTCAAGGTTTTGCCACCATGATGGCCTTCAATATATGCATTAGTAAAATTATTTCCACCATCAAAATGAAAACGTGGTTTGCAGCTACCGAATAATATTTCAGATAATGCTACCCGTCTCTCTGTCATAGATCGAAGGGAATGCTTAACTGGCCAAGACGTGTGCTTTGATGAGTAGAGGAAATATAACTCGGGGAAGTGTCGACCAAGTCGTGACTTTGGGTTCTTAAATGATATTAATGTGGTATCAAAGGCAAAAGCTTCATAGCGGTACACAAATGGAAAGATATCGCCCAGAAAAGGTCCACAAGAATGTCACCGAGATGGTAGCCATGATAGATGTTTTGAAAATTGTAGCCAAAATTGTCTTAACATTTGTGCGTCTTCAATGATTGGAATACCGTATTTAGAGTATGCTACTTATCTTTAAATTATTTCTCATTTTGGACAACATGAGGAACGCCGAAGGTTGATTGAGCCTTTGTGTGGAAGTTTTATAGCTAGTACGGTAGATTGGTGTGGAATTGTTCATTTGATGATAAAAGCATGGAATTTGACATAAAATCAGAGTATGTCATCTGGTCACTACCCATCAGTGGATTCAAGTTCGCGTTAAGTCAACCTTGTCTCATGTGAGCAAATACTTTGTATAATAATTATAGTGAACGCTTTCGTCATGGTGGCAATCTCTGGAAAGATTCCAAATTGGCATCATGAAGTCTTTAAGCCAGCGGGTGTTAAAACACTAGAAACCATAAAAAATGTTAACGGTGAAACTGGGCCATGATCTGATCCGTCACCCAAAATAAAATTCATGCTTGTACTCATGTCAGCGGCCAGCTTAGTAGCCCTTTTGAAAGCCATGAAGGAGGGAAACGGTAGGGAAATAGAAATGGATTCGGTGATCAGTAGTCTGTTCCACATTTTGCACTACATCAGTTATCATAATTGTTAGGGATATATGTGAGGACATATCATGTAAATTAGTTATTATATACTGACAGCCATCTCGGCTGCTATGTTCGCTATATCGAGTTGGCATCATACAGTTTTATGATCAGCATGTCTCAAAGGCCAAAAAACACTCAACAATATTACTTGAACTGATAAAATGTATTTATCTGGTCTGCTGCCGGACAGGAAGCTATTGTACTCCGTACATGCGGCCGTGTTGGCAGCCATGTATATTGGCAGCCATATTGTATTGCATGACTGTGGAAATAAAGGCAATTCCAAAAACAATTGTGGGGTGCCTTGGTCCAATAGTTACGGTGTTCGACTCGTGTGCCGTGGTACATGCATAGGTTCGAATCCTGACCGTGGGAACATGGTGCTTGTGCTTTTGTCTTGAGCAAGGCACTTTACCATTCTTGATCTGTCCTTCGGACAGGACGTAAAGCCGTAGGTTCCGTGTGTTGCGTGTTCCGTGTGTTGTGTTTTGCACGTGAAAGAACCCAGTAATACTTGTTGCGGAGTTTGTTATGAAGATTAGCCTCAACAAAACAATAGTTCTCTCTCAAGGGACACCAGTATCTACATCAATGGTTCGGCACTAAGTGTGGTTAAACGAGTTCTGCTACCTTGGTTCCACGATCACTAACAAAAACTCTCTGGATGCGGATATCGACACTCGCAGCCGCGGGAAGTCTTCAACCACCTTTGGTAAGCTTCGTTCTCGCGTGTGGGACAAGCGGGACCTCTCCATCAATCTTAAAATCCGTGTGTACACAGCTTGCGTACTGAGTGTCCTACTTTACTGCAACGAGACTTGGGGGCCACGTACAGCTGCCAGGAGGGACGCTTAGATTTATTTCACTTCCGTTGCCTCCGTTCCAACTTGGCATCACATGGAAAGACCGCGTTTAAAACTTTTCCATCCTTAATCTCACTGGAGCAACTGATATGTTCACCATGCAAAGAGTACGTTACCTTCGATGGACCAGTCATGTTCGCAGAATGGATAATGATTGCGCTTCAAGGATGTCCTTAAGAGAGACTTGTCTGCATTTGACATTCTGCATGATACCTGGGAGACTGTTGCACTACTCCTCCCGGCGCTCTGCTATCCACTCAGGGCATTCAGTCTCTTCACAGACCTACATTGACGACTGTAAAAGACGTCGAACCCGTCGTCGTTTACGACGGGACAGGCAAAGATGATGAACACTTGTCGCTAAGAGAAGGGCTTTTAGTCCGGTCAATTTAGAACAAAACAGGGCCTGACCTAGAACAAATTGCAATATAATATTTTTGTAATGCTATCACGCTAAGGAAATATAAAAATATACTTTCATCAAAGGAGTGGAAAAGTGCTTTTATTCACTTTTTCTCTACTATTTTTTCTTCAAACGTAAACAGCCGTATGGAGAGCGTCATGTTTTCTTTTGCGCCCGTCATTCGTTAGAAAATCTGTTAACATCACGTCTAAGACTTCGCGAGACACGACTGATCACAGCAGACGACCTTTCTATGTCCACCAATTATCTAAATATATTGTAATTTACACTGCCGCATAATACTGTAGGATATTTTCTTGAAAAACTTCAAGAAAATTTGAGATTTTTTGCTTCCAAAAATATTGTTTGGTTAAAATAAATCACTTTGTGCTCCCAAAAATATTTGTTTCATACAAAATCTTTGAATAAACAGGTCTAGTTGAATAAAGGGCGGAAAATGATGTACACAAAGAGATCCATTTAAATGTAAATTTCAGGTGTCTACGCAAATAGGCCAGAGTCCAATTTTAAATGTTAAAGAAAATATCCGACATCCGAGATTCGAATGTCCCTTCTGTGTCGAATTTATGTCATTGGCAAAACTTACAAAATAAGGTATAAACTAAAAAAACCAAACCGTTTCCTCAAAAAAAAAACTTTCGAAAGCCTGGCAAATTAACGTATCGAGTATGCTTTTCTGGAGTAGTTCATTTCACTCTTGACTGTACAAGCAGATGTCTCAATCAAGTTTCATACCGCAATCAGGATCTTCTCAATTTAGCTGTTGAAAATTACTGTACCGTACCTGGAAAGCTCATGTACAGAACTACATATGTTTCTCATCAACCTCGCCCATTAACCTTCTTTTCTTTGTGATCCAAGTGCTGTGAGATGTTTTGTTTGATTTTTCCATGCACCAACGAAATGCACTGTGAGCTTCACAACATGAGCCCAGTAATTCCAAAATTTTCTAAACCTAATCCCACACATTATTTTTAAGAGCTCAATAATATTTAACTAAAGATTTCTGCTTGACTTGTGAAACGGTCCATGCATGCACTGTCCCACCGTTTTACATCTGTGTACAATGTATAATCTAAATGATGTTTAAACATCCCCGGCCCTTTTTGCAAATAATTGTATCTCGTCTGTGGACTTATTGTGCAAAGTTTGGCGGAAAATCGTCCACTCCATCCGTATTGCCCTGTATAAAATTATAATTTGAAACAATCGTCTGCTGCACTCGCATGTGGTCATGAATCCTAAACATTAACTTATATAGACATGTAAATCGCATCAAGTCAGCAGACGAATTGTTTGAGAACAAAAATGTCCCAAAATTTATATCTGAAAAAAAAATCTTGAAAAACACCCTTCCACTCCATAGAAACAATTAGATTTTTCACATGTTGTTTGTGTATTAATGTAAAGTCTTTTGACGCTTGAATGGTTTCTATTGCACTTTGTTCTAGGTCTTAATTTAAATTGACCGGACTATTTGCCCCGGTGTTTCTTGCAGTGGTTGCAATATGCGCCGCAGCACCTTGAAAATCCTTATAAAGTTCTACATAATGGGTCTCATATATTTCTCATAAACTTCATGTGCCTGTCTTTGATATGGGTTTTCCCTGCCAATTTCCTTAATTTAATTCACTTCTGAAAATCGGTCATTCATTTTCGTCTGAATTTAAGAATCGCTTTGAACACGCGTTTCATTTTTGCTACCAGAGCATTAGAATCCATTGCAGTTCAGTCAATTAAGTGATTGAGCAGCACCCATCGTTCATGTTCATTCAGATTCATTTACAAGACTTCTTTTTCGCATTTAGAGGGCGATTTCAACCATTGACCATTCTATTTCACTTTTAGTTTAAAAGTTCTGTGATCTAATCTGCTGTTTCGAAAGAGAAAAACGCACTTTCGATTACACATCCACGAAATTATATTCCAGAACTCCGTGCGAATAGGTATGCTTGCGTAAATGAATGCACAGGTAACGTAATTGGCCGTTTGTTTTTCAAAAGCGAATGCGCGGACAATAAAAAGAATTCAACTTTCGTTGAATTAAAATGAGATTTAAGACGTGCGTTTCTATTCAGACGAAAAGGAATGACCTATTTTCAGTAATGAAGAACATGTCATCATGAAATTGGCCGGGGAAACCTATAACAGACCTAATTTCCAGCGCCTTAGTACCTAATTGTTGGTAGATGCGTGCGCTATATAAGACTCCGGTATTGTAGGTTTTCTCGGTCAATTTCGGCAAATGAGCAGCCAATTTAAGCACTACGCTATTCTATTTCGCGCGAAATCAAATGCTACTGAAAAGGGTCATTCGATTTCGTTTTATGACCAGTCAAATGTACTGTTGCGTCATTCGATTTAACAAAATAATCATGCAATTTAACAATTCAACAAAGCAGCATTCAAATTCGCAGGAGCTTTTTGAGGCGTGCGTTTAGTCATTCAAATTCATTTTTGGGCAGTCATTTCTGGAATTTGTGCAATCTAAAAAACGCTTTGTTAAATTTTTGATTCCTTAAGAATGTTGAAGGCATAAATACGGTTCACTTTTTGGCACTTGAGTCACTTTGCCGATGTACTTCGAAGACGAGCTTTCGCTACAGTTTTACACGCATATTTCTAGAAATGGCAGCTCGTGGTCGCTACGCTAGAGTGGCCCAGGTAGATCGAGAAAGGTTGATTGAGGCCTTCGAGGGAAACGAGCAAGACTACTTTCAGCTTGCGGTCAATTTGAACATCAACAAGTCCACAGCCAGATCAATTGTTGCAACATATTTGAGGACCGGAAGGCGAGAGACGCTGGCAAGAGGAGGAGCAACCCACAGCAAGATGGATGATGACATGCGAAACCATCTGCAAGGCATCCTTTACGCTAATCCCGTCTTGACACTTCAACAAATGAAGGCTAGTTTGAGTGAGCATCTGCCAGAGAAGCCCCAGGTTTCTACTGCCACCATAGCCAGGGCCTTGGATGGGATGATGATTACACTGAAACTAGTGGAGGACGTCCCTGATGCAAGAAATTCCCCTAAAGTTCTTGATCAACGCGTCCAGTATGGTGAGTGGATCCTGCAGCATGGTGTTCTGGCGCATCTAGTCTTCATTGACGAGACAGGTTATAACGTCTGGACTCGACGCCCCCAGGGTAGAGCTCAACGAGGGATCGCTGCAAGACGAGTCGTCGACAGACAACGAGGGAGAAATTGCAATGTCACCTTCGCTGTTTCTAGTGAAGTAGGCTTGGTGCACCACCGAATCGCATTCGAAACTGTGACGCAAGAGAGATTCGAGGAGTTTCTTGCGGACACAATTCAAGAGTGTGATGCAGTTTTCCCAGACGACGAACCCATTTACCTCATATACGACAATGCGAGGCCTCACGTGCGAGCCCAACTCCCTGAAGGTGCCAACACAATGATCTAGCTGAAGCGCCTTCCTCCCTACTCCCCACTCCTGAACAGCACGGAGATGGCACACTCTGCATTCAAGGCTGCAGTTAAACGCATCCTTGGGTTACCTGAGTGGCAACAACGTGTCGGAGACAGACAGGCTGCCCAGCAAGCAGGAATGAACATGGAGCAGTGGAGGTGCGATCTCCTTCAACAAGCAGCCATCCAGAGCGTTGATGTCATCACCCAAGTGAAGTGCATGCAGTGGTACAACCATACCCAAACATATATGCCAAGATGTCTGGCACGCCAACAGATTGATGGTTCAGGAAGAAACAACATAAACAATAAAAAACCAGGAAAAACATAAAGAAACACCCCATTCAAACACAATACAAAATTAGGTCTTGGTCAGTTAACCAATAAAGATCCCCCCCCCCAAAAAAAAGAATGAAGAAGAAAACAAAGAAGAAGAAAAAACCTCATTGGCCCCATGTAAAGTCTACTGGAAGCATAAATAAAGAAAACAAGGTTTGTCTGAATTAAAGTGAAGATACGAAACAGTTGCCTAGTACAGTTTATCTGTTTATTCGTATTTCTTTAGTCGTACTTATTTGAATTCTCTTTAAGCGAAATTGATTGCCTCTTTACGAAATTGAAAAAAAAAATAGTAAAATCTCCAGTCGAACCAGCTTTGCTAAATTGGATGATGATTGAGTGTCACGAAAAAGAATGACGATATGCTAAATTGAACAAAGTGCTAAAGGAATTTGAATGCCTCAAAACGAAATTGAATGGCCGAATTCTGAATTTGAAACGCATAGCAACTGGAGAGGCAAAATAGCTTCAATTCGAACGCACGAAAATTAAATTGGCTGCTCATTTGCCGACATTGACCGAGAAAACCTATATTATTATTATTGGCTGAACACTAAACTCCATTTCTTTGCACAATATTACTTATCAAAAATGTTGTAGTATATAGCATATTAATGGGCATACATATTGTGACGTGTCGTGCCAGCTCTCCTGCGTCAGGCTGGTTTGGTTGGTAGCGTGCCGTCCCGATGGTGTCCTATCCCTGCAGTGGTGGGCCACAGCACCAGGCTATCCCCTAATCTTGGTTGATCGGATCAGCCAGTGGACTGGTAGTCAGGGCAATGGAATGGGAGTGGGAACTGGGAATCGGAATGTGGAGTCGGAAGTGGGTGGAGACGGAATGTCAGTGGAGTCGGAATGTCGGTGGAGTCAGAATGTCGGCGGAGTCGGCGGAGTCGGAAAGTGGGTGGAGTAAGAATTGAGTGGAATAGGCGGAGTTGGAATGTGGGCGGAGGCGGAATGTGGGTGGAGTAGCAATGGGGCGGAATAGGCGGAGTCGGAAGGTGGGCGGAGTCGGCGGAGTCGGAATGTGGGTGGAGCAACTTATCCTAGGTAGACCCTATACCCTAAGACAGACTAGTAATTGGTGAACAGAAACAGTAATCAATTACGGTGGTCAAGCCTTTAATCATCATCATCCGTCATGTCATTCCACATAATCAAGAGCCTTAGCAATTAGTCTAATCATCAGAGAATCAAGCAATCAACTGACTAAATCCTAGCCCTGCAACTCCTTCTATAGACTTTGAGCCCCATAAGCTAGTGTACAACTTCTCTTTGCCACCCTACAGTGCATAAACTCAATTGACCAATCAGAAACAAGGATTCCTTATATGCAAAGTGTGGGTGACTCACAGTGTGCTAGTGTATTTAAAACATGCAGTTGGTGACTTATTTCCTATTCCGTCACATAGCCCCCCTCCCAAAGTTTTCAGTCCCTGAAAACTACAAGAGCTTTTAATAAAACAACTCAGATGAAATAACTAAGACAAAAATATTTTACATGAAAATTAAGTTTGGTAAATCTTAAGCACATTCCAGTACTTCTCGGAAACATTACTTTGAAAAACAACAACTTGGTGGTTCAAACGTTAGCTTTAAAACTTGACTTACAAATATCTTAGATCTGAACAAAATCGTATAAACTTTAATTTCTTTAGAAAACATTCCTCAATGTTATTTTTATAGAGATTTAGGAGTTTAGGTGGAAGTTCTTGTCATCCTTTCCTGATGGCAGGCTACATTGTTCCAACAGATTGTGTTGCCGTATTCCCTGTTGATGTCCTGTTCACCCTCTGATGCGTGTAGCTGTCCCTGGTTACCTGGACACTGGACTGGTCCTCCTGGCGTAGCACTCTGTGGAACTTCCCCCCTTTTCGTGGAAGTAATCCTTCTACTTTCGGAGGTTGACGTCGGAGCAGCTTGCCTCTGAGGAGGAGCGGCTTGCAGCTCAATTACGGGCGTGATATGGACGGTCTGGACTTCTGGCTCTGGGTCTTGTGGCTTGTGCTGCCAGCACCCCGGTGGTTCTTCTCATGTCGATCCCGGGAGTCCCTCCTTGTGAATCGTTCTCCACATACGGCACAGCGGAATTGGGACTGCTCCCTGTGGCACTCCCTCATGTGCCTGACGAGGTTGGATCTCTTGGTCGTGGTCGATCCACACCCTGGCTCAGGGCAGCGGTGCTTCGGTTCGTGTGGCTGGGGATGGGTTCGAGGGTCTCGATGCCGGTCCTTGGCCTTGTCGGCTCCCCGCTTGGGCTTGTCTTCTGGCATCTTCCCTCGTAGCTGGCATCTCGGTGGAATGCCCTGGTGGAATACTGTTGGAATTTCTGTGGAATGTCTCGGTGGAACATGATCGGAATATCGGTGGAGGGATGCCGAAGTCTTGGTGGAATGTGGCTGGAATCTTGCTGACTTTCCCCCAGTGGAATGTTGTTGAACCTGCCCTTGTATTTCCACTGGAATGCTGTTGGAGCACCTCACTTTCAACACACGTGTCCTCACCATGGTGTTCTCTCTCACCATGCTTGGTGCTTTTGCCACATGTTGCTTGAGTAGTCCATGAGCCTTTCTTCCATGGGATTTCGAATGGCCACAGGTCTCACACCTTGTTGCTGTTGTCCGTACATCCTTCGTCATGCCCGACCAGTAGTAGCGTCGGCGCACTATCTGCAGTGATTTGTAGACCCCGGGGTGACGTGAAACTTTACTGTCGTGTAGTTCCTTGAGAACTTTCTCTTGAAATGTGGGCGGTAGGACAATATGCCATCTGCCGCGTTTTCCATTCTCCAACTTCCATTGACGTGACAACGCACCATTCCGGATCCGTAGCTGCCTCTGAACCCAGTATGTCTTCATAGCTGCTGATTCCTCTGACATGGCTTCCCATACTGGCTCCTCACCATTCTCCATCGCCCGCATCATCGGCCCAATTGAAGAATCCGCCAGCTGTGCGTCCCTCAATTCCTGCAGTGTCCACCTTGGAGTTGTCATTTTCTCCACTGGACTCCTTGAGAGTAGCCTTTGTCGTCGCCGTGTCGGATACTTGGCTCTGCTCTGGTAGAGACGGCTTCCCCACGACTAGCTGTGTTAGTCCCCTTGGGTTTCCAGTAGCCCATCCTCTGCTCTTACTAGGAGTTGGACAATTTCTTTTGAAATGCCCCAAACCTCCGCAGTTGTAACAGGTTTCGGTGTCCCATTGTTTTCTTCCCCCTCCATCTCTCTGATTCCCAGCATCGTTTACTCCTCTTTCGTTACTCCTCGGAGCTGCGGTCTTGCTGTGCATTGCCTCTGCTAGGCCAGCTATCATCGCCTCCAATGCACTGAGTTGTTCCAACATGCCATGTGTATGCCGGTTGAACTCCTCTCGAGAGACCGTCTCGACGTACCGATGCGTCTTTGGAGGTTGGCGACCACCTTGGCCCCACTGCCTCTGTCTCTCGGAGTTAATGAACGATTCTGTCTCCAGGGCCGCCCGTATCGCTTCATCTAAGGACTTAGGGTGTGCTCTGAAGATTCCCGCACGCACTTCTGCATCTGGGATGGCATCCATGAAATGCCCTCGGGCGAGTCTTTCCCGCGAATCTCTGGGGAGCTCAGGGTATGCCAATTCCGTCAGCCGTCGGATGCTGTGTCCGAGTGCTTGTAGACCTTCGTTGACCCCCCTTGTCCTACTCCTCAGTTCCGACAGGAATCTCTCGGCCTGTTCCCCGGGACCAAATCGTCTTTCCAACCTTGTAGTAAGGTCGTTGTAGCTCAATGGTTCGCCCTGGACCCCATCTCCAAGCACTTGCTGGGCCTGCCCCTTCAGGCTTGCTGCCAGGAAAAATGCTTTCTTTGCAGAGGTCCACACGTTGATTGTGGCACAAGACTCAAAATGAGCCTTGTAATCCCTCCAGGGAATGTCCCCTGAAAATCTGTCTGGAACAAAACTCGGCTTCCGTTGTGCTCGGTGGATCTTCTCCTCCCCTGCACCTGTCTTTTTCTCCTGTTCCTTTTGTGGTAGCTGTGGTTAACTCGACTCCATCTTGGTAGCACAAACTGGACCCCACGTGCTTGACCGTTCACTTGAAACCGGCCGGTACTCGCTTCCGGCTCCCGCTCCGGGCACCTCAAACGGTCTCCCTTGAGCAAAAGCCGTGCTTATGCTTGCTCCGCTTGTAGACTGCCTTGCTGCTGCTGCATACCCCGGGGATGTCCGCAGTCCTGCCGTCATAGTGCTGAAGACTAGTGGCACGTAAGGGCCGAACCCTGGTGGTGCTTGCCATGCTCCACTCGTCGCCACACTTCCCACAGCCACTGGAAATAAGTCACTGCCTTGATACCGGAATTCCACTCCCGAGTCGCCTTCTTCCACTCGCTGTCTCCCCGGTGGAAGCACTGCTTGCTCTCTTTGTTCCATTCCGTTGTCTTCTTCCTTCAGCTGCTGAATTCCACTGAAGTTTCTCTCCTGGTGGATCCCACCGCTGCCACCAATGTGACGTGTCGTGCTAGCTCTCCTGCGTCAGGCTGGTTTGGTTGGTAGCGTGCCGTCCCGATGGTGTCCTATCCCTGCAGTGGTGGGCCACAGCACCGGGCTACCCCCTAATCTTGGTTGATCGGATCAGCCAGTAGACTGGTAGTCAGGGCAATGGAATGGGAGTGGGAACTGGGAATCGGAATGTAGAGTCGGAAGTGGGTGGAGACGGAATGTCAGTGGAGTCGGAATGTCGGTGGAGTCAGAATGCCGGCGGAGTCGGCGGAGTCGGAATGTGGGTGGAGTAAGAATTGGGTGGAATAGGCGGAGTTGGAATGTGGGCGGAGGCGGAATGTGGGTGGAGTAGCAATGGGGCGGAATAGGCGGAGTCGGAAGGTGGGCGGAGTCGGCCGAGTCGGAATGTGGGTGGAGCAACTTATCCTAGGTAGACCCTATACCCTAAGACAGACTAGTAATTGGTGAACAGAAACAGTAATCAAGTACGGTGGTCAAGCCTTTAATCATCATCATCCGTCATGTCATTCCACATAATCAAGAGCCTTAGCAATTAGTCTAATCATCAGAGAATCAAGCAATCAACTGACTAAATCCTAGCCCTGCGACTCCTTTTATAGACTTTGAGCCCCATAAGCTAGTGTACAATTTCTCTTTGCCATCCTACAGTGCATAAACTCAATTGACCAATCAGAAACAAGGATTCCTTATATGCAAAGTGTGGGTGACTCACAGTGTGCTAGTGTATTTAAAACATGCAGTTGGTGACTTAATTCCTATTCCGTCACAATATATAATTTATATGCTAAGGGCCATATTGGCAGCCATTTTCCTCGGATGTCGAGTGACATCAACCAAATTCAGAGTCATCAGGTCTCAAAGAAACACGAAGAATCAGTATGTGAACGGTAAAACCGGGTTATCGGGTTGGCCGCTGGACTATGGGAGCAACGTTTTATCGCCGTTCTGTAGTGCAGAGTATTTATGCATGTGTACTTCGGGTACTCGGCCATAGCCGGGCCGAACACGGTAAAAAAGATCAAACGCTTTTTCAGATAAAATGATATGAAAAAAATGTCGAATGCTTTTACAGTTCGATGAAAAATATAAGATGTCGGATGCTCAAATCCGGTGGATGTTTTATGTCAAAAGTGATGTGCTCGATTTGTAAAGGTGTGATAGGTTTGTAAAACATCATTTGGTTTCAGGAAATTATTCGATTCGTAAAGACATGTTAGCTTTGTACCATTCATTTGGTTTTGGGAAACCTATTCGAATCGTAAAAGACCGGTAAACCGGTAAGCGATAAAAACACACCTTCGATGTCTACAAAAACATTCTGTTTTAATATTCATTAGATTAAAATACACGTTATATTTTCATCAATACATTCCGCTGTTCAAATATATATATTCCAATCTTTTTAACCCTAATTCTGCTTCATATTCACACTAACTAAAGCAGACTATGAAAATGTGAAATACACTCAAAATGTGAAGTTCACCTGTACTAAAACATTATACAATGACAAAACAATGTGCTGTTAACGATACTTTGAGTATTGGTTGCTATCTCCCTTTTTAGTGCCTTGAAGCGAATCCTTGAGATCACACCAGAAGTACTAAATTCGACGGACGATCATGGACATACGGCACTGCACATGGCAGCCGTAAATGGCCACACGGATATAGTGCTAACACTTGTTAGACAGGTGAGGGCGTTTTTACTTTACTTCCGCTCAGCTTAAAGGGGTATTAGGGTCAGATATCTATTGAACCGGCGGGTTTTCGGCGGGTTTCCAGGGTCTGAGCATTTTGAAAAATCATGAATATCGGTGAAGCCAAGAGGTATTAAATCCAGCGTGACCCAAGACTCAATCCCTAACAGTCCTGAATCTCCAAATTAAATACATTTTTACACACCCCCTAGGGAGTTAGGGGAATCGAGTCAACTACCCAAGGGACTAACTCAAGAGTGGCAGCACGGCGTACATCGAAATCATACTCTGCCTCGGACCACCATTTATAAGGGATTACCGGATTACACTACTCGAACGCCTTTGCAGTTCCGTTTGCAATGTTTTACACGCAATTGTTTTTACTGACTTTATATCTACGTATCGGGAACGTCCACTGTCAGTTCCGACCAACTTTTTTATTAAATTTAAATGTTGTTTATTTCTCTTCCAGCAAATATATTTCACATGCTTCTATTGGGTTTCAATATAGACATAAACCTTCATCCATGGATATTTCTTGTTAGATATCCCTCAGTTTTGAGGGATGCAAAAAGCATTCTGGTGCTTCACATTTAAACGTCATCTCATTTTCGTGGTTCAACGTATCGTAATAGCTATGTAACGGAGTCTATGGCGGCTTCCGTTCCTAGTCGAAATGCAACGCGATGTTCTCTGGATTTGGGCTCTCTCCGACAGTTTAGTGGTACTGTGGATCGCTCCTGCCTATTCCTCGAAAAATCTGCAATCCTTTAGTTAATTTAGTGGAGATTGGACAAAACTTGATTCAAAGAATTATCTAGTTTTCGCTCTTATATATTTCTTTTCTAAGGAAAATTGTGAAAAGGACCTCAAAGATGCCGATGGTGACACGGCACTGCATGTGGCCATAGAAGAGAAACACGTCACGTGCATTAAGGCTCTGCTAGAAAACGGTGCCGATGTGAACGTCCAAGACAAAGATAACAACACCTGTCTACATCTTGTTATGATGAAAATGCAAAAGCAAAAAGCTACGAACGCCGAGCTTTCCAGAGATGTAAGTGCCGTTTCTAAACAGCAACAACTTTCGAGAAACACTGCTGGCAGCAATCTTTTTTTTTCTTTCTTAAGAATGGCATTTGAGTTTTAAACCCGATTTTGTTTGTCAATTCCCTGTTATTAGAGAAAATCTAGATCTACAATCCCGGCCAAAATGGTTGGGACACTTGGAAATACCCTTAGCCTCCAACAGTCACCAACTCCCCCGCTCCCCCGGTCAAAGTTGTTCTCTTCAGCAGATGGAGCACACACCGCGCAATGAGAGACAACATTGAACAGGGCTGGGGGGGGGGGCGAGATTTAGCCAGGATCGTCTGTTTTTTTTTCATTTTTCAAAATATGCATGACATGCCATTTTGGGAGCTGTTTTATTGAGTTTTGTTTCCAAATTATGAAATGGCAGCCGAAGGTTGAAAGAAAGAACAAATATTTATGCCAGATAAAAGTGATTGATAGTAATACGATAATGGAAATTAAAAAATACAAATGTTCCAATTCTAATCCCAACTTTATTGTTGCGTACATCGTAACGGTTCACCATGACAGTTCACCATGCCATTTTGGGCAACAACTGTACAAAATACAGTTTGTGTTTAACTTGAAAGGCTCATAGGGATACACAAACAACATACAAATCTTGTCAATTTGTTTGTATTCACTCGTTCCGTTTATTTGCCGAAAAATCTATCGGTGATCCATCCAAACCAAAATATAAAGGAATTGAGTGACTCTGCTTCTTATATTATTTACAGCGGCGAACCGTAGTTACACTATGGTTTGGATGAATTTTTCGTCCACATGAGGGTTAAAAAACTAATTGAAGAGAATGACACGTTGTTTGTGTATCCTAATACGGCTTTCACAATCTGTATTTTGTAAGAAATATTGGCCAAAATGACATGGTGCACCGTACCGTCATTGACCACGTTACCGGCGCGCGCGTGTGTGTATTATTATTTGAGCGCGTACTACGCGCAATATTTTCATCCAATATCATGGCCATTGTACATTCAGACAATCCCGGCAAAAATGGTTGGGACACGTGGAAATACCCTTAGCCTCCAACGGTCACCAACTCCCCCGCTCCCCCGGTCAATGTTGTTCCCTTCAGCAGATGGAGCACAACGCGCGCAATGAGAGACAACTTTGAACGGGGGCTGGGGGGGGGGGGGCAGCGAGATTTGGCCAGGATTGTAGGCCAGACAGAATCTAGCCGCGTGAAAGCCCCTTTTTCAGTGAAAATTTGAGCCGATTTTTTTTTTAAATCGATTTATTTTTTAAATCTTCAGGGTGAACCTTCCTTTACAACTGAGAAAGAAATGTTTGAGTTGCTGATAGAGTGCCCGGGTGTTGATCTGCGATTGAAAAACGACAAAGGCTTCAACTGTTTGCACTTCGCAGCATTGAAGGGGAATAACCTGTACGTATGCTATTTTGGTGAAAATACTTCCTCTTCTTCTGCTATATTTATAAAAATTGCATGAATGAACATTGACAACCGGCAGTGCCGGCAAAATTCACTGTTTAAACAGAAAGACGAATCTTAAAAAGGAGTATAATTGGTTTCTCGAATTTATTCAAGTATCAAATGTCATTATGTAGTGCCGTCGAGATGATTCTAAAAGTTGAACCGCGGTTGATCAATGTGCAAAAAACTGACGGTTTGACAGCACTACACATCGCTGCTATCAATGGCTACACAGAAGCAGTTCTGATCCTCGTTAGGCAGGTAAGGACAAATTATTTTGTCAGAAAAAATACGACTTGTATTTTCAAAATAACAAGTGAGCTTTCTTTGTCAAAAAAATTAAAATTGTTCTTTTTAAGCATATAAAAGCAAGATGAACTTTCTTACAGGCCTGTATATATATTGACGTCAATGCAGTTGTTATCACCGCTACGAATGTTCTTATCATCGTTCCTTCATGCATTTCTTTTCCAAGGAGAGTTGTCAAAAAGACCTTAAAGACATCAAAGGTGACACGGCACTGCATCTGGCCATAGAAAAGAAACATGTCACGTGCATTAAGGCCCTGCTAGAAAACGGCGCTGATGTGAACGTCCAAGACAAAGATAATGACACCTGTACACATCTTGTCATGACGAAAATGCAAAAGAAAATACCTGCGATCTCCATGCTGTTTAGAGATGTAAGTGCCGTTTCTAAACGTTCTGAGAGGCACCAAAATATGTTGTGGACGATTTTTCTCTTTGACTCGCATTTCGACTCAGTTTCCTGTGATAAGGAGTTCTTATGTGAAACAGATTATTCACTGGAACAAATTTTTGCCCGCAATTTTTTACGATAAAATGCCGGTCAAACGGGTTGCCACTGAAAACGGTAAAATTGGGGTCAGTTACGGGATCCTGAAATGACGGTGACCGTAACTTCTGCGCAGTTTTACCGTAATTTTAACGATAATTTGCCGTAATTCAAAGGCATGAAAAAGGTGGGGGCGTGGCCTGAGGTGGTGTAGTAGCTGGGGGTGGCACGTAAGATACCAGCTGGGGTGGAACATAGGTGGAATCCAGTATGGAGCAGTGCAATGGCACTTGGTAGGCGGGGAAGTATGTTAAGGGGGGGGGACATCTTTGGTTCGGGGGAGGCGGCAGAGCAGAGTCAACTAAGGTTAAAATCTTCAAAAATTAGCTTTTAAGCAGGTCTTGTAAAAAGCCATCTAACTCAAGGTAGACTTGACCACAGGAAACACTGCTCTGCCACGGGGGTCCTTACTGCAAAGAGAACTAAAGTAAAGACAAAACAAAACACAGTTTAAAATTTCCCACCCTCAAATAACATGTTTCTTTAATGGCTACACCGGACAGGCTCTACATGTTTTATTTGTAAGATTATTGTTTTTGGCAGTATGAGTCAAAATGAAGTAAAGAATAGAAATTACCCAAAACTCTCAACTAAAAGACAATGTCGTATACCTATACAATTGTTTTTAAATACTTCGGTAAATTCAAGTGTTCAAATAAGATGCAACTTAACATCTTATACATGCACATAAGTTGAAGCAAAATCATTTACAATTCACATTTACTTCTGTTGATTTTGTGTGCAGGAATTTAATGCATTTTGTGCTGAACATTTAGTCAGTCATGCATTGTAGGCCGTCAGCTGGATTGAAAAATTCGTTCGTTTCGTTCCAGCAATCGCGGGTCTAAATTAACAGTTCAGCCGAAATACACTACCAAAAGATGATACTACAAAAGTTATCCACATTTCGTCCAGCAGTTTTTCGAAAAAGCGAACTATTTGTCCATTAATTGTGGACGTTCAAAAACGTACCGCGCCTACGTTGAAAAAATCTGCCGCGTATGACGCATCGTACCACGTGCCGGGAACTGGCCAATTAGACACCAGATATGAGGTCGCAGGTCATGACTCTTAACAAACTTGGCGGCGTCCACGGCCGAAAGTGTTTGGACACATAATCTGTCACGTTTGAGGGCGGAAAATTCGAAGGATCTGATGTCCGGTGATAGTAAGTTGACAATGGCATCGCCGAATATACCCACGGTGTGTGGGCAGTGGATCTGCTATGTCTAGTATGTACAGTACATGCACCACCGGCGCATGAAACAAGGCAGTCCGGCCGACCGACCTCACCCGTGGCGGTTTTTATAGATAGTAAACGTCTCAATGCTACAAGAAAACGCAAACCAGACACTTCAGCTGAGACCCAGATTTCTTCACCGAAAAAGCTCCGGGCAAAGTTCAAGTTTCTTTTAATTGCCTATCCACATAACTGTGTCATGCTGCACACGAACTCAACCAGGATTTTGATTTCGATGAAAACCTCAATTCAAGGACAAGCTGCAAAAGTACAACAAGCAGAACTTCCGTTGGAGGTAGGCCTACATGTCATTATAAGAAGGCGATTGTGTTTTTATTTGCCACAAAAGGGAACAAAAAATCGATGTTTGGGTTAAATTGTCGTGAATTGTAGGCCTACGGTTTTAATTTCTTTGAAGGAAACTGGGGGTGACACAATGATAAACACGATAAACGCATCGAACCGCATCGATTTGGATGGTGTCAACTGAAAATGCATAGGAAAATTTATTTTCTTGCAAAAGATACCATTCAAAATGATAACATATACCTGTTTATAAAAAAGAAACAACTTTTTTTTTCTACAGCAGTCGACTGTTGGGTACGTCACTTGTCTACCAATGGTTCTCGGACTTTACTTTCCTTTTAAGGAAATTCTCTAAAGTCAATGAAGAAAAATGTCTTCAATGACAAATAGATCTAATTTGAAAAACCCAGTGAAAAAGGTCTTTTTTTTAGTTCCATAATTCAAACCAAGTATCTCTGGCACTGAAAATAAATGTCTTACATTAAAATGCTTAGTACCACGAGTACTGCACAAAATCCCATAATTAAATGTTGTGCAGTCTCTTTCTCCATTGTTGAAGGATACCTTTATGGAGGTGTGAGGGTAGTCTTTCCGTTTGTATAAAATAGCAAACTAGCTTTTTATAGAATTTACTATTTGATTCTATATATATAAAGAATGAACGTCGGGAAAAGGGAGATGTTCTGCGATTGACTGTTCAACCCCGATCAACAACTAGGTTTCATGAGAAATCCCAGCTTGCTGAACTGTTGGAATCATGGAATGCTTTAGAAGCCAAAGGAACTGGCCTTTGATCTTTATATCGGTAAGATGTTTTGATTGCTATTCAGCGTGCAAACAAAAATTAACTTTAATAGAATATTCAAAATGAAAACTTCTTGATATTGCTTTGGAAGCTGAAAAGGTTGGTTCTCAACAGCTACCAATTTTTACATATTTACAGTGGAAGGCAAAACGATCGAGCACATGATCTTTCTAATAATTTAACTCTAGATTGAACAAGTTGTTTTCTTTCTTCTGAAGCACGTCCACAGTATCATTGTTTTTGATCATCAGATACTAAACCTGTCTATATTTTACTTTTTTTTTTACAGAACTGATAAGTTGACATATCGGCTTAGAAGAGAATATCCACAGGTCTCTTTCCTTGAATATATGCGACATCATCTACACCGCTGAAATTTTCTTTAACAAAAGACTGATTATAAGGCTTTTCTCCAAACCAAGATGGCCAGGGGTGTTTTGATCAGATAGCAAATAAATGTACAATGGTTGATTTCTGAAATTATTAAACCAGACTCTGACCTCTGATGGCCCTTCGATTTATAATTGTATTTAAAGCCTGTTTCATTCCAAAAAAAAGGTGGTCTTTCGTACAAGTATAAGTTTCTTTAAGTGACGTACCTGGTTCACCACAGCAGATCCAGAAGGTTGGGGGGGGGCATAGCACTTTTTTTTTTTTTTACATGTGTTAGTTTGCTTTGTTTAAAGGGGCATGTCTTGTCTGCTTTCCTGTTTTCCTTGCTGGTTACATATACTGGTATTTATTTACTCTAAACACACCTCCATGGGGCAACCCCTCACTTTCATTAATGATGAGCTGGTTCCACCACTGCATTATAAACCTTCAAAATAATTGCATTGTTGTATGCTGCCAAATAAGTTGGATTACAGTGAAATATTTTGGAAGAGGGACTGTGGTGATGTCTACCAGATGAGAAAAGAAAGGGTCATGTTCTGTGTTACCCAATTGCTAATGTACATAACATACTTTTTAACTCAGATGACCCAGAATCTGAATCCAAATTTGCTCAGTCCTTTTCTGGGTAAAAAAGATACACATTTCAGTCAAAATGACCGAAAAAACATGTCTTTTTTTTACTCCAAAGGGGTCATTTATGACTCCAAAAGGGGTCAATTTTTGACCCGGAAAAGGACTGAGCAGACTGAGTCTGACCAAGGAGTTTCTAGAGTGTAGGATGTGACAAGCTATAGTGCTTTAGTTTTGAAATTGGAAGTGCCAACGCAAGGCCTCCAACCGGAAAATGTGGGTTTTTAGCATACATACATGTACATAACATTGGCAACTTTGATGAAGTGTAAAACAAAAACTGCAGCAGATTTGCTGGAGAACTTCTGACATAGTGTTTGTGATGTACTGAATCCCACATATGTGCATTAAAAAAGTAGACCCAGTGTTGCTGGAACGAAACTCATTTTACAGCCGGTTTTTGAATTTCAGCTGATGGCCTATTCAATTGAAACAAAGGCATAGAGGGAGAAAAAGATGTTCCATCAAAAGTAAACAATGAAACACTTACCATTTTAAATCTCTTTTTTTTGCTTGGCCCCTTAAAAACAAACAAATATTACCTTACAAAAATATTTACTGAAAAAAACCCCAAATATTACCTCTCACATTTGAGTGGTCAATATCCGTTAAAGTTTTTTTTTTTTGGCAATATGTAAACCTTAGTTAAAGTATTAAACTGTCATTAAATTTGTGGCAGTCTATGCCAAAACCTCCTGGGAAAAAAGGGAAGAGGTTTTACTTTACTAAATGTTACAGCTACATCATAAGTTTTAAGTTTATTAAGCAATTTTTGCAGAAGAAATAATCAAACAGCTGAAATGTTAAAAGCGTGAACAAGTTCCACTTTGAAAATTCCACCATACTAGGGCAAAGATTTCACAGGATGTTTGAGACTATTATTCAGGTATTGCATAGTTTCTTTTTAACGTTTGCAACCGTTGTATATTACCTTTAATCATAAGTCCACTCATAATCTGCCATTTTATTGATTAGTCTGAGGAGGTCTGACTAATGCTGCAATTGATATGCAAGAGGCATCTGCAAGCAATTAATAGATCAACAAGGGAAAAGTTGTTTGAAACATACTTCTAAAGGGTGTGAAGGGTGCCATCTTCAGAAAATGACCTTTTATGAAAGTAGCATACACTTTCGAAATGTGCAGTCTGAAATGTTGTCAACAAATGAATATTTTTTTTTCACATGAGTTGATCTTCGTGTGCGACGTTCACAAACAGAAGGTTTCTTTTTAGATCCTTGCGTTTTAACAATTTTATATCCAAAGGAACCTCACAGAGATTCTGTGGGCATATCTGTCACCCCACCCCAGTACAAAGTCATCTGATGAAGCCCTTGCAAGTTTTAGTTATATCACAGTATCACAGAAAGGACAGAAAAAGATGACACGAAAATCATTTGACACAAAAAAATAACAATTACCTGTGGATGAACTACATGGGTTGATACTGCTGGTTGCGGGTACTTGATGTAGCTTGCCATTATTGAAGTGCAGTTTGGAATGTGTTGATGGGGTCATTGACATCATACTTGTTGTCAATTGCTAGCTGAACAGCTCACTAGTGAGGGGACTGCCACCTGCAGTGAAGAAAGGCATTTCAATATCAACATTTCTGATATCAGCCCAACAAAGGAAACTTACCTTTTTTAAGGGGGGAGGGGGTTGGAGGAATTAGCAGTCCTCTTTCCACTAGTTAGAATGTAACTGAATATGTACAATACAATTTACATTTTAATCCAAGGCAACGTTTATATCGACCATTGTGGTTGGATACGTGTATCGACATGTCATGCACAACTCGACGTACAGATTGTGTCTTCACTCACATCTCTTAATTGGAAGAATTCGTCTGCCATTATGCAGTCTCCCTGGCAGTTCGGGTGTCCTGGACCTGACAACTTGCTTGGTGGTGTTCACCTCCTCCGCTATGTTGCAGATGTTCTACAAAGTGCACCATAATGAAGTATCCCTGGCAATTTGGGTGTCCTGGACCTTTCAACTTGCTTGGCAGTGCTCACCTCCTTAGCTATGTTGCATATCTTGTAAAGAAACTTGAAGAAATCTCATTAAAGTTTAAACACACTTTTTTATACTACAATACAAGAATGGGTTTAGGCCTCAAATGTTACCGAACCTAGCCCTCGTGAAAAAAAAGGCAAAGCAGGAGCATGCCAGTGTCAGCGTTAACTAAATTCAGAAGGCGTAAGCAGCAGTAATACCTGTCTTAGTAGTATACAGCACAGAGGAAAGTGGCAATGCCCGACCTTATATTATACATCATGTGACAAGTCTATGCCTAACGTTAGTTAGATGTGACCTCTCCAAGCTGACTGGTGACCCTTCAACCGATAATCGTATAGTTTAGGACCCCATTCGCAGTTTAATAATTGGTGATGATATAAAAAGTGTCGTTTGTTGTTGTTTGGATGTCATTCCCCCCCTCAAATTCCTTGGCAAAAATGCCAGATCCTACCGCTCGCGTGAATTCACAGAAGCTTGTAGGGCCTACTTAAAATACTGACAAATATCATGCCGCGTGATGATTTCGAGTGTTTTTACGCGCGGCTGGAACATGGCGTTGTTACTGATGTCTACTCGGTCCTATATTCAAATGTTCAACATTGTTTCCTCCATGCCTAAAACTAAAATAATACTCTATAGGCCATGCAGTCCAAGTACTAGTAGGCCTACCACATTACATTCAATTCAATTCAATTCATTGTAAAAAACAAACCAAATTATGGGTGAAAGTTACATTAATGTCTTTTTTATTTTTGAGTTATAGAATATGCTCTAAGTGTGCATGGTGATAAAAGAACGTATTTTATGCAAGTCGAAATGTTGTGGCACACCACACACAGTCGCAGAATGCAATGCGGAACACCTTTTTACGGGAATTTCCTGTAAAACGTCGCTTCACAGTAATAGTTAAACCAAACATGGCGCAAAACCGTAAAAAAAAATACGGGGAATGCACAGTAAATTTACGGGATTTTTTTTTGACAGTGTAGCCCCGGGACCTAGCCTCTTCTAAATTGCAAATTTAAACATTTTTTTTTCTTATTCTGTGTTGTTAGGATGAACCTTCACATGCAACTGAGGAAGAAATGTTAAAGTTGCTGATAGAGCACCCGGGTGTTGATCTGCGATTGAAAAACGACAATGGCTTCAACTGTTTGCACTTCGCAGCATTAATAGGGAATAACCTGTACGTATGCTATTTTGGTGAAAATGCTTCCTCTTCTTCTGCTATATTTATAAAAATTGCATGAATGAACATTGACAACCGGCAGTGCCGGCAAAATTCACTGTTTAAAAGAAAGACGAATCTTAAAAAGGAGTATAATTGGTTTCTCGAATTTATTCAAGTATCAAATGTCATTTATGTAGTGCCGTCGAGATGATTCTAAAAGTTGAGCCGCGGTTGATCAATGTGCAAACAACTAACGGTTTTACAGCACTACACATCGCTGCTATCAATGGCTACACAGAAGCAGTTCTGATCCTCGTTAGGCAGGTAAGGACAAATTATTTTGTCAGAAAAAAATACGACTTGTATTTTCAAAATAACAAGTGAGCTTTCTTTGTCAAAAAAATTAAAATTGTTCTTTTTAAGCATATAAAAGCAAGATGAACTTTCTTACTGGCCTGTATATATATTGACGTCAATGCAGTTGTTATCACCGTTATGAATGTTCTTATCATCGTTCCTTCATGCATTTCTTTTCCAAGGAGAGTTGTCAAAAAGACCTTAAAGACATCAAAGGTGACACGGCACTGCATCTGGCCATAGAAAAGAAACATGTCACGTGCATTAAGGCCCTGCTAGAAAACGGCGCTGATGTGAACGTCCAAGACAAAGATAACGACACCTGTACACATCTTGTCATGACGAAAATGCAAAAGCAAATACCTGCGATCTCCATGCTGTTTAGAGATGTAAGTGCCGTTTCTAAACTTTCTGAGAGGCACCAAAATATGTTGTGGACGATTTTTCTCTTTGACTCGCATTTCGACTCAGTTTCCTGTGATAAGGAGTTCTTATGTGAAACAGATTATTCACTGTAACAAATTTTTGCCCGCAATTTTACGATAAAATGCCGGTCAAACGGGTTGCCACTGAAAACGGTAAAATTGGGGTCAGTTACGGGATCCTGAAATGACGGTGACCGTAACTTCTGCGCAGTTTTACCGTAATTTTAACAATAATTTGCCGTAATTCAAAGGCATGAAAAAGGTGGGGGCGTGGCCTGAGGTGGTGTAGTAGCTGGGGGTGGCACGTAAAATACCAGCTGGGGTGGAACATAGGTGGAATCCAGTATGGAGCAGTGCAATGGCACTTGGTAGGCGGGGAAGTATGTTAAGGGGGGAGGGACATCTTAGGCTCGGGGGTGGCGGCAAAGCAGAGTCAACTAAGGTTAAAATCTTCAAGAATTAGCTTTTAAGCAGGTCTTGTAAAAAGCCATCTAGCACAAGGTAGACTTGACCACAGGAAACACTGCTCTGCCACGGGGGTCCTTACTGCAAAGAGAACTAAAGTAAAGACAAAACAAAACACAGTTTAAAATTTCCCACCCTCAAATAACATGTTTCTTTAATGGCTACACCGGACAGGCTCTACATGTTTTATTTGTAAGATTATTGTTTTTGGCAGTGTGGGTCAAAATGAAGTAAAGAACAGAAATTACCCAAAACTCTCAACTAAAAGACAATGTCGTATACCTATACAATTGTTTTTAAATACTTCGGTAAATTCAAGTGTTCAAATAAGATGCAACTTAACATCTTATACATGCACATAAGTTGAAGCAAAATCATTTACAATTCACATTTACTTCTGTTGATTTTGTGTGCAGGAATTTAATGCATTTTGTGCTGAACATTTAGTCAGTCATGCATTAATTATAGGCCGTCAGCTGGATTGGAAAATTCGTTCGTTTCGTTCCAGCAATCGCGGGTCTAAATTTTTTAACAGTTCAGCCGAAATACACTACCAAAGAATGATACTACAAAAGTTATCCACATTTCGTCCAGCAGTTTTTCGAAAAAGCGAACTATTTGTCCATTAACTGTGGACGTTCAAAAACGTACCGCGCCTACGTTGAAAAAATCTGCATCGTATCACGTGCCGGGAACTGGCCAATTAGACACCAGATATGAGGTCGCAGGTCATGACTCTTAACAAACTTGGCGGCGTCCACGGCCGAAAGTGTTTGGACACATAATCTGTCACGTTTGAGGGAGGAAAATGCGAAGGATCTGATGTCCGGTGATAGTAAGTTCACTTCCTGTGCCAAAGAGTGGCTGAATTTCACAATGGCATCGCCGAATATACCCACGGTGTGTGGGCAGTGGATCTGCCGCATGTACAGTACATGCACCACCGGCGCATGAGACAAGGCAGTCCGGCCGGCCGACCTCACCCGTGGCGGTTTTTAGCTGTTTCGGTGTACACACCGAAACAGCTCTTGTTTTCGTTAAGATTTTTTTTTCTTTTTCTTTTTTTTTTCTCCTTTTTCAGACTTTTTCTCCATAGGTTTAACACACGATTCTTCTGGCAGGCCACTTTGCCACTTTTAAAAATCCGATCGATTTCAGACTTGGTACATACTTAGACCACCACCCACAGATGGTCCTAGAAGAAATTCGTGACCGTGACGTCATCAGGTGTTGGGTTACGTCACATTAAAGATGCATTTTTCC
This sequence comes from Patiria pectinifera, assembly GCA_029964075.1. Classification (NCBI taxonomy): domain Eukaryota; kingdom Metazoa; phylum Echinodermata; class Asteroidea; order Valvatida; family Asterinidae; genus Patiria; species Patiria pectinifera. The sequence continues at coordinate 14,801,240 of CM057134.1, forward strand.
CCATATGTTTTGTACACGTTTTAAAACACTCTACTTTTGCCTCTTCGTAAATCAGATCAACCTCAGACTTGATACATACTTAGACCACCACCCACAGATCGTCCGAGAAGAAATTCGTGACCGTGACGTCATCAGGTGTCGGGTTACGTCACATTAAAGATGCATTTTTCCCCATATGTTTTGTACACGTTTTAAAACACTCCACTTTGGCCTCTTCGTAAATCCGATCAACCTCCGACTTGATACACACTTGGACCATCACCCACAAATGGTCCTAGACGAAATGCGTGATCGTGACGTCATCAAGTGTCAGGTTACGTCACATTAAAGATGTATTTTTCCCCATAGGGTTTGTACATGTTTTAAAACGCTCCATTTCGGCACTTTCGTAAATCCGATCGACGTTACACTTGGTACACACCTATACCATCACCCACAGATGGTCCTTCAAGAAATTCGTGATCGTGACGTCATCAGGTATTACGTTACTTCACATTAAAGATGCACATTTTCCCCATAGGTTTTGTACACGTTTTAAAATGCTCCACTTTGGCACTTTCGTTAATTTGATCGACTATATACTTGGTACACACTTAGACCACTCCCCATAGATGGTCCTAGAAGAAATTTGTCATCGTGGCGTCATGAGGTGTCAGGTTACATCACATTAAAGATGCATTATTTCCCTATTGGTTTTGTACACGTTTTTCTTCAAACTGAACTTCGGAAGTACAAGTCTGATTGGGTTAAAACTTGGTACGCATATTGACATGGATGTGTTATAGATGGAAATTGAAGTGACATCATCATCAAATGTCATGTGAACTCCCTTAAAGGGGCATTTTATTACTTTATAGGTCTATATCTACAGAACTAAAATGTTCGATTCTCCATAGGTTTTGTACACGTTTTCCTTCAATTAGTACATTTTGGCACTTTCATAGATCTGATTGACTTCAGACTTGGCAGACACACATATCACCAGCCCCAGATGGTCTTAGAAGGTTGTTGTCATTTTGACGTCATCGGTGTCATGTGAGGGCGCCCTAGCTTTGTATTCTTTGCAGCCCTGTAGCTTTGCATGTATAGGTCCGATTGCGTTGTAACTTTGCATGCCCTCACATTGGGGTGTCTTTCATATGAAAATATAGGTGCCGTCATTGTGACATCATCGCTTCTCATGTGAGGGCGCCCTAACTTTACATGATGTGCAGCCCCATATCTCTGGAAGTATGGGTCCGATTGGATTGAAACTTGGCATTCTCTCATATTGGGATCTGTTATACATGTATTTGATAATATAGCTGAAATCATCGTGATGTACTTAGCTGTCATGTGAGGGCGCTCTCACTTTGCATCATTTCCAGCCTAATATCTCCACAATTACATGTATGCGTCCGATTGGGTTGAAACTTTGCATTCACACAAACTTGGATTAGTTATACACCTGAATATAGGTGAAGTCAAGAGTACATCATCGGTCGTCATGGCATCATTTGCCGCCCTATATCTTTGTAAGCATGGGTCCGATTGGGTTAAAACTTTCTTTGCCCTCATATTGGGAAGTGCTATGTGTGAAAATGTAAGTGGCGTCATCATCCCTTCCGTGGTCGTCATATGAGGGCGCCCTAACCTTGCATACTGGAATGTGCTATATGTGGAACATATAGGTTAAGTCGTGATTACGTCATCAGTTGTCTTGTGGGGCGCCCTAACAGTGCATCATAAGTCGTGATTACGTCGTCAGTTCTCTTGTGGGGGCACAACAGTGCATCATTTCAGGCCCTTTATCTCTGCAAGTATTCGACCGATTGCGTTGAAATTTTACATGCACTAATTGAAGTCATCTTCTCATGTCCTTGTCACATAAAAAATGCCGAAACAGCTTGTGTTTGTCCACAAACACATCTCTAGTTATAGATAGTAAACGTCTCAATGCTACAAGAAAACGCAAACCAGACACTTCAGCTGAGACCCAGATTTCTTCACCAAAAAAGCTCCGGGCAAAGTTCAAGTTTCTTTTAATTGCCTATCCACATAACTGTGTCATGCTGCACACGATTTCTCAACCAGGATTTTGATTTCAATGAAAACCTCAATTCAAGGACAAGCTGCAAAAGTACAACAAGCAGAACTTCCGTTGGAGGTAGGCCTACATGTCATTATAATGAAGGCGATTGTGCTTTTATTTGCCCCAAGAGGGAACAAAAAATCGATGTTTGGGTTAAATTGTCGTGAATTGTAGGCCTAAGGTTATAATTTCTTTGAAGGAAACTGGGGGTGACACAATGATAAACACGATAAAAGCATCGAACCGCATCGATTTGGATGACGTCAACAGAAAATGCATAGGAAAATTTATTTTCTTGCAAAAGATACCATTCAAAATGATAACATATACCTGTTTATAAAAAAGAAACAACTTTTTTTCTTTCTACAGCAGTGGACTGTTGGGTACGTCACTTGTGTACCGAATGGTTCTCGGACTTTACTTTTCTTTTAAGGAAATTCTCTAAAGTCAATGAAGAAAAATGTCTTCAATGACAAATAGATGTAATTTGAAAAACCCAGTGAAAAAAATTGTTTTTTTTAGTTCCATAATTCAAAAGCAAGTACCTCTGGCACTGAAAATAAATGTCTAACATTAAGATGCCAACTGCACAAAATCCCATAATTAAATGTTGTGCAGTCTCTTTCTCCATTGTTGAAGGATACCTTTATGGAGGTGTGAGGGTAGTCTTTCCGTTTGTATAAAATAGCAAACTAGCTTTTTATAGAATTTACTATTTGATTCTATATATATAAAGAATGAACGTCGGGAAAAGGGAGATGTTCTGCGATTGACTGTTCAACCCCGATCAACAACTAGGTTTCATGAGAAATCCCAGCTTGCTGAACTGTTGGAATCATGGAATGCTTTAGAAGCCAAAGGAACTGGCCTTTGATCTTTATATCGGTAAGATGTTTTGATTGCTATTCAGCGTGCAAACAAAAATTAACTTTAATAGAATATTCAAAATGAAAACTTCTTGATATTGCTTTGGAAGCTGAAAAGGTTGGTTCTCAACAGCTACCAATGTTTACATATTTTACGAGCACATGATCTTTCTAGTAATTTAACTCTAGATTGAACAAGTTGTTTTCTTTCTTCTGAAGCACGTCCACAGTATCATTGTTTTTGATCATCAGATACTAAACCTGTCTATATTTTACTTTTTTTTTTACAGAACTGATAAGTTGACATATCGGCTTAGAAGAGAATATCCACAGGTCTCTTTCCCTGAATATATGCAACATCATATACACCGCTTCTTTATCTGCTGGAGGTGTGGTTGAATCTCTGGCGACTTCAGAGGAGGATTCAAAACTAAAACTTTGGCTTAGAAAGCAAGACATACGCTCCATCCTGTTGTTATGCCGTTACTTCACAAGATTTGATGAGAACTTTGATGTAGTCATAACGGAAAGATTTCCATATACGAAGCTCACTCAACACTCTGTGTACAAACCCTATGAGAGTGGACTGAAAAATTCTAAGTGTTTTCTAAGAAAATGTTTGTATTTTCTCACTGCTCAAATTGGCTTTGATGGCATGAAATTGCTCTTTGGGGGCTTGTTAGTCAATACAGAGGAAAATTAGTGAATTTTGCATATCGTAATCTTGCCGTGATAACATTTACTTGAAATTGTATCAGCACGACTAGTTAGCATTTGACATTTTAATGAAAATAATGAGTAACTTCTAGATTCTGTTCATCAGTGTTGGTTTTATTCATTTTTATTCTTTTCATTTATTAAAATTAGTACCAGTAGAAAAGCAAATTCTGTGAATTTTAACAGTGAGACTAGCCACATATGACAAGCCAAATCACTCTCTTTAATGTATAAACATACAAAATAGCACGAGTTATGGTTTTGTTTTCTTTTTATTGATATATGCAAACATTTTTCGTGCTAATCAATGTATCAATAAATAAATAGCTGAAATTTTCTTTAACAAAAGACTGATCTTAAGGCTTTTCTCCAAACCAAGATGGCCAGGGGTGTTTTGGTCAGATAGCAAATAAATGTACAATGGTTGATTTCTGAAATTATTAAACCAGACTCTGACCTCTGATGGTCCTTCGATTTATAATTGTATTTGAAGCCTGTTTCATTCCAAAAAAGGTGGTCTTTCGTACAAGTACAAGTTTCTTTAAGTGACGTACCTGGTTCACCACAGCAGATCCAGAGGGTTGGGGGGGGGCATAGCACTTTTTTTTTGTTTACATGTGTTAGTTTGCTTTGTTTAAAGGGGCATGTCTTGTCTGCTTTCCTGTTTTCCTTGCTGGTTAAGGGAACAACTGAGTCTGACCCAGGAGTTTCTAGAGTGTAGGATGTGACAAGCTATAGTGCTTTAGTTTTGAAATTGGAAGTGCCAACGCAAGGCCTCAAACCGGAAAATGTGTGGTTTTAGCATACATCCATGTACATAACATTGGCAACTTTGATGAAGTGTAAAACAAAACTGCAGCAGATTTGCTGGAGAAATTCTGACAGGGTGTTTGTGATGTACTGAACCCCACATATGTGCATTAAAAAAGTAGACCCAGTGTTGCTGGAACGAAACTCATTTTACAGCCGGTTTTTGAATTTCAGCTGATGGCCTATTCAATTGAAACAAAGGCATAGAGGGAGAAAAAGATGTTCCATTAAAAGTAAACAATGAAACACTTAACATTTTAAATCTCATTTTTTTTGCTTGGTCCCTTAAAAACAAACAAATATTACCTTACAAAAATATTTACTGAAAAAAAAACCCCAAATATTACCTCTCACATTTGAGTGGTCAATGTCCGTTAAGGTGTTTTTTTTGGCAATATGTAAACCTTAATTAAAGTATTAAACTGTCATTAAATTTGTGGCAGTCTATGCCAAAACCTCCTAGGAAAAAAGGGAAGAGGTTTTACTTTACTAAATGTTACAGCTACGTCATAAGTTTTAAGTTTTAATAAGCAATTTTTGCAGAAGAAATAATCAAACAGCTGAAATGTTTAAAAGCGTGAACAAGTTCCACTTTGAAAATTCCACCATACTAGGGCAAAGATTTCACAGGATGTTTGAGACTATTATTCAGGTATTTTATAGTTTTTTGTTTAAAGTTTGCAACTGTTGTATATTACCTTTAATCATAAGTCCACTCATAATCTGCCATATTATTGATTGGTCTGAGGAGGTCTGACTAATGCTGCAATTGATATGCAAGAGGCATCTGCAAGCAATTAATAGATCAACAAGGGAAAAGTTGTTTGAAACATACTTCTAAAGGGTGTGAAGTTGGCCATCTTCAGAAAATGACCTTTTATGAAAGTAGCATACACTTTCGAAATGTGCAGTCAGGAAAAGTTGTCAACAAGTGAATAATTTTTTTTCACATGAGTTGATCTTCGTATGCTACGTTCACAAACAGAAGGTTTCTTTTTAGATCCTTGCGTTTTAACAATTTTATATCCAAAGGAACCTCACAGAGATTCTGTGGGCATATCTGTCACCCCACCCCAATACAAAGTCATCTGATGAAGCCCTTGCAAGTTTTAGTTCTATCACAGTATCACAGAAAGGACAGAAAAAAATGACACAAAAATCATTTGACACAAAAAATAACAATTACCTGTGGATGAACTACGTGGGTTGATGCTGCTGGTAGCGGGTACTTGATGTAGCTTGCCATTATTGAAGTGCAGTTTGGAATGTGTTGATGGGGTCATCGACATCATACTTATTGTCAATTGCTAGCTGAACAGCTCACTAGTGAGGGGACTGCCACCTGCAGTGAAGAAAGGCATTGCAATATCAACATTTCTGATATCAGCCCAACAAGGAAACTCACTTTTTTAAGGGGGGAGGGGGTTGGAGGAATTAGCAGTCCTCTTTCCACAAGTTAGAATGCAACTGAATATGTACAATACAATTTACATTTTAATCCAAGGCAACGTTTATATCGACCATTGTGGTTGGATACGTGTATCGACATGTCATGCACAACTCGACGTACAGATTGTGTGTACACTCACATCTCTTAATTGGAAGAATTCGTCTGCCATTATGCAGTATCCCTGGCAGTTCGAGTGTCCTGGACCTTTCAACTTGCTTGGCAGTGCTCACCTCCTTAGCTATGTTGCATATCTTGTAAAGAAACTTGAAGAAATCTCATTAAAGTTTAAACACACTTTTTTTATACTACAATACAAGAATGGGTTTAGGCCTCAAATGTTACCGAACCTAGCCCTCGTGAAAAAAAAGGCAAAGCAGGAGCATGCCAGTGTCAGCGTTAACTAAATTCAGAAGGCGTAAGCAGCAGTAATACCTGTCTTAGTAGTATACAGAGGAAACAGAGCACACAGGAAAGTGGCAATGCCCGACCTTATATTATACATCATGTGACGAGTCTATGCCTAACGTTAGTTAGATGTGACCTCTCCAAGCTGACTGGTGACCCTTCAACCGATAATCGTATAGTTTAGGACCCCATTCGCAGTTTAATAATTGGTGATGATATAAAAAGTGTCGTTTGTTGTTGTTTGGATGTCATTTCCCCCCCTCAAATTCCTTGGCAAAAATGCCAGATCCTACCGCTCGCGTGAATTCACAGAAGCTTGTAGGGCCTACTTAAAATACTGACAAATATCATGCCGCGTGATGATTTCGAGTGTTTTTACGCGCGGCTGGAACATGGCGTTGTTACTGATGTCTACTCGGTCCTATATTCAAATGTTCAACATTGTTTCCTCCATGCCTAAAACTAAAATAATACTCTATAGGCCATGCAGTCCAAGTACTAGTAGGCCTACCACATTACATTCAATTCAATTCAATTCATTGTAAAAAACAAACCAAATTATGGGTGAAAGTTACATTAATGTCTTTTTTTATTTTTGAGTTATAGAATATGCTCTAAGTGTGCATGGTGATAAAAGAACGTATTTTATGCAAGTCGAAATGTTGTGGCACACCACACACAGTCGCAGAATGCAATGCGGAACACCTTTTTACGGGAATTTCCTGTAAAACGTCGCTTCACAGTAATAGTTAAACCAAACATGGCGCAAAACCGTAAAGAAAAATACGGGGAATGCACAGTAAATTTACGGGATTTTTTTTGACAGTGTAGCCCCGGGACCTAGCCTCTTCTAAATTGCAAATTTGAACCATTTTTTCTTATTCTGTGTTGTTAGGATGAACCTTCACATGCAACTGAGGAAGAAATGTTAAAGTTGCTGATAGAGCACCCGGGTGTTGATCTGCGATTGAAAAACGACAATGGCTTCAACTGTTTGCACTTCGCAGCATTAAAGGGGAATAACCTGTACGTATGCTATTTTGGTGAAAATACTTCCTCTTCTTCTGCTATATTTATAAAAAATATGCAAGAATGAACATTGACAACCGGCAGTGCCGGTAAAATTCACTGTTTAAACAAAAAGACGACTCTTAAAGAAGGAGTATAATTTGTTTCTCGTGTTTATTCAAGTATCAAATGTCATTTTATAGTGCCATCGAGATGATTCTAAAAGTCGAGCCGCGGTTGATCAATGTGCAAAAAGCTGACGGTTTTACAGCACTACACATCGCTGCTATCAATGGCTACACAGAAACAGTTCAGATCCTCGTCAAGCAGGTAAGGACAACTTATTTTGTACAAACAATTTGACTTGTTTTTTTTTTCAAAATATCAAATGAGCTTTCTTTGTCAGAAAAATCAAAATTGTTCTTTTTAAGAATCAAACAAGATAAACTTCTTTTACAGGCCTGCATGTGAGTAATATACTGACGTCTTTCAATTGCGGAACTGAGATCAAATTTTTTGAGGGTGAACTAGGGAGGCTTTTTTTCTAGGATAGCTGTCTACTTACAACATTTCAGATTAATCGTAACCAGATGATCGACTGGAATTTCGTGTAAAAAGTTTGCTCGTTATTATGGAGTGTAGTAGCTACTAAATTACCTCATACTATCCACCAGCTATACTACTAGAAGAGGATTAAGGTAGGATCTTTCCCATTTTCATCATAGCGATCAATACCAAATCTAAAGCAAGAAGATTCAGCTTACTTCCGGAACTGTACATACTGATCTCGATAGTACTTGTTTACTACACCTTACATAATGTGATTTAGAACCTGAACAATGATAATGAAACCAAGGGAGTGAATAGGGTTGAAGTATGTTGTGCGACGAGCTGTAAGACATCGCAGTCTTGTTACTCGTTCTTTGTTGTGACGTTGAGACCAATCCCGAACCTGTGAAATTTCCTTGTAAGATTAATGAAAAGCCTGAAGAAAGAACCACAGGGCTGTCATGTGTAAAAAAGAGGAACACATCAAGTGTGGTGGTACGGTATATCACCTGCAGATTACGAGGGGTTTAAAATGTTCAGTTTCATCAAAAGAACTGTGTGGTTTTGCAGTGTTTGCGAAAATCTGAACTTGATAAAATCGTTTGGCGATGACTCAATCCCAACTGACAACTTATTTTCAATATTATCCGAGCCTGATTTGGAAGTAGATGGTTCAGAAAGAGATCTCAAAGAAGAACCTTTTTCAACCATCAATAGTTCGGGTATAAAGAACGTAAAGCTGAACGACCCTAGTAAAAACCAAAGTTTAAAAAATTGCACGTACTGCTTGTGAACTGCCGAAGCATCAAGAGTAAACGGAAACAACGTGATCTGCAAGCCCTCTTTGAGCAGGAAGATCCATGTATATCCATTTTTCGGAAGGACAGAAACAAATATGGATGCGTTCGTTGGAGTAAACAAAGACCTTTTGGCTTTGCAAGAATGTATGGATACAGAATGTGAGGCAATATAGGTAAAGATTCTCCTTGCTGGTAAGCAGCCGCTCTACATAGGCTCATTCTACCGACCGACCAACGATGGCCCACTGGCCCTTGTGAAATTAGATGAAGTACTTGATTTGGTGTTTACCACCTTACCAGATCAAGTAAAGAAGATTGAAACTGTGCCAGGAATATCAGACCATGATGCGGTAACAGTACATCTTGACAAAACTGTAACATATGACCGAAAAAAACCACGAACAGCATGTATGTCTACAAAAAAAGAGACGTGGATGGACTACGCAAGGAAGTGGAATGTTTTAAAACTCATTCCTCCAGTCTCAGGCAATAGAGAGAATATAGAAAAATAGGATATGTTCAAAGGAAAGATATTTGAAGAAATGGATTGTTTTAAAGCTCAATTCCTCCAGTCTCAACCAATGAAGAGAAACATCAGAACAAATTGGAATATATATATTTGAAGCAATGTATACCAACGGAGTTCAAACCTCAGCAAAAGCTTTCCTCGTGGCATGATGTCCTACCATCAAAAAGGCTGACCAGGAAGAAGAAAATGGTATGGAAGAAGGCAAAGAAAAAGAGCAATGGGAAGATCTGGCAAAAGTTTAGAGATATGCGCAAGAAAGTCAAGCAGCACAGGAAGAAAGCATTATGAAGACTATGTGGGGGCATTCTGTAGAACACAATGACGGCCTACAGGGGCGGGCTCGATGCGTTCGGTCATTTTAAGTTTGTACACACTTCTATGAGGCCATCGCTTTGTGCACAAACAGTAGCAGCGACCACTGACCAATCAGCTACGTGATGACCTTCCATAGCCACACCTCGCCGGTCGTGGTTTACGTTGCGGTTTGTGGCAGTCAGGCAAGTTTTATGACTGGCAACGCATGGCCGGGTCGAAGTGACTGCGCCATGAGTGGGATTCGTTGTTTAAAACCACGTCGGGGTTACATCTTCAAAACTTAACACATGTACGTTACTTTCTTGATTAGAAATGGCAAAATCCATGAATCCAAAAAGAATTGTATTTTCTGTTCAATGTCCTGGTGTGTCTTTCCATAGAGTCCTTCGAAATTCCAAGATCCCTCAAAATCCGCTGTCTTTATCGTGTTTATATTCGTATATTATTAGCTTCATTCATGAAAACTGATGGGGGTGGAGTACATGTGTTTCCAAAAATAAATGTAAGACCTTATACATATATCTTCAGAAAGTTCATTTATATCAATAAATGGATTAAATTTAAAGTTTCTAGTGATATAGAAAATATAATTCCATTAAGCCATGGAGGGTGTTTCTATTCCTCCGTGATTAAGAAAAGCTCACAATCAACCGTAATACTAATAATATTTTAAGTGCGAACTAGGCCGGGGATCGAGAAGTTGCCAGACCAGAGCGTACCAGCTAAAACACCTGCTGTTGTCATTACCAATTGTCCAAGTCACTGCCAGGGCTAGTCCAGTGGGAACAGGTTGTCTTGACAACTGCAGGTCTTGCCTTAGCCGATGAGATCTGTAGGCAATAACTTACCCTTGATGTTGTATTTTGGCCGCAGACTCCAATTAACTGTAACATATTTTGGTAAACTGGTATAATTATTGTTTACATCACATGTTCGTTTTATCAAATAACTTCCAACCACGTTTAATGGCAAAGTTGATAGTCAGATTTGTTATTGTTCTCTCTTGTCTTCCCTCCATAAAACAATTACTGTATGCTGGCGCATCGTATACCAATAAATTGTTTGAACCCCCCACCTACCTTCAGAAAGGGTTAATTGCATTTCATACAAATAACTTGTTCCACAACAGGGGGTTAAGTATATTTCGTACACAAAAAACACCAACAAATCGGGGGAGGGGGTCGAGTGCATTTTCTTTAAAAAAATGTACGCCGACTAAATTCAAAAAAAGGGGAGGGGGCGAGTGCATTTCCTTATACTAGTTGTCCAACCCCCATTTCAGAAAGGGGGATCGAATACATTTCCTTCAAAACAGGTGTTCTATCCTTATAAAATTCAAAAGGGAGTCAAGTGCATTAATTTCTTTTGAAAAATTAGTCCGACCCCCTTAAGTCGGAAAAGAGGCTCGAGTGCATTTAAGCAATTCCATCGTGACTGACATAATTTTTTTTACCAATTTGAATATCGAATCAGCTCTAATGTCTTAAAAAAAATTACAGCTAACTGAACCATGTTTGGCATGGGGGTTAGGACCTGAATACACAATACAGTATTGAAACTTTGAAATGATATTTTTTTTGAAAAAACAAACCAACCCCCCATTTCAAAAAAGGGGAGTCGAGTGTTGTTCCTTGGAGAAAAAAAAATTGTCTGACCCCTCATTTTAGAAAGGGGGTCGAGTACATTAAATTCCTTCAAGAAAGTTGGCTGGCCTCCTATTTCATAAAAGGGGGTCGAGTTATTATTTTTTTAAGGAAATGCTCCTTAAAAAAATAATTTCAACTCCTTATGAAATTCAAAAGGGGCGGGGGTCAAGTGCGTATAAAAAAAATCAAAAAATCGGAGGGGGCTCAAGTGCATTAATTTCAGGGGGGTCAAGTGCATTAATTTCGTTTGAAAAATAGTCAGATTTCCTAAATTCAGAAAAGGGGCTCAAGTGTTTCAAGTTGAGCAATTCCATCATGACTGACAAAACATTGTTTCTTGTTTCTAAATCAGCTTAATGTCTTAAGAAAATTACAGCTAACTGAACCATGTATGGCATGGGGTTAGGACCTGAATACAACCCCCCCCCCAAAAAAAAAAAAACCCCGAACCCCCATTTCTAGGAAAGGCGGGTCGAATGTTGTTCCTTGGAGAAAAAAAAATGGTCCGACCCCCATATTAGTTAGAAATGGGGTCGATACATTAAATTCCTTAAAAAGGTTGTCTGGCCTCCTATTTTATAAAAGGGGGATCGGGTGCATTTCCTTTAAAAAGAATAATTTCAATTCCCTATCAAATTCAAAAGGGGGGTCAAGTCGTATTCAAAAAAAGAAATCCAGTCATTGGGGAAAAACTTTGACGAAAAAATGATCAGTGGTTTCATAATCAATGAAATCGAGTCTAATTATGAATGTAAAGAGAACTTCATCCTCTTTACAAAACCGCTACCCCCAGTGTGCTCTGTTTGGGTTCATAGTGACCGTTTTAGCTGATTTTCGGTTCACTTTGACAGATTTTTTTTGTTAAAAAAACGAGTTTGACAGAACAGTTGACAGAATTGATTTTTTGGCAAATTTCTGCATAAATGGTTATTTGACAGAAAAACAGCAAATTTGAAAAAAACAACAAGCTTCAATCTTTTCAAACAAACCCTTTCAAAATAGGGGTGCTGAGGTTCACTGGGAACCGGATTTCGTCGTGACGCAACCGCACTTTGCCTGAAATTTACGAAATTTCATATTATGTTTATGTGGCTTTAGATTGTTTATACTGTAATTTGAACATTAATCAAGGCAATATTACAACATCTGCATGTGATTTAAAGTGTTAATTGTGTATTTCGAGTAATTCTGGGGAATTTGGCAGATTTTTGATAAATCTGACAGATTTTTGAAGTGCATTGAGCAGAATTTAGTCATGACCTTATGGTCAGCCTGATTGGGTTCTCGAGATACGTTGAGATAAACAGCCAAAGGTCTGTCACAAACGGTCGTTTTCTGTTCCGCTCCATATAGGCCATTGCCTCATACCCCACATTTTCAATAAAAAATGATCAGTGTTTTTCTGCCTTTCCAAACCAGACATAGATGGACTTGAAGCCATAATTTCATCGTCTGCAACCTCCGGATTCATGCGACCGTCCGTTCTGAAGATACACAAAATATAGTGTAAAAATCTGTGTGGTCATTTCCCCACGTTAAAGCTTGTGTGGACATTTCCAGTTGAGCAGATGCGCGCTTCTTTTCATTATGATTCAGAAAAGGGGAGAGGGCGAGGGCATTTCCTTAAAAAGTTGTCCTACCCCCATTTCAGAAATGAGGATCGAATACATTTCCTTAAAAAACAGTTGTTCATACAAAATTGTTTAAAAAAAACTTAGAGCTAACTGTACCATGTTTGGCATGGGGTTACTAGGACCTGAATACACAATACAGTATTGAAACTTTGAAATGTTATGTTCAGCTCTGGGCTTTTTTGAGGGGTGTTGTTTTCTCTTTAAGTTAAAAGTGTACAGAGCTTAATATGGTAACTGACGCATGTAGTAAGATGGGAAAATACTCTTCATGATTTTTTCCAGTGAAGTTATCCGACCACCTCAATTCAGAAAAAAAAGGTTCCTCATAATTCTTATCTTCTTACTCTTAGTCTTGGCCGACCCCCCCCCCTCCAATCATAATTCATATATCGGAGGTCGAGTGTATTTCTCACCAATCCCCTAAATTCAGAAAACAGGGTATGGTGTATTCCCCTTTGAAATAAAATTGTTCGACCCCTAGTCCAGAGACTTCAATTTGTGGCGAATCGGTCACCGTGGAGTGAAAAAGAGCCCTGCATTTTTGCTGCACGAAAAGGTTTCTGCAGGATAATAAAAGCTGTGGTCAACTCCCGACCTCCTTTGCACTCTCTATGATATCCCAGAAACTGTGTGCACCTTATTACATATGCGTCAACTTATTAGGAGATTAAGGGCCATTATCGAGGCTGCACAAATTAAGGAACTTCGAATTTATACCCCAAGAATCTCAAAATAAAAAATGTGTACATAAAAAAAGTGAAACTGATAGATAAGGAATATTATGTATTGAATGTCATCAAAAGGAAATTTTTTCTTAAAGCTTGATATGGTGAATACAAAAACAATGGATCTTGGTCTCCTGAACCACCAATGAATCCACTTATTTCATTATTTGACGGTAAAGTTAAATAGTGGTATGCCTTTTATTCTGAGAATTAGGAACTTAAATCACAAGCAATACACACACGATGTGATGTGTCTACGTACGTGTACAGCACAGGCTGAACATTTGCAATGTATCAGCTCTGTGGTTTGGCGGTCAGGCCCCCTTGGACCCACCTCCCAACTGTAGGACTGACCCATGTATGTAAATGACCTTGCCGCTCGTCTCTCATTGGGCACTGTGGCACTGAAAACCCTGGCAGCCAAGTTTTGTTGCGTAAATCTTAAATGACTTGAAGCATCGAGACCGTCCTAGTAATGATCACAAAAAAAACCACCAGTTTTGGCAATTCATCAACAGCCAGAAAAGGACAGTGGAGGCATACCCACTTTAAAAATCAAGTCTGGACTTGCAACCACCAACAAAGACAAATCAAAATAGAACACCACATGGGCGTACATGTCTACCAGAAAAAGAGAAAAAGCATATACTCGCAATGGCAAATACCACCTTTGGCACTGATGGAATTGAGAAGCTTCTGAGCAAGTTGAATCCCCGTAAAGCATGCGGACCAGATCTTATCCATATTCGTGTTATGAGAGAAACGACAAAGCAGATTGCGCCGATCCTACAAGTGATTTCACTATGTCTTATGAGACGGGCACATTGCCAAAAGACTGGTTGACCGCCAATATTGATGCAATCTACAAAAAGGAAAACAGGAAACTTCCCAGCAATTATCGCCCTGTCTAATTGACGTGTGTCATCACAAAGTTAATGGAGCACACAATTTAATTTTCCCTCTATTATGGAGCACATTGACGATCACAAACTACTTGCCCAGTAACAACATCAATTTCGACAACAACACTTTCAATACCGAGTCCCAACTTGTCAACACCTTGGAGAAAATCACGAGATATCTGGATAACAGCATTCAAACATTATGTTTTGATACTTGACATTTCCATGGCGTTTGACACGGTAGCCCATCAACGCTAACTGAAAAAGATTAAATATTATGGAGTAAGTGATTAAGACCAATGCATGGATCAAGACTTGGCTTTCCACAAGAACACAGAAAGTAGTGGTTGATGGAGAAGCATCCTCAGGGAACAGTGCTGGGTCCGTTGATGTTCCTAATATCAACGACATCGGGGAAAGATAGACTCAACCATAAAGCTGTTCGCTGATTGTCTTCTCTTCAGGCAAATCAAAACAACAGATGCTAATACTAAGTTACAAAAAGATTTTGACAGCTTAGGTCTAAACACGTGGGCATAAGAATGGCAGACGAATTTCAACTCTAAAAAATGCTACAGTATGAGTTTTCACAGAAAGAACCAAAACTACAATTTAGGAGGTGACATCCTGCAAGCTGTGTCTATATCGTTTCGGTTTGCGGTAACACCATGTGGTAATAACTACTGCTTAGAAGATATTAGTTCTGAAAAGAACTTGTCCTGCTTATTATCAACTTTGCTAAGTAATTTTTTGTTCTGATAAGAACAGTCCTGCTGTAAGTTCTAAACGAACTTGTCTTTGGTCTGTGCCTAGTTAAAGCTGTGTCTAGTTCAGCATATCTTAGATTGGAAATATATAAACAACTTAGTTGGAACCCAGACATTAGTGCAATAGTAGCTAAAGCAGGGAGAACACTTGGATTTTTAAGAAGGAACATCAGCAAATGCTCATCACACATCAAACACCAGGCCTACACTTCACTGGTACGATCGCAACTGGAATACGCCTCCATCATCTTGGATCTCTACAGACAAAATTAAATTGACAATCTCGAACAAAACGCTAAGAAGGGCAAAACGCTATATACAATCGTGATTCCAGCGTTACCAGAATGAGAGAAGATCTAGGCTTCCCACTATTAAAGAAGAGGCGCAGGCAAGCCCGCTTAACCATGGTATTCAAAACCGTCAGTGACCGAACATTGAACAAACTGTCGCAAAGCCAACCAACGGTTGCACGAAAACCTGTATTCAGTGCAAGTAAGAAGCAACAGCATGTGCAGAAAGCCTGTTATCGCTATGGTAAAGACAACCACCATTCCGACAAGTGTAGATTCAAGAACAATACTTGTTTCAACTGCCAGAAACGAGGACATATCGCGAGTGTCTGTCGCAGTGGAAAAGGTGGAAAAACACCACATATCAAGCAAATGAGTGCCGCTGTGGACAGTAATTTCACTGAAAGTGAAAGTGATGAGAATGCGTCTGATCTTGACATGAACACACCCGTGTACTCGCTCTTAGGATGTTCCACTGACCGCCCGGACATGAAGGCAATCAAAGTCACCATGTCCGTTGACAACATCGACCTCGTCATGGAGGTTGACACCGGAGCAGCGCTTTCGCTTGTATCAGAACAGACATTCAAATCACGGTGGCTAAACGCGAACCTGCAAAAGACAAAACCGAATCTCCGCACCTACACCGGGGAACAAGTCTCAGTTCTCGGAAACTTCAATGTGGAAGTTGACTATAACGCAAGTATGTTCAACCTCCCGCTACTCGTTGTTAAAGGCGATGGACCAAGCCTTCTCGGACGAAACTGGCTTCAAGAAATTAAACTTGACTGGCAGCAAATCAACGTTCTGCACACGACCACAAGCGTTGAGGAAGTACTCAAAACTCATTCTGCAGTATTTAAGGATGAGTTGGGTACTTTGAAGGGAACAACCGCCAAGATCTACGTCGACAAGGACGTCCGACCACGATTCTGCAAAGCACGCGTAGTACCCTACGCCATGCGAACATTGGTGGACAATGAACTTGACCGTCTGCAAGCTGCAGGAATCATCGAACCGGTCCGAGTGGGCAGCGCCCATAGTTCCAGTCCTCAAGTCAGACAAGTCTTCCGTGAGAATCTGCGGGGACTATAAGCTAACGGTGAATCAAGTCGCGAAGTTGGATAAATATCCTATACCCAAGATTGAGGATTTGTTCGCGTCTCTCGCGTGTGGAACCAAATTCACCAAGCTTGATCTCTCTCAAGCACATCAGCAGCTGATTTTGGATGAGGAGTCGCGTACCTACGTGGTGATTAACACGCATCGCGGCCTATTCCGCTACACCAGCCTGCCCTTCGGTATTGCCTCTGCTCCTGCGATTTTCCAGCGCACGATGGAGAACATTCTGCAAGGCATACCGCATACCGCATGTGACTGTGTATCTGGATGATATCCTGATCACAGGCGCCGATGACCAGTCTCATCTCGCTACGTTGTCAACTGTGCAGGCTCGCTTAGAACAAGCTGGCCTTCGCCTCAAGTTGAGCAAGTGCACATTCATGGCTCCTTACGTTGTGTACTTGGGCCATACTATCGACGCTCAAGGTCTGCACCCAACCGCAGATAAAGTCAACGCTATCCGCAACGCACCAGCACCGACAAATGTGACTGAACTGAGAGCAAACCTTGGATTGCTTACCTATTATGGTAAGTTCTTGCCTCAGCTTTCGACAACGCTCGCCGCCTTGTATCGCCTCTTACGCAAGGATACCCAATGGAGATGGGGTACTGAGGAAAAGCAAGCCTTCAGTGCTTCTAAGGATCTTCTGCTATCGTCGAACTTGTTGGTACACTTCGACCCCAAGAAAGACGCCATCGTGTCATGTGACGCATCCCAATATGGGATCGGCGCCGTTCTCGCCCACAGAATGCCGGATGGTTCGGAATAACCAGTCGGTTTCGCTTCACGCACACTGGCTCCTTCGGAAAAGAAATACTCCCAGATTGAAAAGGAGGGCCTTGCCTGCGTCTTCGGTGTAACTAGATTTCACAGTTACATCTACGGTCGTCATTTCACACTAGTGACTGACCACAAGCCTCTTCTTAGTCTCTTCAACGAGGAACGCGCAGTACCGCCCCAAGCCTCTGCTCGCATTCAACGATGGGCACTTACCTTGGCGATGTATGAGTACACGCTTGTCTTCAAAACGACGACGGCTCATGGTAATGCTGACGCGTTGAGTCGTCTACCGCTACCTACCTCTCCAGCCAAAGTTCCGGTTCCAGCTGAGACCGTACTCCTAATGGAGAACATTGACGCGTCCCCTCTCTCCAACACGCACATTCGCAACTGGACTCGACGTGACCCCGTCCTATCCAAGGTACTCCAGTTCGTCGAGGGAGGATGGCCTCCACATGATAAGGTGGAGGAGGACTTGAAACCGTACACCACTCGCAGTGCTGAGCTCTCAGTACAAGACGGCTGTCTCATGTGGGGCATTAGAGTGATCGTTCCGCCAAAGGGACGTAAACGCGTCATACAGTGTCTACATGAAGGTCATCCTGGGATCGCTAGGATGGAAAGCCTCGCTCGAGGATTCGCATGGTGGCCAAAGATGGACTCCGACATTGAATTCGAAGTCAAGGGATGCCACAATTGCTAACAAAACCAACCGATGCCACCCAAGAGTGAACTGCATCCTTGGAAATGGCCTGAACGCCCATGGTCGAGACTACATATCGACTATGCGGACCCCTTCCTGGGCAAGATGTTTCTCATCATAGTGGACTCGCATTCGAAGTGGATGGAAGTCTTCCCACTGAACAATGCCACAACACACGCGACCATCGAGAAACTTAGGCAAGCCTTTGCCACTCATGGGTTGCCAGACAAAGTTGTGTCTGACAATGGCACACCATTCACTAGCGCAGAGTTTCGCGAATTCATGACCAAGAATGGTATCCTGCATATTCGCACCTCGCCATATCACCCAGCCTCAAACGGATTAGCTGAGCGTGCAGTCCGTACCTTCAAGCACGCTATGAAGCAAATGGACACAGGGACAGTTGAAACTAAGGTTGCATGATTCCTGTTTCACTACAGAATTAATCCACACACATCAACAGGTCTGTCTCCCGCGGAAATGCTGATGGGTCGACGCTTACGCTCCCACCTTGATCAGCTTCGCCCTGATGTAGCTCAGCGTGTCATCAAACAACAGGAAAAAACAGAAACATCATCACGACAAGCACGCCAAGACACGTGTGTTTGAGATTGGTAACACAGTCCTAGTTCGCAACTTCACTAAGACTGGCTACTTATGGCTACCAGGCACCATCGCAGGCTATGCTGGTCCAGTCTCCTACAAAATCCGTCTAGTTCACAATGGTTGCGAGATCAAACGACAAGACAGCTGCGTACCACATGAACCGCATCACGAGTCGCACAACCCGGACGACGACATTGAATTTGGGTCTGCTATCGCCATCCCACTTCAAGAGCAACCTCCCGTGGAAAATGTCATCCCTCCAGCAACCAACGACCAGCCAGAACCACAAGCACCGGCCGAACCAGAACCACAAGCACCGGCCGAACCTGAACCGCAACCTGTTCCACCAGCTGACAGGAAATACCCAGCTCGCATCAGGAATACACCTGACCGCTATGGATTCAAAAACACTTAATCTGCATGTTCACATAGGTTAAGTACAGCTGCACACATCTGAGGCAGAATAATCCTCAGTGCAGTTTGTTGCAAGTCAGGGTAGTCCACCCCTGTACTTACTTAAAAAGTTTATCATGTTTGTTATTTGTTGTAAGTTGCAAAAGTTTTTAAAACACATAACAGTTTTCGATTCAGCCTGGATAAAGTGATTTCTATAACAGTTGTGCTAATGATTTTGAAATTGATCCATAACTTGCTTTGCATAAGTTAAAGCTTTAATTGGACAGGTTTCATTATAGGGAGGAGGAGTGTAATATTCCGCCAATCGACATGTTGGCTACTCTACTAACTGTTATTGTGTACTGTCATGACCCCTGACCTGCGTACAGAACTCTGTTACATTCACACACGCGGTGTATACATTTTCGCTCTGTACATGTACGTGCATTGCTGTAGTTGTGTAGTGTGTATTGAAGTGTTGAATATATAGTGCTCTCCAGTGCCGAGCCAAGAAATCGAGAATAAACCAGGTTATCACAGTTCATTACAAGTGTAAACTGCATCTAGAAGTGACGTCATATTATGTGACGTCACCTTAAATATCAATTTTAATATCCTATATCCAGGTTATTACGAGCTTTGATCACTCGTGAAAACCTTGTGATTACATTTCACTGGGAATATAATAGTCCAACTTGCACCCAGCTGTAGTCGGCTAGGTGGAAGTTGGACTGATTTTCATAACGATAGAGAAGTGATTGTTCCCAATTTTGCATGCAAATAATTTCACATCATGATGATGGTTCAGCAAAACTCGTGGCTATATACATGTCCTTCACGATTGTTGAGGAATCTGCACTCCCAGTGATTCGAGGTGAAAATAGACCAGAATTTCTTTATTGCTGGACTACATCTGAATGCTCTTATCATCGTTCTTTTACGCATTTCTTTCTTAAGGAGAGTTGTCAAAAAGACCTTAAAGGCATCAAAGGTGACACGGCACTGCATCTGGCCATAGAAGGGAAACATGTCAAGTGCATTAAGGCTCTGCTAGAAAACGGCGCTGATGTGAACGTCCAAGACAAAGAGAACAACACCTGTCTTCATCTTATCTTGGAGAAAACGCAAAAGAAAATAACTGCGATCGCCATGCTGTTTCAAGATGTAAGTGCCATTTCTTAACTTTCTGTGAGGCACCGAAATATTTTGATGACGATTTTTTTCTTGGACTAAATATTTCAACTCATTTTCCTGTCATTAGAATTCTAACGTGCAACAGATTATAGCCCTGGGACCTATATCTCTTATAAATTGCAAATTTGAACCGTTATATCTTATTCTGTGTTGTTAGGATGAACCTTCACATGCAACTGAGAAAGAAATTTGTGCGTTGCTGATAGAGCATCCAGGAATTGATCTGACATTGAAAAACGACAATGGCTTCAACTGTTTGCACTTCGCAGCATTACATGAGAATAACACGTACGTAAGGTATTATGGTTAGCAGTTTTCTCCACCACATCCGAGTCCAAGTCCGAGTCCGAGTTACTAATACTTTCCCATCCGTCCTGGGCATATCCGTGGCAAGTGTGTGAATGAATCATGATACTTAGCAGTGATATCGGGGAGCTTATGTCGTGAAATAAAGGAACAAGAAAAAATATTTTGGCAATTTTGAAGTGTTGCTGATGGCTGATCTTGGATTTCAAAATGGCCGCCATATGGGAACCCTTTTTGGCTTTAACTCAACTTGTGAATGTCATACGAAATCAATGTGGTGGATGTACACTCCAAATTGTTTTTTTTTCAAATTACGAACTTCACTTTATAAGCAATAATGCGAATCTTACTTAAAATTTTTTTGCAAGAGGCATGTCTAGTATCAGTCCCGTTTAAATAAAAATATCAAATGTTATTATATAGTGCGATCGAGATGATTCTAAAAGTCGAGCCGCTGTTGATCAATGTGCAAAAAACAGACGGTTTTACAGCACTACACATCGCTGCTTTCAATGACCAAACAGAAACAGTTCGGATCCTCGTCAAGCAGGTAAGGACAACTTTAATAATTGACCAAAAAAAAAACTTCAATGAAAAGTTGTTTTCGTGTATAATAAGCATCTCTTTCAAGGCCACCAAGCATGCATGCGGTCACTGTGGTTTAAGCTAATCGTTCATATCAAAGCTTGACAATCCATAATTTCACACATTAAGTTCACATGACAATTCCCGATTCTTATTCCACTTTAAAAAGGGAAAAATGTGGGGTTTTTTTCGTAAAAAAAAAGATACGAAAGGAATTCACACGGACATCGTTTCTTTGCTTGTTTGTTTTTGACTTTAAGGAAACTTGCTCGAAAGATCTCAAAACCGGCAAAGGAGAGACTGCACTTCATCTTGCTACTGAAAAGAACAACAGTGAGTGTATAAAGGCTTTAGTTGAAAACGGTGCCGACGTGAACGCCCAAGATCGCGACGGAAACACCATCCTCCATCGTTGTATGATGACAGACACTTTGGGAACACTTATCCGCTCAAAACTTAAGGTTCGTTTATAATTCATAAGTATATAAGCGACAAATTGTTGTCGGGAATAGCTTACGTGAACTTTTGGGGGTATTGCACTCAACAATGCTGTGAAATGGACTCCCAGGTCACCGAGTTTCACACTCTCTTTTAGTCCTTGCTCTGTGGGAGTGTTTAGAGAACAAACATTTCAGCAGTCAGCGTCCCAGACGTTTGAGATTTGCAGGCCTGCATTGACTAATCACAGAGCGGCAATTTAAGTGATGAACCTACAACATTTGGTGAAACAGGCCATTGAAGATATGCGTCGCCGCTCTTTCTTTGTGTTAAAAAAGATCAGGTGGAAATGTAAAAGTGATACATCTCGGTAATGTTTTGAACCATGAATGATTCAGGCCCGGAGTCCTTTATGGTTTACTCGGCGCACCGGGGCGCACTGCCGCGCCTTCGTGGCTTTTTTTGCCTGGCCGTTGTTCTTAGTGAATATAATGCAACAGAAATCCTGTTTTACTCATGTTTTCCTCAGTTTAATGTTCCTTGAACCTAAGTGTCTAACTACTCCACGAATTCAAGTGACATTGATTAAAAAATATAACTTGAGTGATGGAGATACTACACAATAATTTTCCAAATTTAAGCTCCTTTTCATTTGACTTTACAACGTCAAAAGTACCAATGCCCTTTTTCCTAGTTCCGGATCGCTTCAATCAGTTCCGAATCGATCAAACACTGCGCGCGCGAAAAAAAAAAATTCACCCGAGAAAATATTTTTTTCAGCAAGAAAAAAACCAAGCACATTTCAGATCAAGTATTATTAAATTTCCTAACTATTTCATTCAAGAGAAAGAAAAACGTAAATGATTTAGAAACTTGTGTCTGCAGCGCAACGGCACGAACTCACACACGGACCGAAAACATTTGACACAGCACAACGAGTACGTTACACAAAATCAATTAACGCGCGTGTAGTTGGGTCGTAAGTGCACGCGCGATCCGTAACTAGGCAAAAATTATTTCGATTCAGCAAACATTCCATGGAAGAGTTTTTACAACTGTAGGGTATGAACAAAATATTGAGGAAAATACCGAGGAAAAAATTTATCGTCAATTCGCAGCTCCTGCGATTTTCTATAAACCGTCCAAACATAAGAAAGTGCGAATCGGAAATCTGGCCTAAACTCCTCTTCTACAAATTGTATCGAAAACATCTTTGTATATCAGAAAGCTTACATTTTCCTTTTCAAAAAGCACTTTGTCAGAATTTTTTTTATTGCAGACTTATCCAAAAGAAATTGGTTTTTATTTGAAGCGATCCGGAACTAGGAAATATCTGAAATTAGGAAAACCAGATTAGAACTGAAAACTTACTGCCCCTAGTTTATGATGATTCGTTAGTCAAAATATCCCTTTGTTTTTTGCATCACCTTTTATGGGTTACACAAATTATATAGCCGCCTTGAATGTAATAAACAACATTTTTTTTTACCGCACGAGTTAAATTTAATCGGAATGGATTTCCAGTTACAATCTTTTTTAAAAGAAATACATTTGAGCCAAATGAGGCTCCACCAATTGAAGTTTTGACAAAAATAAAAGGATTGTCACTCCAAAAGTAGATATTAAACATTTATATAGCAGTCACCTTGCGTGGCGAGTTTTGACGTATTTGATGCATGACTATCAAGAATTTATATTTGCCAAATATGATAGTGTTTGAAAGGAAATTGCTGCTTCAATACCAGATTACTGTTTTTGTCATAAATAGACCCCAAAACAGACATTTGTTTGTAAAAAAATCAACAAGTTAAAAAAGATGTGAAGCACAAATCAACATAAAAGGATGAATGTCAAGAAAGTCCATTGTCTTTTCAGCCGTTTGTATCCCATAAAGAATCTTACAAATATACATTCACAATTACAAATACTTCCCAAATGTTAGAGTAACAATAAACATTTTTTCTTTGGTAACAGGATTTAACCGGAAGCGAGAGAACAGACACGGAAAGTAAGGTGTCCACAATTCAGCTCTTGTTAGAGCACAGCAAAGTTGACCTTGACCTGGAAAACAACAAGGGTTTCAACTGTTTGCAACAAGCGGCCTTTTCTGGGCACTGTTTGTATGTCTTTAACTCTGCAATCTGCTTTTAACAATCCTTAAGCGTATTTCCGAAATTCTTTCCTAATTGGCATGCCAATTGAGCAAGTTTTATGTTGTATAGGAGGTATTTATATGCATAATTACTAATGAGAAATTTATATATTTCACTGAAACCCATGCCACTCTCCATATCCTCTGTTGTTTTCTATTTCATCCATTCACCAGAGGGGTAGAAATGATTTTGAAGGCGAAACCATCGTTGATCAACTGCCCACGAACAGATAAAACAACGGCACTTCACATCGCTGCATGTAATGGCTATGATAACATAGTGAAGGCTCTTGTTCAGCAGGTAAGGTTGCATTATGCATTCACGCATGTACGAGTATCTGACTGAAATAAAACGCTGCTGTTATCCGACCAATCGAAACCCTGGGTTTGGGACTCAAGTCCCGAAACTTGTTTGGATCGTTTACTTTACTTTTTTCAAAGGTCTGGTTGAAAGGAAACTAACCTAATGTCTTACTTTTCCCGAGGAAAGAAAACGAATGCAGTTTTTAAATGTGACCACGGATCCAACACAAGGATAAACGACTCCGTAAAACTCCTGGTTAGACGCGCTATAACGGCCCGTCCTGGTGGCAAATACAATGAATACTTGTCAACAAAGACCGCTGAGGGCGGTGGCTTTCAGATTTGCAGGGCTCTGCGCCCGATCTGGTGTCAAAGTCTGTCAAGCCAGCTAGTTATATTTTTGAATATTTAAGAGTCTACATTTTTTTATCTTTATAATGGAATTCTGATAAGTGATAACTGCATAACCATATTAATATCTTCAATATTTTCAGCTTTAAAATGAACAATGAAATGTCGCTTTTGTTTCAACAGTCCGGGAACACATCTCTCTAAAACTTTTGAATGAAAGCTTTCTTTAAAACGAAATTTGGGAAAACGGTGTTCTCGGTGTTCTCCTCGAAATTTGAAGTTTATTTTTCGGGTAAATAAAAACTGGTGCATTTGGCATACGCATATATATTTCTAGCCATGTCTATACGATGCACGATAAACGTTGTGGGCGTTTCCCATGTAGGATGGATTAATTTCTAAACACTTCCTTGTTGGGTCTATTGGTCTGTGGCATTGCTAATTATTGGGCTCTTGACCTTCAAATCTAGCCGCACTCAGGAAAAGGGGACACACACACAGAGTTTCCAACTTAACTCCAGAAGAAACTCTACTTTATTGACAGAAAAAAAGGTCAACCTACCACACTGCTACCAGTACCACAACTAAGGTGGCTTAAACTAAAGGGACATCGCACATATATATTAATAATAATAATAATAATAAAAGTGGATATTTATAAAGCGCACGTATCCACCAGGACTGGTGCTACATCATTATTACCCCCTGCTCATTGGGCCAATTAAATATTCCAAATACCATCTCGGCTCCCTGGGAAGTATACAGCTCGATGCAGCCTGTTAGGCGCAAGGAAGCTAATTCAATCACAATAACCATCTCTGCCCTCACAGGTACCTATTTACTCCTGGGTGGAGAGAAGCAATAAGTGACAAAGTGCCTTGCCCAAGGGCAAACGCACCATGACCCCGCCAGAACTCGAACCCACAACCTGCAGCTTTACCCACAGACCACGAATCAGTTCCCTTAACCACGAGGCCACAGTACTCCAATATTGACGCCAATATTCACGACATGGCCTCCATGTCGCAAATATTGACGCCAATATTCACGACATGGACCCAAGTCGCAAATATTGACGCAAATATTGACGCCAATATTCACGACATGGACCCATGTCGCAAATATTGACGCCAATATTGACGCCGATATTCACGACATGGACCCAAGTCGCAAATATTGACGCCAATATTCACGACATGGTCTCCAAGTCGCAAATATTGGCGCCAATATTCACGACATGGACCCAAGTCGCAAATATTGACGCCAATATTCACAACATGGACCTAAGCCGCAAATATTGACGCCAATATTGACGCCAATATTGACGACATGGTCTCCAAGTCGCAAATACTGACGCCAATATTGACGTAATTATTCACGACATGGCCTCCATGTCGCAAATATTGACGCCAATATTGTCGCTAATATTCACGACATGGTCTCTATGTCGCAAATATTGACTACAATATTGACGCCAATATTCACGACATGGCTTGAGTCGCAAACCCACTCAGGCGTGAATATTCCTCTTCTTTTTTAGCAACCTATGTAAGCAATTCAAGCAACTTTTTCTGGCGCACCCTACTTACTATACAGTACACACGTTTTAATGTTGTGTTTGTGTTAGCGCGAACTTCCTTCGCTGCAAGGACACAGACGTCCAATCAGTGTGACCGTAAAGTCAGAGCCAAATTCTGCTTAATGCACATACAAAAATCTGTCAGATTTCTCAAAAATCTGCAAAATTTCCCAGAATTACTTGAACTACACTATAAACAATTAAAAGCACATGTAGCTTGGTATTACCTTAATTAAAGCTATAGTCCATCATTTGTAATTAGTGCATTTTGTTCGTTTGAAGCAACAAAAGTGTTCAAAATCTAATGAAGGATACTGAACAACTTACTTTATGAAGTTTCAGCTCAGCTTCAGCTTTATATTCCGAGAAAAACAGCATTCTAGGATCTCAATTTCAAATCAAAAGTTGCTAAATCATGTTTCGAATTGTTTAGAATTGCAGCTTTATACGCGATGTCGCACACTGATCCGACGAATTATAGCAACCGCGCGCGCCTGTGCGCCGTTCCAATGCTTGTGCGCGCTGCGCCAAATAACAAAACGAACTACTAATTTAAATTTTCCTGCAGTGCTTCTTAAGACGCACCGTTGGAAATGCCTTCTTTTGTTGATTTCTTCAAAATGAGAGCTTGCCAGAAAGGATAATTTCACAGGGAGTTTAGTCCCCTTACTATCTTTCAACCAGTACGTTTTTCAACAATTATTACGCCAGTTACTTTTTTGGATAGCTGCAAATGATGGACTCCGGCTTTAAGGTTCAACTCACATTATAAAATAATCTATAATCACATAAAGATGTTACGAACGCGGATCCGACCACGACGACGTTTCCCAGTGAACTTCAGCACCTAGACGGTTGTAACGAGTCACTGATTTTTGTGACTCGAGTCGGTCGAGTCATTTTAAAGAAGTGACTCGAGTCGAGTCGAGTCACTAAAAATTGTGACTCGAATCGGACTTGAGTCGAATCATCGACTCGAGTCATTACAACTCTCAGACCAGCCAACCTGTCCCATTAAGCCAGGGTTTGTTTGAAAGGATTGAAGCTTTTTAAAACAAATATGTATCATTTTTGTTCAAATTTGCTGTTCTCATCAAATCAAATTTACAACCATTTTTGCAAAAATCTGCCCCCAAAAAATCCATTCTGTCAAATTTTCTGTCAAACTCTCGTTTTTTACAAAATTTCTGTCAAAGTTACCCGAAAATTGGCTAAAACGGTCACCTCGCGTCCAATGTACATGTACATTCATGGCTCGCGCTGCGTCTCACGACGAACGTTCAGCCAGAGATAGGTGTGTCTGGGTGCCAGACTGTGTGGGTAACGGACACCCGAAGTTGCTGTGAAAACAATTCACGCATGAGTGGGTCTCCAACTTGGGCCTGTCGTGAATATTGGCGTCAATATTGGCGTCAATATTTGCGACATGGAGGCTATGTCGTGAATATTGGCGTCAATATTGGCGTCAATATTTGCGACATGGAGACCATGTCGTGAATATTGGCGTCAATATTGGCGTCAATATTTGCGACATGGAGGCCATGTCGTGAATATTGGCGTCAATATTGGCGTCAATATTTGCGACTTGGGTCCATGTCGAGAATATTGGCGTCAATATTGGCGTCAATATTTGCGACTTGGGTCCATGTTGAGAATATTGGCGTCAATATTGGCGCAAATTAGCGACATGGAGGCCATGTCGTGAATATTGGCGTCAATATTGGCGTCAATATATATATGTGCAATGTCCCTTTAAAGCCACCATACACAAATGCTGATTCCCAGCATACAAAACACACAATCTGAACAAATGTGTACACTTGAAATTTTTTACCCAACCTTGGAAATCGATAGCCAAGCTCTTGCCCTACCCGCGCGCGTAAGTGAACAAAAAAACCCACTTAAGCAACAAAATTTATGGGCCAGATCCATAACCAGGTCAGGTGCGCGCCGCCGGAACCCCTCCGCCGGAGCCCTAATGCAAGAAAGCAATGACAACAAATGTTCTGTATAAACTGCCTGTTACAGTTCTATTGTGTATTCTACCCCATAAGGAACCCTGTACATGTAGCACACAACACACAATGTTGTTTCTCGCACGTCCGAAGAATGTGATGCACTGTGCGGCATGATCAATAAATGGTAAAGGGGACGAACCTGTGTTAACATGAACGGAGTGCCCATCTCTCTTTCGAAGCGAATGGGCCAGACTCGACATATTGCTGCTGCTGTGGGGGGATTGCCACACACATCCTCCACAGCGAGTCTGCTACCTTCCCAGCATTAAATAATGACGGTACCCATTTAACACCAGGGTTGAGAGGAGTAATTGAGGTCAAGCACCTTACTCAAGGGCACAACACGCATGGCCATGGCTGGGCTCGACCACACGTGGTCTCAAATGGATTCATAACAAGCCCTCAACAGCTCAATTGGTGAGAGCATTTAAAAGAAGGATATACACGTCCACATCCTTTGAAATATGCGTGTTTTTATGCTGTTTTTGCAAGAATCATGCGTGAACAAATTTCAGGGGGGGGGGTCAACGTTTTGACTCTCAAATGAAAATTTTGAGAGTCAAAACGTTGACCCCCCCCCTGAAATTCGTTCACGCATGATTCTTGCAAAAACAGCATAAAAACACGCATATTTCAAAGGATGTGGACGTGTATATCCTTTCTTTTAAATGCTCTCACCAATTAACATAATTTCGTTTGAAAACCCGTTTTGTTATCCAAAATGTAATCCAATTAGCAAATCCGATTTCTTTTCTTAATCAGCCAATATAATTGGGCACTAAAACAATTGTCACAATTTACACGAACTTTTCGCAATATTTATCAAAATGCGCATACTTGTAATAAAAATAGCAATGACATTGTAGCAGTGACATTAAGTTTTCCCACGGAAATCAGAGAATTCTTTTTGCAGTTTAAAAAAAAAAATCTTTCAAGGAAGTAAGGGTTTCGCCAAGACTTCATTTTTCTTTATGTTTTGCTATTACATTTTTTAATTTAGAACATATGATCGAATATTAAATGCGATTTCACGAATGAAGTTAATTGACCCCCCAAAAAAATATAAAATAAAGCAGGATGTTAACGTCCACCCACTTTATGGCTTTTGTTGTTTAATTGTTGAAATAAATAAGGAGTCCGAAATTTTGACTCAAAAATTAAAGAGACATTACGTCATGGATTGCGACCAATTGCCCCTTTAAACTGAAGTACTGCACGTACCTTTCATTTAAGAGCAATTTATTGTTTTCCCCTACTGATAAATGGGTCTGAAGACTTGCAACACTATTGTACCACCTTCAATTGTACTTATACATACAATAAAATGTTAACATCTTCAATAACACAAAGGTGCAAACAAATAAATTCACTGACATTCTTCCCTACCAGTTTCCTCATGACATTAAAAGAAAACATCGAGCATTTTCCCAAAAAGTGAAACTAAAAATCCATGTAAACAAACCATTGTATTCCATGATTAACAAGAGTAGTGTCTGAGCAACAAGCTTAGCCACCCAAGTACTGTTAATTGTTTTAATCAGTTGTATTAATATATTGTGTAAATCAGGAAGACTGCTGCAAAGATCAAAAACGCCTTCCCGATGGATACACACCATTACATCTGGCAGTTGAATATGTTAAACATCAGTGCGTGCGAATCCTACTTGATAACGGTGCCGACGTAAACGCCCAAGATAAAGATGACAACACTTGTCTCCACCTCATCGTGAATTCGATGGAAAAGGTAACATTAAGCTTTAAAACTCGTCCGAAACAAATGTAACAGGAGTTTGGCAAAATAAATGTAGTCCTTTTTCATTCAACTTCAATTTACTTGATACTTATGTGAATTAGTTTGTATGTGTTTATTTATAGCTGAGACGAATCAATCTTTATTGACGAATACTCTTCACCAAGAACTTAGGTTGACCAAGCTTTACTGATACGTGACTAAATTGATTTTAGTAAATGCACTGAAATTCTTCTGGGACAAAATTGGATATTTAATTGGCCGGAAAAAAAAACATGTACTAAGTGTGCTTGAGCTTGTGTCATTCCTAAGGCAAACGATCGGATTTAAGTTTCAGCCTCATCAGATTGCAAGATTTTATTAGGTTCTATACACAATGGTTGCATTTGCAACAATAATCTGTCAGCAATAAAACTGGCTAAATTCAATTCGGGAGAGAGCATTTAAGAAGAGAAATGCAAAAAAGAAACTCTGACTATACAAACTAGACATTGCTGTTTGGGCATTTTGCTATTGCATGTTCATGAAATGTTATAGACTGATAGGACAAACATGTACTGTAGAAAGTTGCAGAGTGATGACTTGTGTAGTTCTGAAGATAGCACACTGTTAAATTGCAACGTTAATGTTTATACGTCATTGACACAAGGTACTTAAATAAGCGGGACTTTAAAAGTGAACCTTCAGAAATCAAATGCACATACACCCCTATACAGGGTGTTTAAAAAAACAAACATAAAAACGAACCCTTAAAGCGCCGTCTTTTTTCCATAGCTTTACAAAAATAAATACATCAAAAATATCTATCCATACTTAGAGAGGATAATTCTTTAGCTTTTTATCAACGAAAAGCTCTTTCCGATTGGGTTTTTAAGTATTCATTGAGTTATGGGCAATTGAAAACAAGCGCCACTTTTTCATTTTGTCTACGGGAACAGATATTTTGACTGCCGCAATAAGAACAAGGACCGAATTTTGAATTAAGTGATGACGTCATCATGACGTACTTCAATGTTTACCTATAACTTAGTCTGACAGTTCTCTAGATATAGAACTTAAAAATATGCACCTTTAAAATGACGTCACGTGACCCATGATGACGTCATTAATATAGATATTTGGACATTGCCCAGTTGATTTGTGAATATTTTCTTGTAGAATAGAAGAACAATTATCACGAAATTCAGCCGTTCCAAGTATAGCCTTTTGGTTTAATGAAAAAAACAAAAAACTTTCGTTTAATGAATTTGGATGGAGTCCGTGGCATTGTATTAAAATAGGTTTATAATTTATTGTATAAATTAATTATCTCACCGTGGGACCTAGCTAGATCAGCAGATGTTCATTATGGGGGTTGATTTGGATGGGGTGTGGTTTTTGTTTAAAAAAAAAAGCGGGGAGCGATCATAATACGACCAAAAACAACACAGCTATCAGTGTGGGTATGTTGAGTATTCCTGGCACTCAAATGAATCTATGATGCCCCAGTTACCCGGTTGAGGCAATCCGTTGTAGCCAAACGGGATATAGGGATATAGGGGTTTTAAGGATTTGTATTGAGCCCCTTGTTGAGCTGAAATGCTAAGTCCTCGTCGCTGGCAGTTAAGCCTGAATGCACTTGAATGTACAATGTGAATCACTCTCATACTCTTGTTCGTTTGTGTGGACACCATCGTCGTCTAAACTGGGGGTCGAAGGACAACCAGTCGATTGTAGCGTCATCAAGGGTCATCAAGCCAGCAGCGCCATTTGGGGATACTGCATTCCCGGATGATATGTGGTTAGTGGTCTGGGTGGCTATGCACGCAGAAAGATCAGATGTAGCTGCACCAATCGTGCAAAGGTATTGCTGGTTGCGGCCAGTGTCCGATATGAGTCGGTCCAGGTTGGACCATACCTTGCTGGGGAGTTCCCATCCCAGAGACCTGTTTGATGGAGTGTCGATGTAGGACTTTAGGTGTGAAGCTCCAGCAAACTACTGCTTTGCCAGGTTAAGGTGATCCAGTCAGGCTTAGATAAAGGCACGTTTATGGGCCTCTGTGGAGAAGTGCTTGCAAGGAAGTCTCAGGCTGAGGCTGGCTGGGTCTACAGGTTCGGGGACCAGACTGTCATTCCCTGAACCATCACCACTGTTAGTAATAATGTAAGGCAAAATCGGCACACATCTTAGCCTCAATTATCTTTTGCTGAGATGCCTTATTCTGATAAAAACAGAAGA
Source organism: Patiria pectinifera (assembly GCA_029964075.1). Taxonomy (NCBI): domain Eukaryota; kingdom Metazoa; phylum Echinodermata; class Asteroidea; order Valvatida; family Asterinidae; genus Patiria; species Patiria pectinifera. The sequence goes on from CM057134.1 coordinate 14,833,226, forward strand.
GAAGAACAACGTGAACAAATGTGTCATCACGAATGCAGAAAAAAAGTTAAACTGTTTCTTAAATTCATTTTAGAAACAGTTTATGTTCATGAAAAGTTTGCATCAACCACGAAAATGCAATTTTGTTATATAGGCCTCTATTCAAGTCAATTTTGTAATCCACAAAATATTTAAACATATTTATCTCCTCACTACATCCAAATCACCATCATCACCGTCCTTTTCAGCTGGTTTTCATAAACTCTTCTAAAACTTCACGAGACCGACTGCTAGATACAGAGTACATGCAATAAAATGTATGCGTATGCTTGAAGAGTATCCCCAGCCCTTGGCGACATTGCGACCGTGAGATTCAAATGTGACACCGGTGTAACACAAGATGATTATCACACTAGCCTTTTCAAGTATGACCACTATCCCACCATTATATTTGTTCGTAACATGTGTCATCTATTCTGATTATCTAATATTTATGTTATACTTACCTATTTGCTGCAGGTAAACAACATCAAAATATGCGCAATTTCCGTTATATTACCATTAACGCCAACGTTGATGGAAAATCCTTGAAAGGGTGCCCTTCAGGGGTCACAACCTTACCTTAGTGCCTGCAGCTGCAAACGGAGCTCGTTATATGATACGTGGATGTTACACTGGAATTGTAAAGGTGTTTGGTGGTATAGCAAGAGCATTTCGACCTTCGTTTTCACAGGAGGATCATGACCTTCAATATAAGAGGGTCATAGAGGGTCTCATGACGTCGACAATAGAATTTGATGATGAAAATTTTCGTTAGATACAATGTGCTTGAGCTATTTATTTCTGTTTAATGTGTTTCGTAAATAATTCAGTTTTAAGGGGGGACTTCTCTAATATTTTGCATACAGTTTTAATTACTGAATGGGAATTTAGACCTATATGTGATTGTTATTGGTTAAATGTGTGTTTTAGAAAACAAAGCATGGAAGTGAAACCGGGGAGAGCGATATGAATTAGTTTAAATGGATCACTCTCCTCACAACCGAGTGGTTCCACTAAACAATTTGGGTGGAGCGAAGTTTTCTGGTAGTCTCAATATATCAAAATATTTTCTTTACAGCACAATTAAATTGATTTCAAATAAATGAGACAATGTATTTACAAATTTATATCCGGCGTTTACAAATGATTGATAGTATAAAAAACTTTGGTATATAAGAACGACAGTCAAAAGGGAAAGTATGTTGGCTGAACTTTCACTCCAAGGATCTGAAATGCATAAAACAATAAATCACTAATGAGTTAGGGGAAAACTTTCAGATTAACGTACATTATTAAATGCATCACAAGAATTCAAATTAATTTCGGAAAACACTGTTTTTCTTATTTTTAAATCAAAGAATACTTTTTATTTATAAATCAGTAAGTGAAAGTGTTTTTTATACCACGTTGCCCAAATAGCAGAATTATTCGAAATGGCAACCATGCAAGAATAAGAATATTGTACATATAATAGTGCAATTTTTATTCCAATAATAAAAATGAATTATTCACCAAATGATGTTTTAAGTTAATGAAGTAGGAATATCCACCGTGTTCTAATAACAAATTTCTGAATGATCATAGCACTTTAAAGAAAACCGATATTTTTGGGAGAATAGGAAAGTCTATTTTAAATGAATATTATAGCAACACTATGATTTAAGTTAAAGTTTGCGTGCTTGTGTTGCAAAAGTTACAAAATTTTTTTGTTTCAAAAGGAAAAAAAATGGAGATTCAAAAAAATAAAGTACATGTTAACATTGTTTTCCGGAATTGCCGAAAAAATGTTAAAATACTATGAAATAATGTGTTTGAATAAATGTTCTAAGCATAAAATACAGTCAACAGAAAATGCTTCAATGCCACGCCAATTGTGATAATTTAATAGTAAATCATTCGGAAATTGTTGACTCACTAAGCAATGCAATGTCACGACAAACAGATTTAATTCAAAAGTTATAATTTTGTTAAAGTTAAGTTAATGTTAAAGTCGTGATCCCAAATGTCCGTTTCCGGCCCTGTCTGTTTTGACAGCCTTAATTTCTGGCAATATAAAGAAACATACAAAAGACCAGAATGTTGCATAAAAAATGACTCTGCCATTAAAAAGCATATGGCATCAAAAAAATATTCTGCCTTAAACAGTTAAATAACCCACAAAGGATTTACTCAACACTTTAGATGATCTACGTTCATGCCGGGCTGTCGATGTTAAATCGATGAAGAAGCAGCAGCAGAAACATATTGAAACATTGCAATGCCGGCAACGCAGGATAATATTACGACGCTGCTGACAGCCGGGAGCCGCAACCAACATGTGTTGTGGAGAGTGCAGTGCTCGCTATAGAAAATGTGAGACTTTATATGTGAATGTGGTGAGGAACAAGCTGACGGATAGGACCACAAGCAAGTGGAAGGTCGACCATGATGGTCTGCCTGCCTCCCTGCCATAACTCACTCATCCCTCATGTGCAGTGCGTCAACCACCGTGTGTGGCCGGCCGGCTGCAGGCGTGCTGTTGACCCTAATTTTGAGGCTTCCAAACCGTATGAAGAGGGTCCAGGGTGGCTGAAGACAGTTGAATGGGTACATGAACTGGAGCCTGTCTGGTCAGTTGGCCCTATCTTGCCCCATCACTCGTTGATCCGTTGGACACTGATGCTGCTGAAAATGAAGAGGGCCAGCAAGAGAACGAAGTAACAAGCGGTATTCTAAGCAGCATCGTATCCAGCTTTTGATGTCAGGGGGCAACTGCACATCCGCGCCGAAATGTAGACATGTTTTATCTCCGGACACTTTCCCTGGGGGACCCGTCTTCCAAATGGGGGCACTCTTCAAAACTGATCATTATTATGTATACTATATTATTATATGGACAATTTCACGGCGCATTGTACTGGTTGTTGAGCGGGTTTTCTTTGGTGGGATTGATGTCAGACGAACTGTATAAACACTTTTAATTAATCATTGCTGACAAAAAAATGTCAAAAAAAAAAATCCGCGGGGGGAGGGGGGGGGGAATCCCCTGTCCCCACTGGATACGCCACTGATCCTAAGGAGGCTATGGAGATTGACGAATATGATGTTTTCATGGATTCTGAGGATGTCCCTCACAATGTCCTCGAGGATGTCCTTGCCACAATGTCACTTATATAAAAAGCTCAGTAGTCTTTCTGTAATGTCGGTTCAGAAGTTACTAAATAAATGCTCATCAGAGGCAACGAGGTCTATTCGCTAAGTTGTACTTATTTCTCCCACCCTATGACCTTGATGATGACCTTAACACAAGGATGAAGACCTCAAATTGACACATTCTATTAACTCAAAGATCATGATTAACCACATTGCTGACATGAAATTGTCTTTGAGTTAATAAGAAAAATTCTGAGCAATAAGCTTTTATTACCATATCAATGGGAGTTGGACAAAAATCATGCATGTCGGAAAATTAAAACAATGAAGTACTCTTTTAACAAAATTCCCTTGATTCTGGTCCTTGGAGCAAGAAAATGTCCTCTGATTATTTCTAAACCACCATCAATTGATTCGAAGACCCTAAAAATAAATATTACGGTAAGCTTTTTATCCACCGGCTATATTTTAAAATTTTCCATAATATTGGGTCAATATCCAAAACTTAGGGGGTGGGGTCGAATATTTAGCCATAACTCCAAATTAAAATGCAACATGGTTTTTATTAAATGGATTGGTAGTTGGGATAATGTGAAAATTTGTAAAGCATTAAGTAGGCCCCTATCATAATTGAAACGCTAAGTGTCATATGTTAGCGATTATTGAGCCTAATTTGTTGATCTTGGTGTCAAAATTATACATTTTTGGGGTGCTGAATCGATTTTGAGGATTCTAAAATAGTTGATATTATGGTGCATCAAGAAAATGTTGAAGATCTCGAACAAAAAGTAAATAACAGTATTGAAGACACGTTATACTACGGGGCTTAGTCTATGCCAAGTTCCATCAAGATGGAAGTCTGTTTATTGTCAAAAGTGGCACCTAGAAGGAACATGTACAAAGTCTATGGGATTTCGGATAGAAGAACAAGGAAGAAATTCAGATGATGACATCATCATGACATTTCTTCGGATTTTGCATACTAGTAACAATAGCTTCCCACCAAGCTCATGATGATCGAACATTTCCATATATCAGATAAAAGAAAAATCATTTTTTAAATGTCTATGTGATTTTGGATAGAAAAACAAGGAAGAAGAAGAAGGAGTAGGAGTAGTAGGCAGAGGAAAAGACACGAAAAAAGTAACAGAAAAACAATCTTAACGAAAACAAAAGATGTTCCCAATCCAGGCGCGGTTCTAGAACCAATATTTTTTTTTTTTTTGGGGGGGGGGGGCTAGCACGGTGGATCTAGAATTTTTTCAGGGAGGCGTGCTGAAATGTTGACCGGTTATTTTTTCCAGACACTTAGGCCTCCAAAAATCAATAGGTGGGGGGGGGGGGGGGCCCAAAGCCATAATTTTCAATGGGGAGCGCCAATAAAATCCTAAAATCATTCACACTATATTAACTAATGCACCCTTGTCACGGCTATTTCTTCTTTAGGGGGAGACCGTTCGTTAGTACATAACAATCCTTATTTTTGCTAATACTTTTTTTTTTTACCGAATTTATTTTGGGGGGCTAGACAAAATTTTGGGGGGGCTACAGCCCCCCCCTAGCCCCCCCGTAGAACCGCGCCTGTCCCAATCGACATTTGGAGCAGCTTACAAACAAAAAAGTTCGTTTGTATTCTAGTCTAAATTTGACAAGAGTATTTTTTTTCCGAGTGCACGGTCCTTTGACATGATTATTCATATTCTATGAAAATTGATGGGATTTGCCGTATTAGTCTATGATTGGATGAAAGATGAGAAATGTTGTTGAAGAATATTAAAAGTGCACCATTTGTTTGATAGGACGATGAAGAAAAATTGGAAGACAAAAAGAAAATAATCCAGTTGCTGGTACAACATCCTAAAGCTGACTTTGGATTGGAAAACAACGAAAATTGGAACTGCTTACAGTATTCAGCTCTCAAAAAGAATGACTTGTAAGTTTGTTTTCAAACACATGTATACACCATGGGTTTTGTAGAATACTAACGACAACACTACATAACGTGTTGGTGTAATTTTTTTCTGATTATGATTTTATATTTTGTTACAAAAGAAACAGATTTTGCAATAATACTCCATAGGTCATATAAAGGACATTTCGATTATGTTTGCGTTATAAAAACACCTTTAAAGCGAACTTCCAGGTCACTTTCTAGGTTTACCATTCGAATACCCCTTTATAAATCTAGGTAACAGAAAACTGTTTTATACTGGAATAAACCGGTACATTTGCTTTTGTTTCTTTGCTTCTAGTGCCGTGGACCAGATATTGAAGGTCAATCCGTCGTTGATAAATGCAACCGGAAATGAAAATCTTACGGCACTTCATATTGCCGCATCTAATGGATTTACAGATGTACTGCTAGCACTTCTTCAGGAGGTATAATTAAAACCATGTGAATCCGACACTGCCATATATATTTGTGCGAAACTTCCGCCTCTCTTGTTTTTTCTTTCTTGAATACAAGTCGTTAAAGTATTTTTTGATTACACCTTCAGAATGTAACTATAGGGTTTATCATTTAAACGATTTTTGTGCATTATTCACATAAATCGCAATCAAACTGTAGCCAAAGTTAGTTAACTTACTGTTCCTCTACGAACACATGCGAGTTTTACAAGCAACCGTAACTTTGGAGAACATTTAACTGGTGATGTTTTTTTTGTACCAAACAGAGAACGTGTCAGAAAGATATCAAGAGTGTGAGTGGCCAGACAGCGCTACACCTGGCAGTTGACAAATGCTATTTCGAGTGCACCAAGGCTCTGTTGGAAAGTGATGCTGATGTGAACGGCCAGGACATCGACGGCAACACCAGCCTCCATCTAGTCATAGAAAGAGTTGCAATGAAAAACATATCCAACCCCACACGAAAAAGTGTCAAGGTAACACAAAAACAACTGATTTCGTTATTACCACAAAAAGTCCCTCTGATAAAAAAGGTTTTGTTACCGAAACTGAAAAAGCAAGAAGGCCGAGGAAAGGGAGGCATATGTCAGAAAGACAGTAGCCAACGAAACCTGCTTACTTGTGCGGACGTGTAATAACCCTATGCGGACCGGGGTATTCTGGGTCTGCTCAGGATCCTTATTTCCGTATGCAAAGGCATACGTACAGGAATATTGATAGCCCTGTTATCCACAGTTTGAAGTCGTTTTGTTGCATCGTGATGACCACAAGTTGACGCGCTAAAATTATAGCATAATTTCAAAATGGTCTTTCAATACTTTCAAAATCTGTACAATCATTAAAGGGTTATTATTAAGGGAATAAATGTGTGCTCTGGAGGTTTTTATCACTCTGTTTAAGACCACTTAGAGTCTGGGTGCTGATAATTACCCGAGCCGGAGGCGAGGATAATTATCAGCACCCAGACTCTAAGTGGTCTTAAACAGAGTGATAAATACCGACTGAGCACATATTTATTCCCATTCATAAATACCTTTTTGGTAAAAAATATCAAATAATTCGTTCAAAAAATACCGATTTGTTCAACAAGTTCACTTCATGCTTTTTGAAACATCCCTCTAGCAAAATAATGGAGTGTTTAGCTGGCGAGTAAGATGTAAACAGCCCTTTTATGGAGATTGACGCGCGCGTGGCATGTCATGTTCTGAGCGATGTCGCGCAGAACGCACCTGGCGCGTTGCGTTTTGAATTTAGAACTATAAAATTCTGACTCGCTGGTAGTGTTGCGCATGCCTACGTGAGGATTGTGAACGTTCAACCAATGAAACGGTAAGAGGCACTGGATTTTTAGGGATCTACATTTTATTGCGACACTGGAAAAGTGTTTAAGACCAGCTGGCCATGTCTTTATCATCCGTTTAAGACCGGCCATGTGACGGGCTCTCGACCAATAGGAATGGCTAAACTGTCCGAGGTATTTATGAATAATAAATTCAAACAAGTTTTGACATTTAAAGTCATTACAAGAGCTTTCATAGTCGGCAAATTGTACCATCGGTCCAAATAAGAAACTCAATGGCATCGCTGATCTGAATCCAATTTATGCATGCGCGGATCGGGGGGGGGGGGGGGAGGGTAAACCCCTCCCCCGATCGGTTTAAAATGTACTCACAAGTTTAAATAAAATCACACGTACACACAATCACAATCGTACACGCTATGCTAATTAACAGGAAGATGGAGACGCTCAACAGTTCCTTGCTACTGTCAAACACAACCAGGAAGTCATCACTATGTTGGTAGAACATCCAAGAGTCGACCTCACCCTGACCAATAAGACGGGCATGAACTGCTTACATCTTGCCGCCATCAACGGGAACAGTTTGTGCGTTTCACTCATTTTTTAAAATGAACATCTGCCCATAAAAAAAAATAGTGCAATCAGATTTCTTTGCTAATTCTTACTTCTAATTAATCAGTCAAAATAATTCTTTAAACATGGTTTCAGCAATTGATATCACCGCTATAATATAAAGCACAGAGATGTGCGCATTATGGTGGGAATCGAGGATGTAAAATACTATACCTCATACACATTCATTATCGAGAACCGTATTGTCACTGGTGCACCGCTTAACGGTCAACTATGCATTAGACTTGTCCCTGAGTCTAGGTTGCGCTCAGTCTGTGCCTATAGTATACGTACTTACACTGTTAAAATGCCCATAAATTTACGGACTCCGTAAAGTGAAATATTCCGTATTTTTGACGTAATTATACGGATCTTTCCGTAAATGCAAATATTAATTATGCTAATTAGCGTGATTACAATCAACCACATCGGCCCAAACACCTACACATAATATAGTAAACTAAGTACATATTGTTATTCCACCCACAACCGTGTACCCTTAACATGAGTTTTGATATGTGTACACGGCTGTGGGTGAAATAACATTATATACTTAGGCCTAGATGTACTATATTATGTGTAGGTGTTTGGGCCGATGTGGTTGATTGTAATCACGATAATTAGCATAATGAATATTTGCATTTACGGAAAGATCCGTATAGTTACGCCGAAAATACGGAATATTTCACTTTACGGAGTCCGTAAATTTACGGACATTTTTTTAACAGCGTACGTACGTCCGTACAGAATAACGAATAACGCGCACCGTCATTCATGCGTTTAATCCGGACCATTATGTTAAAAACGTACATATACAGGTTATTTTTAAGTGATGCATCAACCTGGAGTTGCTAACTTTTGCACCACATGTATGCACACCCACACATACAAACTTAGCATTTGGGGTTTATGGGGTACCACTATTGTTCGACCCTTCTTTTGTTCTTATTTTTTCCTTAGAAATCCCAAAATACTTAGCGTTTCGGCTTTGGGGTACTTCAATTTCTAAAGACGTACTTGTGGGCTGCTAATGTCCCTATTGTTGCCCTTTGTTCCCAGTAACCCATAAGTGCCAATATGCAAGAGCACGTTTGTTTATGGTGTAAATCGATGATTTTCTATTGTTCCTCTTCTTTTTTCCTTTTTTGATACCAACCTTTTGCAACAGCTCTCATTGGTATTGTACAATTTTTAAATCATGGTCGTCCTCGTTTTCGATCCTGTCCTCAATTTATCGATGATGTTGCACGTGTGTGTCCTCGATTTACACCATAAACAAGGAACCACAATGGAGCAGTATACCCCATAAGGAAGTCTTAAGAAATGTATCTTCTGAATAACCGGGAAATGCTACGGAGTTTGAGATTTTAATAAGAACAAAGGAGAACAAAAGAAGGGAAACAAGGGACTTCCCACAATTATGTATGTCAACAAGACTGTGTGTGTTCACCAAGCGGGCAAAGCCACATACAAAGCGAATTGGGTGAGGCGAAGCCTCCTTCAAATAAATCAAAGTTATGATAGATTCACTAACACATTTTTGATACTACCGCTCGTCTGTAGTAAACTTTAAACAGTTAATATTGTGTATCTTTGAAAAATTTGACTCCTTTAATGAATTAATGTGAAGAATTTGACCTATACCCAGTGCCGTGGGGAGTATTTTGAAGGCGAAATCCACCTTGGCAAATTATAAGTTCGGAAAGGACACGAGCACAGCTCTGCATCTTGCTGCTCTCAACGGTCACACAGATGTGGTGGCCGCACTTTGTGATCAGGTTAGAACGCTCTCTGTTATTTAGACTCCTAAACAGGAATTGTAAGATTAAACAGAATATGATACGAAGGCGGTTGTAATATCAGTAATTTATTAACGATGCATGTACATGTCAATAAAAAAGAGGAGTCGTGAAAAACATGTCTGTCGCGTCTGCTTAAAAATCACTGAGATACACCTGCGCGCTGGGTACCCTCGCGCTGGGTCCCCACGATCAAATGGTCCCCACGATCGAGCGCGCAAAAAAAGTTATATGCATGTCGTTTGCACCGCATGCATCATCGAGACGTGTACTCTTGCCCGATATGAGAGGACCTCTTAGTGCATTTAGTAGTAATGAAAAAAGATAACAAAACAAATTGCTGAATGCAATCAACATTTTGTTTGAAACTGTGAGCGAACTCAATGTGTCCCATACAAAAGGAGTATAAGGCAAAAAAAAAAATATTCTGGTCAGCGCGCGCGTCGATTTTAACCATGCGCGTCAACCTTTTTTCCCTTCAAATTAACACGGAAGCTACAACAGCGCCCTCTATTGCCGCACCTCCTCAATTTTTTTTTACCAAGGAGCACCAAGGAATGGGGAAATTGCACCAAGACAAATGATAAAGGGCACCAAGGCAAATTATGGAGGACACCAATGTATAATGAGGACACAAAAAGCAAAATAGTACCCACTTGTCTGTACAATTTAAGCTTGACAAAAAAAAAACCACCGAAAAAAAAAACGCGTCGCCGCATCAATTCCGGAACTTCGGTCTGACAAGAGACCGATTATTATTTTTGTTGGCCTAATATCCTGTTTTAAAACTCAATGACCTTTCTTGACGCCGAGCTACTGCCATGCCGAACTATTTTTTTTAATTTGACTATTTCTAAATTTGACTTTCTGAATTAGGGCAACAGGGCTGTTAATTAAACTGCTTGAACTGCTTTAACCTGATTCATTTCTCCAAATGCATTAAGGTTCGACTATTACATTCGGTATTTAGAATAACTGCCGTGCTGTAGACGAGCTAGAGCACTCATTTCAATTAAGTTCGGCGCGGAAGAAGCACGGCGTCTAGATCGGAATGTAGTTAGTGCCGCCAATTGGTGAAAGTGATCTTGCGGTTCAGACGCCACGGCTCGCCTTGTCATGCCTGGTATTGTTTATTCCCTTATACACTATTGCCAATAATTGCTTTTTTAGGAGAGTTGTGAAAAAGATTCACCGAACGTCTATGGACAGACTGCACTTCATTTGGCCACTGACTGTTGCAACAGCAAAATTGTCGAGATTCTGCTGAACAAAGGTGCAAACGTAAACGCCCAAGACAAAGATGGAGACACCTGCATGCACCTGCTTATGACAAAAGCACAGGTGATCATTAATGTACTACATATTTTAGGCATTTCGGGTCGCAGTGCAAAATGTTTCTTTCCTCGCGGTTACGGTAACTTTAAAAAGGTTGTAGAAAAAAAAAGATAGAAAATGTTGATTAAATCTCTATTGACCGGTTTTTCCAATAAAAAAAATATTGACAGACTTAAGATTTTTGGAAATATTCGTTATTACTTGCTTTAAAAGTCAATCCCAACATTTTATAAGAATAGCCTAACGAGCATAGTGTAATAGGGTCACACAATTTGTTAAGACCTACGTATATATCGAAACCAAAATAAGTGGTATGGTATGCACTTTTGAATTGGGAATAAATAAGACCATATTTAAGGGAAGCCCCAATTGAATTAAAGTCCCTTTTTCGCTCAATTACCAGATTATTTGTCGATTTATTACCTAGTCCACCTCAAATTGCATCCACTTATATATATCTAAATGTACTTTAAAACAGTTAGCTTATTCGAGCCTTTATACATAATTGAGGACAACGCGCTGTAGTCGAGTCCTTTTTCGAGCACAAAAAAAAAATGCATATATGCGTTGGTACAGTAGAAAAAACCCTAACAAACAAGCATAAGCTAACACGTCAACGATTTGCACAAGAACATTGAGGTCCGATTCTTTTTGCAAATATGCTGATACACTAGACTACGTGTACAATTTCTTTTAAATGTCCTACTTTTGCTGATTCCTGCTTTACAACCTTTGATTTCAGTAGGGGCACTTTATTTGGTGACTTCAGATAAGGAATGTGCGGACGTACGTCGTTTCGATATTTTTGTTGAAGTTTTCTTGTTTTTTTCTGTTACAGGACGCTGTCAACGTATCTGTGGATATCCAGCAAACCATCCAGTTGTTTGTAGAACACAACAAGATTGATCTTTCACTGGAAAATAAAAAGGGGGACAATTGCCTGCATTGTGCAGCCTGCAGTGGGAACAATGAGTACGTCGCTTATTTGTTTGATTATTAATAACTCAGTACTTATCATCACAAAATCGGTCGGTCGGTCGGTCGGTCGGTCAAAGTAAACATACGTGAGTTGAGGGCCCACAGATAATTCCTATCAAATTCACAACCACAGCAACGAACGTTGTACGATGCTAAATTCCTCAAGTTTTCGCCGATTCCAGTTTTTCATTTCAAAGTAGCTGATATAGTCTTAAGAGGACAATTAATATTTCGGGTATTTTAGGGGGATTTATCGGAAACAATGAATAATTGAGATATTTAGGGGGATTTCTTGGACCAACACTATGAACGAAAGTCTGGTCGGATGATTATTGTAATACCTCTTTTTTTCGGGGGGGATTTACGATGTCACCTAGCAAAAATCCTGCTAGTGGCGATAATGAATATGCACAGATTTCGCATCTGTGCAGTCAAGATATTTACGCTGATGAATTTTCTTACCGTTGCAAATTAAAAAAAAATATAATTGTCTTGGTATAAATTGTAACGGTTTTCTTTATAACAAATTATAGCCCTTTGCACATAATGGGCGTCACGAAGGGGGGGGGGGGGCAAGAGGCGCTTGCCTCACCCCGGGCCACTTGCCCCCCTTGAAAAATAACAAAAAGAGGGGAAAAAGGAGAAGAGGTGTGAAGTCATATTTGCTATTAATTTTATACACATTTAGCAAAATGGGCATCTGCAGGGGGTGTCAATCGGGATGGCTGGGCAAATGTCCCCGCCCACACCCGAAAAGAAAATGATAAAGTGAGAATATGCTAGATACATTGTAAGGATTTGGTAGAAAATATATTTTTTCCCCCGGGGAAAAATCCTGGCGATGCCCGTGATTGGACATTGGTTTTCATGAAGCCTCACTGTATTTGACTGTCAGATGAGTTCTTAGACGTGATTTATTCACATATTTATAAATTGAGCAAGTAACATCATCTATTATTATTTATAAGCCACTCGTATGAAGTTTTGAGTCCAAGCTAACTTTCAGCCGAAGATAATATGTGTAGACAAAACTGACATTTGCTTGTATATTCTGTACTAAAATTATATATTTGCTATTTAGTTTGTTTTATACGTCGATTCGAAAAATGCAGCAAATTGCTTTTATTCCACCAGTGCCGTGGAGAAGATACTAACGGCTGCGCCGTCACTTATCAACAACGCAAACCATACATTCACGGCATTGCACATCGCATCTCTTTACGGCAAAGCGGATGTAGTACAGACCCTTGCCAAACAGGTGAGGTGACCAAATTTATTTTCTACGTTGCTGCACATAAGAGTTTAATCTTTCTAAACATTTCAATCGGTTCTGGATATTTTACAAGAAACTTTAAGCATGAATATATTCTTGATAGTCAGGTGGTCTATTGGTGGAATCGTTACTGACTAAAGCACCAAACTAGGCAGATTGATTTTTATAGCCTTGTAGAAGATATTCAGAAGGGGTGACACATGAAATTATTTTGGGAAGGCTGTCTGATTTGCATAAACGTAGACAGCCATAATGCAATATGTTTATTCCAATATTTTGGTCTATTTTTTTGTATACTTTGAATGTTTTTATTTTGTTTGAAGAGTATATTTTGGAATTCTACTTTACATATCCTGACTTAAATAACATTTTCTAAAACATAAGTGACTGAATGATTACGAGGACATAGGGAAAGGTCCAAAATGGTTGCCTTTGTAAACTAAAGTTTCGCACAATTACCTTTCTCCCCAGATATCATCAAGTATTCTCTTACCAAACCTCAGTATTGATAAACTTCAAAATCACATAGTTGCTCAATGGCACATAGTACAGTACACCTTCATAAAACTATATGGAGAACCATGTGACCAATGATAACATCATAACATGTAGCCCCCCCGAAAAAAAGAATACAAAATACATGGCCGTAAATTGGGCAAAAAATTAGGAGCAGGGGTGTCTAACGTGGGAGATCGAGACTAGATAAAGTTGAAATAAATACTTAAAATATAAGAGATTATGGTTGTTTATAATAATTATATGTATGTCAGAAGTTTTCTTACAGGGCATATTTTTAGCCCAACTTACGGACACCTCATTCCCCCTTCTTTTTGTTTTCTGGGCTAAACATCATGATGTTACCATTGTTCACATGATTTATCATATACTTTTATTATAGTCACTGTGCCAAGTGAGCAACTTTGATGTTCATCAATACTGAGGTTTGGCAAGACGATGCATGATTATATATTATGGGGAAAAGGTCAATTCGCGTATCTTTCGGGGATAATGGTAGCCATTTTGGATCTTTCATATGTCCTCATAATTATCCAGTCACTTTTTATTCTTTAGAAATTGTTATTTAAGTAAGGATATCCTTTTCAAAAAAGTAAAACGAAAAAATAGGCACGCTTCCCCAAAAAAGTTTAACTTAGGTTTTAGTCGGAATTCGGATCTTAGCCACTTGACTATGCCCCCTAAACAAGGATTGGTTCCTTTTAAAATAGTAGAGGGAACAGTTTTAATTAAAAGTGATTTCCATGAAAATACCTCAAACATTGCTTGATTTCAAATTAAAAAAAAAAATCCTTTTTTTTTTGGTCGTGTCATAAATTCTCTTGGACTGTGTATTAAATTCTCTACAAGGGTCACTGTATGAAAGACAGCCAAAATGGAAACAGGCAGACGGCACTTCATATTGCAATTGATAAAAGCCATTACAAGTGCATCGAGGCTCTGGTTACCAACGGTGCCGATGTGAACACCCAGGACAAAGATGGCAACACCAGCCTCCATCTGGTCATAATGAAAGAATCCACGAGGGATATTTTGAGTTCAATGACAAGCGAACAGGTAAGATTTAGGTTTAAATACAAGCTTTAAAGTATAAACAAGGTTCATGAGAGGTTTGTAGTTTTGCAATGCCTGACGTATTAAAACACTTTTCCAAAGCTATTTTCGAGTTTCACCACGAAAAATATACATATATATTTTAAATTGCTTTCGAATGAAACATTGAAACAAACACTCCAGACGTTATAATTATTGAATATTCGAAATGTTGACTGCAGGTTATCATTGCACACAATCTAAGCCCTTTTTAGAGGGTTTCAGATGCCAAGAATTGGAATAAAGTGTTTTACCTTCGTTAAAACACCACAACGTATTATTTAGGAGAAAAAACGGAGAAACTATTTGAAAAGCATGGAGTGTACATCTTTAACCCAAACTGTATAATTCCAAAACTTCAAAGACTGCTCCCTTAAAGACATCATCTTTGTGATTGAAAAGATGATTTCAATGATTGAAACACGCAACAACACAAGACAACGATCTACCCGTATAAAGCAAAAGAAAAACAGTTATTCATTGGTTGTTTTTCGTAGTTGGTGGATGTTGCCAAGCAAATTGAAGAGGAAAGCGGCATCCGTGACGAAAAGACCAACCGCGTTGCATTAATTATCAGCCTCCTTAAACACGGCGCCAACGTCCGCAAGATGAACAGCAAGCAGAAGGATGTTCTCCATCTCTGCCCAAACGCTGAGGTTGAGTCTTTCTTGACGGAGTTCGGCAGTCGTTAGGAGGTAACTTAATTGAAACAATTTAATTGAAAGGGATTTCATTTACATTTTAAGGGTATTTAATTTTTTTTTACAGTGGCATTGAAGAGGAATAATGTTTAGCCAATTGATTGCTAATTTAAGAACTACCTTAGTAAGGGACCGTGACCATTCAGCCCTGGTATGAAAAGGGCCCCCCGGTACCTCGTCCGGTCCAAAGCCAGTCCGGTCTTCAGCCCAGTCTCGTCCGGTACATGGTCCTGTCTAACCAGAAGTTTTGAAGTCAGTCAGGCGCATCAATTTATTGCCCTTCAGAGAACGTCCAGAGCAGAACAATAGCAGATTTACCGGATTAAAGATAAAATCCTTCCAAACGACTTTTTAATTTACGTCCATTGTGCGCGAAACCGCATGGCAGGGGTTTTGATCTGTGCCGATGGAAGTGTTCTATTGTTTCGCGCTGAGAGATGAAAACCACAAGCAGGTTTCTTCTGGGATATATTACAGGCGTCAATACTTGCAAACAATAGACACCAGGATAGAGGAGTTCCTGATTAGCAACCGGACCAGATCCTGGGCCGGTAGCTGGGACGGTACGAAAGGACTTCTTGGGAGGGGACGAGCTTACCGGGGGGCCCTTTTCATACCGGGGCTGAATGGTCAAGGTCCCTAAATAATCTTTGGTGCTTGATGTAGCCTCAAATATAATTTTCAATAACATTGGGCGGTATTTTTCCTCCGAAACATACCCTGAGCTGTGATATTGATATGAAGGGTCTCTCGTCTGAGGAAGAACTTTTGTTTGGGCTGATTGTCATATATGAGAACAAATGTATGTTTTTTAATAGAAATAAAGTACAATTTTCATTGCTTCGGGAACCGAACTATTCTATCAACGACATTTTCTATTTTACTTGCTTATTTTCTACAGCAGCCTCCTAACATTCTTAAACGGGACAAGAATATATATTGGTAAAATTGAAGAAAAAGATCGACTACCATATTTGTCATCCCGTAGACAGTTTCATCTCAACCTATGTTGGGCCTCACTCCTGATGTTTTTGTGCAGGTAAATTATGTAATATGCCATTAAAACACAACATTTGAAACATGTGTCTTATGGAAAGCTTAGATGTTTCAAAATATGTCAGTCATTTCAATCAATGTAGTACTATACACCTATCGTTATCTTAATAAGCACATTATATAAAATGTATTGTAGACATAACCTACGCAGAGATAGTCCTTTTCAATTTTAACTTGCAATGAAATGAGATAAAAGAATATCTGGTTATCTAATTGTGACATACACAAACGTTTACGTCTTACACTGTAAGCCGTAAGCCTTAAAAAAAAAAATCGAGCGTCGAATGTTAAACATACTTTTAATTAACGAAATTACGTCTAAGAAATATGCCTCTACAAACTTTCAAAATGTTTCTTTTGACTGCTTGTCAGTGACCCTAAAAGTATTTTGTGCCTGTGAAATTGTAAGTAATGTGTCTGGGATCCTTCTAGTAATTAAAACAAAATATTATAGTATCCCATTGGAATGTGCCCTAGAAAACTAGATAAAGGAACGTAAATATTACCCTTAAACAGACTACAGACGTTTTACAAACTGTAAACACAGGGCCAAGAAAGTGAGAGCGCCGAATGTTTCGATTCAGTTGTAGACAAACATAGAGATAAAATTCAGCTTGTTTCCTTTCAGGTGATTACCTAATTAAAGCATTAATTTGCCAATTATATCCCTTCAAATAAGTGGCTTTTTTAAAAGAGCGTCCATGAGGTTTGAATGTAGATGTTCTTGATTCTGACTATTATTTCGCTCCGAGATACGACATTTGTCATTTTCAATTTAATTGCTAGTGATAACTAGCAAAAGTAGATGACAGTAACAGATAAATAGAAAGTAAGTATATGGAAGTATGTGTAAATATAACGATTACACAGTATATCAGCAACTTGTGGTACTGCCCAACTTTGATTAAAAACGATCAATATTGATAATTCAATATTCAGTAGAAAACATGAACTAAGTTTAACCTTGTAATCAAAATATGATAAAGCAGGTAAAGCAGGTGAAGCAAGTGTGTATTATAATACTAACTTTTGGCTGTGGAATAAGAGTAACTTAGCTCTTGGATTTGGAAGCAACTTTAAATCATTTGTAAGAGCGATGAATAATTTTACGTGTTCTGATAAGTAGATTAGTAGGCTAAATATGTTGCGTATTTATCAGTGTAATAATTGTTAAAAGATCGGTCATCAAGTGTTACTCTAGATGTACCTAATATTGGCTGTCAACTACGTGTAGTTAGCTACGAGTTACGATACTTGCTGTTTGTTGCTCATTTGTTGCTTTCAATTGAATTGCTAGTGATCACTACTTACGTGTATTTGTTTGGTAGAAAATAAGCTGTTAATACAATGAATTATACCTTAAAATTAGATTAAAGTAACAATTCCAAAAAAACTGATTGATATTGTCCATTTATACAGTAGAAAAGATGTTTCAGTAGAAAATACTTATTTTAACTTTCCATTAAAAACAAAATAAAAGCACGTAACAAACTTATCTATCAGATTTGAAAGTAACGTTAATTCCTATGTTCTTCGAAGAATAATTTTACGTGCTCTAATAAGTATATTAGTAGGCTTAATATGTTGCATAATTGTTCGTGTAATAATTTTCTGAACTCCGTTAACATAATGTAAATGTAAATTTTCTTAACGTGTTATTAAGGCCGAAAAAGTCTCCGGTTTCTGGTATGTGCGCGCGTTGCCGTAGCCATGCGCGTCGGCAAAATGATTATTTTTTTTCAATGAAAGATGATGTCTCCAAACCGCCAAACTCACTGGTTTGACTGGAATCCTGCTGCTGCACAATTTTTACGTGTTTGAGATGGGGTTACGATCGAGAATAAGCTTTATCTGGCCCCTCTGGACTCCCATATTGCACTAAGTTTAGTCGGGCACCATTTGCAGTCATCAGCCGACATTTGAAGTAAAAAAACGGCAAAAAAAAAAGCCGCGTCGCCGCACCACTTTTTGGGCAAGCTCCATACCAAAAGCGAGAGACTTTTTGGGCCTACGCTACAAGTTACGGCATTTGTTGCTTTAAATTTTAGCGCCAGTGATCACTGCTTGTGTGTATATTTGGTGGATAATAAAATGTGAGTAGGGTACAATCTTACCTTGAAAAATAAATAAAAGTAATACATAAAAAGAAGTCACTTTTGGTAGGGCCTAACCATGTTTCCAAACGATTATTATTGGCATTTCATACAGAAGAAAACATTTACCAGTAGAAAACACTTTGTTAAACTTTGCCATCAGAAAAAATAAAAAAGCACGTTAATAACTTTTATTGTTATATTAATTTTAGTAGATTAGTAGGCTAAAACTTGACGGTAGATTCGTTGTAATAATTTTCTGAAATGCGTTTAAGAAGTGTGGATGTAGATGTACTCAATTGTCACTTACGATGCAATGTTATTTTTTTTTTAAACTAAAATAATTATAGTGCTCAATCTATATACGTGTTTATTTCTAGACAATAAAATACTACGCAGACAACCGACTACAGTGTTACCTCGGAAACTAGATAAAAGTAATACACAATTTAGTAGTAACGATTATATAATTACATGTATGTGTAAATCTAACAATTAAACAATAGTTAAATAACTTCTGGTAGTGCCTAAAAACATCTTTCTAAACGATATTATTGACTTTATATGCAGTAGAAAGCATGTTAATGTAGAAAACAATTTGTTTAACTTTGCCATCAAAACAAAATAACTTAAATATGTTTATTGAAAAACAACAACAATTTCTTTTCTGTGGATTAAGTGTTACTGGTTCTAAAATGTGGAAGTCACGTGAACTCGTATGTGTAATCAATAAATAATTTAAAATGTTCTCAAATTAATTTAACAAGGCTTTCAAGCAGATTGTTTGTTTTACACAATCGTTTAGTCGCTCAAAACTGTAGATAAACGTAGATCGATAATTTAAACAAGATGAAGCAGGTTAAAACGTTTTACTAAAAAGTTGCAATTTTTGCTTGTTACTTGGTTGTTCAATTTGGAAGTAACGTCAAATAATGTGTTCTATCGATGAATAATGTAACGTGATCTTATAACAAGATTTAGTGGGCAACATGCCTTGAGTAGTTTTTCGGTTGATGACAATTTTCTAAAGTGCGTCCTTAAATCGTGGACGTAGATGTACTTAATTTGAACTTTCACTTACGCTGTTATTTAATTTTTGAATATTCAATTTCCTTAATAAGTCATCACCACTTTTAATTTCCTGGATAAAATATAACTCAGATAACCGACTACAATTTAACTTGAAAATTAAATGAAATTAACTATTAATATAGAAGTAATGATTATATAATTACATGTATATGTAGATCTAATGATTACACAATACAGTAGTTAAATAACTTTTGGTAAGGCTTAACAATCTTTTCTAAAGATTAATATTGGCATTATACTCAATAGAAAGCATGTATCAGTAGAAAAGACTTAGTTTAACTTTGCCATCAAAACAAGATAACGTAAATAAGTTTTATTACAAAACGATTTTTTTTTTGCTGTGGATTATGCTTGGTTCTACAATTTTGAAGTCACGTAAAATCGCGTGTATTAATCGATGAATAATCATTTAACAACTTCTCAGATTAAGCACATAAGTAGTTTTACACAATCGTCTAGTAACTCAAAACTGTAGATTATTAACGTAGATCAATAATTTCATCAGATGTGCGACTCGGTGTTTGTATGGGCTTTGAAAACGTCTCAAAAGGTGCTTGAAGACAAACACCAGACTATATTTGGTAGATTTTCGGCACAAAAAAACACCTTTCAACAGATTGCCTATTGCAAGACTACTATAGGAACAATCGAAATGTTCAATGTTTGTGTGTTATTATAATCGAGAAATATTACTTATTGAACGTGTTATTATAAACGATTAGCGTTTTAGTGTTTGTTAACTAGTTATGCTTAAAATAAACTTTATAGTTGCGCTCAGTGGTTTAAAGTTGTAAACAGACGTAAATCAAAATTGTGCTCGGAACGTGACTCATAAATATACGCTATGAGTCCTTTTATTTTCACAACATGCTTGGGACCTATTTCACGGCGCTGCTCAGCACACAATTTCTTGCTAAGAAACTGAGAGCCTCCGGCTGTTTCATTGAGACCATCATCAGTAACCACAACAAAAGGCACGCTTACCTCAGAGGAAAAAGATATGCTTAACTTAGTGATGTAACAATAGAAATTTACATGCACGCGCGACCGTGAAATAGTGCTTAAGGTTAGCAAATTTGTCTGCTCTGCTAAGCACAACTTTTTCGCTAACTGTTAAGCAGCGCAGTGAAAATGGGACCTGGAAACGAGCACAGGACGATTTACGGTAATTTCTTGTGCAGTAAATGCCGTTCAACAGATTACTGAAGAAATTATGCTATGGATGGACGTGGATTTTGCTGCAAATTATTTGTTATGCAAATCCTCATTTGTTATATAATAGCTAGCTAGTGATCACTACATACATGTATTTCATTGGTGGATTGTGAATTTTACTGAGATAGCTGTCTTAAGTCTCACTTTTCCATTGAAAAATATATCAAATGAATTGATCATTCCTTTTATTTTTTTCGTGATGTTTGCAAATACAAACTGGTTAAAGCTATAGTCCATCATTTGCAGCCATCCGAAAAGTAACTGGTGTAATTATTGTTGAAAAACATACTTGGTTGAAAGATAGTTAGTGGACTAAACTCCCTGTGAAATTATTCTTCCTAGCAAGCTGTCATTTTGAAGTAATCAACGAAAGAAGGCCTTTCCAACGGTGCGTCTTAAGACGCACCGTAGGAAAATTGAAATAGTAGTTCGTTTTGTTATTCGGCGAAGCGCGCGCAAGCATTGGCACGACGTACACGTGCGCGGGGTTGCAAAAATTCGTCGGATCAGTGCGCGACATCGCGTAGCTGCAATCGGCTCAGTGAACGTGTCTCGGACGCTGAATTCAGGCCCAATTCAAAACATGATTCAGCAACTTTTGATTTGAAATTGAGATCCTAGAATGCTGTTTTTCTCGAAATATACAGCTGAAGCTGAGCTGAAATTTCATCAGGCTAGTTGTTCAGTATCCTTCATTAGATTTTGAACACTTTCGTTGCTTCAAACGAACAAAATGCACAAATTACAAATGATGGACTATATCTATAACTTACTAAGTTTTACAATTTCGGGCAGCTTCGGTTTAATAATACCTTTCACGAAGTAGCGTTTAATAAAAGCTTTGTAGTGTAACTGGCTATTCATTGCGTGTGATTGAGTCTTAAAGTGTGTCATGCATGATGTACTGAAATCTGACTATGGGTAACGTGCATTTTAGCCCACAGCTGTGACATGACTGTGACTTAATTTTCCCATTATACATTACAATGTTATTGGTGTTTGTGTATTTCATAGAACCTGTGCTCATAACTTTAAAGCTTTTACAAAGTCATATAGTCATCGGCAACTTACGGTAACCTGTTTTTACAAAAAGAACAAGCCGTTTCATTATATCAACTGTGTTATGTTGTGCAAAGTAAAAAGCACGAGTATACGGTTTAATCCAACATGGCGGACCTGCTCAACCCCGCCCATAGAGGGAGCCCTGCACTGTGGACACAACTTATCCCCTCTCTTATGAATTCTGAAAGAAAAGCGATCTGTATGAACATGTTAGCAATTGCCTAACTTGAAAAGGATTTGTTTCTTTCTTTTCCTTGTTTTCATTTATTAAAATGCATCTGGCATTACAAATCAACCTCTTCTTTTTTCTTTAACGAACCTGTGATAACAATATAGTTCTTTTAAATTTACTGGCAACCATGTAAGCCTTGACATTTGGAGTCAAATTCCTAGTAAACTGGGGAGAAGGAATTATACATGGATAATTGTAATGAGATAAAACCAAGTTTTGAAATAAATGCTGAGTTCATATTGCAAGTTTAGAATGATGAAGAAAACCTAGTATCCCCAAAAAATGATTCATCGTCTTGAATCCAAACTGGTGGTTTTATATCGCAAGTAGATCGGCGCTGTTGCTGTCCTATAGTCCCCATTACTGGTCGGCTGTCAGGCTTTGCTGTGCCAATGGTGGCCATGAGTGAAGCTGGACAAGCACTGAGTTTCGATGCATTCGAAACCCTACCGTCCTGCAACATGTAGGTGTAGCAACCCTTAAAATGCACGATTTGAAGTAGTTTGGTGACCTTTTGGGCGTTTCCTTGTTTTATTGGTAGCCGGACACGGACAGAGTCACCCACTTTAAAGGAAGGGGTTACTGCACCTCGTCTGCAGTCAATATTCTTGCGAGCTTTCTCACGAGCTGTTTGGGGGAGGGGGGTCGTACCATTCTTTCAATGGGGCGCTGTTACAATCCGACGATCATAAACACTAAATTACAGGATATTGTAGAAATACCCCCAACCCACCTGAATTTGTTTGTGGGTGTCATAACGGATATTCAGATATAATTATGTCCGAACTTAAAATTCTATTCGGATGCAACTGCCCTTGATTTTATTTGTGGAAATATAAACTAACGAACTATATATTCAGTTAATAAATTATAGATAAACTTGGCAAACACAGACTATAGCGCCCTCATACATGCGCCACGACATGTATTTGCAACAAAAGAGAGTGCACAGTGAGGTTATTTCGTTTTTTTTAACAGTACGTTAGTATCAAAGGATTTATTTTGGGTGGTGGGCAAGCAAAAGAAAAGTCATTATACTCATACTACAAAAAGGAATCACGCAGGAGAAAAGTTTGTTGTGTCTCTCGCCACAGCTTCAATGTTTTAATCAACCTTCTTCAACCGGAATACCAAAGATTAAGGGCAAACCGGATACGTAGAGCACATTAACATTAACATTAAACATTAGGAGGTACCCATGACCACCTCACGTAGTTTGATGCTCACAAGAAAACTGATTGTGATACCCAAGACCACAATGACGATAGTGATACCCAGTGACCACTACCCACCAACAACGGCCGTTGTGAAAGCCTATTAAATCAAGCGATAAAACCAGTTAACAGGTAAGGTGCTATAACTTCAGCACTTAATTAAAAACGCATTCCCCACAGCAGGCACATGTAGTGGGGGTATAGCCATTGTGGTAAATCATAGGCTATACATGTACATGTAGATTCGAGATTAACATGTTACTGGATCAGCCCATGAGGCACATCAGGGGCCACAACGAATTTAGTTACCAAGTTGAATTTAGTTAAGTACACTGTAGTCAAATGTTCACTCAAAACCAGCATTATGGGGCTCGTTCTCTTCTGGGGCACCAATAAAAATGCCCAGAAATAACCACTTTTGTGCCCCAAACAATAGTGCTGTACTAAATACAGAATATCCCCCTCACTTCCATCATGGAGGAATGTAGGGGAGGAGGTGGGAAAAGTTTTCAATCGAGCGTTGATGTTTCTAGATTGAAGCCGTGACTAATAGTCCGTGGGACGAGAGCCCGAAAACGCTTTAGTTTTCGAGATAGGCGATCTGGTTCACCGAATTTTATAAAACTTGCCAGATATGTAGATTATGGTGTACTGTATCAGAAAAACGTTGTTCCCCGGTCCACGAATTGTTTGGGAATGAGAAATTCTACGACAAAAACACGCACGAATTGTGCATGAGAAAAAAAGAAAGAAATGGCGCCCTCTTTTGACACAGCAAATATACATTTTACACGCAATGTATGCGCGCGCGAGGCGGGTTCGCCCGTCTTGCTGGACATTTGTTTAATGTTAGATTCTAGCCTTTTTATTTGTAATTATTTCTAAAGCAAGATGCTTATTACAGTTAATTTCAATTTGAAATAACCAGGGAGTTCCTTATATTAAAAATATCTTGTAAATGACAAGCCTTTATGAAAGAATAATGTGTAAAACCCATGAGCCCCAGAACGTGCAAGTTGCTTCGTTATGATAGCCCACAAAAACTGTAAATCAGTCAATCTTCCAGTAGCAGATAACTTTACAAAAGTTGTTTAAGGTGTGCAGGCATTCCACTTTAAGTAAAAACTTGGATTCAAAACCATCTAGTATACATTTGAACTTGAACTTCTGTTTTAAACAACGATACAACCAATTATTTACTTTTTGGCCCCATCCATTTCCCAAATCCCAATATACACCACATCAAACATTCATAAGGGTTTAATACAACTTCAAACACACCTTATGCAGTGTTACATGTATCTTTTTGCCAATTTGGTTAACAGCCTTCATGAAAAAGAAATTAAAACAAAAATAAGTTTTCTAAATGCCAGTTTGTAAACAAACACAAATGTGTTTTCACAGATATCAATTATTCTGACCACACCAATACATGGCACTTCCTCAGTTGAATTTCTGCAATTACAGTACATGTATAAGTGTCAAATACAAGAAACAATAAGAGCAATTACACAAATGCACCGAAACAATTCTGAGCACATCCATTTTGGATTTGACAATGTGCATAAGAAGTTCTTCATTGTTGTTGTCTTCCGCCGCCTGTAGCAATCTTTCAGCCTATAGGATAGTACGTGTGACCAGGGGTTCTTGCCTCCTCTTCCTTGTGACTCGGCAGGTCACACACTTCTCCTTCCTGCAAAGGATGCCCTGTTTGGGAAAAACATGTTGTGATCTTGCTGCAGTCTTGGAAACCGTTTGCGTGGCTGAACGGAGTCTTCTCTTTTTCACAGGGGGGTGGGGAACCTTGTTGGCTGTTTCAGTTTCTAGAATACAGTAGAGAAACAGAAAATACAATCTTATTCAACTGTTTACATGTAATTAACATTTATTTGGTTGTATTTATTGAAATAAGGCCATTTTTTCAAGAAAAATGTTGTGTTGCTCTCAAATAAACAAAATCAGGAGGGTATATGTCATGTTTCTTCCTTAAATTTGTGAGATTATCTCTTTTTTTGGGGGGGGGGGTGTCGGATGGGGAGGGTAAACAACAGTATACATTAAAACCTTCCCCTTCTTCCAAATTACAAATAAATGGAAAGAAAGTTATCAGTTCTTGGGCCTAATACTTGTATACACATGTGCATGTACATGCCCATGTATATATTTGTGGATGGTACACTAGCCCAGGTGGACTCCCTTTCCTCCCTACGTTACCCGTACATTGCGTATTTATAGCTAAAAGTAAAAGTTTCAAAAGATACATTAAACTCTTTGGACTGTCTTTTCATAAACAAAATATATTTCACATGGACACTGGGTGAACTGAACTATATGACAACAGTTTTCCAGTGTAACTTAGTTACAGACATCAGATAAATACTGGGGGAGGGAGATGGGGGTCAGACAAGTCGACCGTTGAGACAACTCAACTCGGGACAAGTCGACCGTTGAGACAACTCGACCGTTGAGACAACTGGACCAACTGTGCGATAAATGGAAAGACAAGTCGACCGTTGAGACAAGTCGCCTCGCAAGTTTTGGGCCTAGTTTTGGGGATAGTACCGGGGATTTTGACGGCGGCTGATCGCCGTTTGGGAGTGATGACACATGAGGTGTTTTTTTTTTTGCATATAACAGAGCCGATATAGCGCAGCATGATTGTCCGTGCACATCGTTCGTTTTTCTCAAGGCCACGTGCGCGCATCCCCGGTCAACGTGGCCGTACCGTGCACGGTGGCATAATTTTTGCCGGGCCTGTACGCCCATTTGCCGCGCCGGTCGACGTGCCCGCGTGCCGGGCCCGGCCCGGTCCTCGCGGGCGGGCGGGGCGCACCGGCCCGACGCTACGCCCTCTGTACATCGAGTATGCCTGCGCCGCACCCGTGATAGGTCTTGCCACAGATTTGTGCAACTGTTTCTGCTCCACGTGTATTCATTTCCATTAAGTCGAGCAGTCTCAACGGTCGAGTTGTCCCGAGTCGAGTTGTCTCAACGGTCGACTTGTCCTGAGTCGAGTTGTCTAAACGGTCGACTTGTCTGACATTCAGGGAGATTATCAACAGCACCTCACAAATATACTTGTATAAGTTTATCACCCCATCATCTCCCTGCAGTTTTTTTTTTCATGAAGGTTACCAAATTTGTTAATGAATAGAAATGGAAGCAACAGTTTCTATACAAATAAAATGTACCTGCAACTTTAGACTTCTCTTTTTGCTGGGCTTGAACTGCTCTCTTCACCTTGGACTTGTCAGTGTACAGACTGTAGCATGACCTATACAGAAAAAAAATGTGGAGGTTTACATTTACATAGTACCAACATGACCAATAGGCCTACCGTGACTACACAATTGCAAGGCACTAACATCAGACAAATGTCAAAACATGTTGACTAACGTTTATACACAATCATTGACTGCATTTAAGTAGTTTTAGGAAGGCAAAACAATCTACATGTACTGCATTCAGGCCCCCCTATGCCATGAATTTTCAGAGCCCCCCCCCCCTTAATGCCCTTGCCCTTATTTTATCTCGATCATCATGATCATAAAATAGTCAAGTCATCTGGTCATGGACATGATGGTAGAGTACTAGATATTACACAATCTCGAAGTGAAGCATGTGAAGGGAAGTGTATGATTTGTATCTCACCGATGATGACCGGCATTCTCTAGGATCGTGAGATTGCAACCGCATACTGACGGAATAATCATGCTGATCCGTAGCAACACTTGCGCCAGCTGACGTGGCGCATGTTTTGGCGATGAACTGCCTTGGCCCTGGCCCTTCATCATGCCCTTCATGCCCTAGCCCCATAAATGTGGCCAGTTTACTGGACTGCCTCCGTAAACAAAGGCCACACACCGACCGTATGGAAACGTACTCGGCGACATGTTCAACATGTTGTAAAAATGTTGAAAGTGATTTGCACCATTTGTCCACATTGCGACTTCAGACCCAGTTTATTTAAGCTTTTAAAGTACACTTACCGTCTTAATAACAAAATGAGATCCTCCGGCCAGTGTCAGTTGTCCAGCTGCTGCCTAATTTACGTCCTTTTCTGGAGCCTTTTTGGCAACTTGGATTCTACCTCCTTCATTGTCCGTGGTCCAACTGAACAATGGCGTCGCGCTATATCAGGAGCCTAGCCGGAGGGGGGTGGCTGTTACCTGCCGTCTGTCAATCCTTCATGTAAAGCGCGCCCTCATGCGTATACACCCTGGGCCAGCTGGCCGTACGACGGACGTACGCACGTATGGACACGTCAGTACGGTAGTACGTACTTGGCGGGCTGGCCAACGACATGCACATTGCCAGTCAGATGTTTCGTGCCGTAGTGAATCGGAAATGAAACGCAACGCGTATACAGATTTACTATTATAAAGTATTAACAAGGACTGAAGGATTAGTCTATTCCGTCCTCCATGCTATTAAAGAAAGGGACATCAAAAGGGCACATTCGCATTAACGAATTGTGTTTTTGTTGGGCCCGGGGGGGGGGGGGGGGGGGGGGGTGAAATTGTTGGATTCAGTGCCCATGAATGGGGTCCGCAATACCTGGGTTTCGGAGGCAGCCCTAATTTCGACCATTGGGCCGGGGGGGGGGGGAATTTCGGCTCCTCACCGGCTCTGTTGAAGTAGAGTTACAGGCTGCGGAAATTGTTTGGCATGCAGATGCTCTGAGTACATACTGTATGACCACTGGAACCTGTGTTTAGTGTTTCTAAAAACAAACTTGTATATTCATTCATTGGGCCAAAGGAAAAGAAATATCCGGTCTGTGGTCAGACCAAAGTTCCGTGGTTGATGCGGCGACGCGGCCTTTTGTTGTTGTTGTTTTTGTAAAGCTTGGAAGTACAGACAAGGTGGGGTACTATTTTTGCATTTTTGGGTGTCCTTATGTACATTAGTGTGCTAAATAATTTGCCTTGCTGCCCTCGATCATTTGCCTTGGTGCAATTTCCCATTCCTTGGTGCTGTTTCGAACAAGATGTTGAGGAGGTGCGGCAATCAATTTGTTGGAGCTACCGCGGAAAATTTGGGAGAAAAAGGATTGACGCGCATTATTGCAATCGACGCGCGCGCTGACCGGAGACCGACTATTTTTTTGTTTGGCCTTTTACAGATCAACTCTTAAACGGTCCAGGACTAAACCAGAAGTTGACAAGAGTGGACTGATGTGAAGCCTGTCCCTTTCCGATTTGGCGCCATCATTGACAACAGTACATTTCAGTCATTGATATTAGGTTCTATGGGGGGGGGGGGAGGCATCCCCCCTTGATCCGCGTTTGGCGACAACAGTGGATATTGAACCATGAATGATTTAGTGTTTCCAGTTCTAGAATGTGTGTCCCCATATCCATGTTGTCCTTGTGATAATGATATTTTTCTTTATAGGTCATCCATTCTGTTACCTATTGCTGGAAGTACCCCACGATAAAAATTCATGCACTTCAATTGGTAGGTAGGTTGGAATTGTGTGTTTTGTTTGTCTTTTGATATTCTGATGACATTGACAGCCTTGACACTTATACAATGTAAACATGAATTATGCAAACATTACATAATCGGAATTACATAACCTCACCTTGTTCTATGGGTGGCAACACTATCAGCAACATAACCAATATTGACATGCACGTCAATTAGTGGCTACTGCAGTGTTGTATTATCATTTCTGTACACAGGACGAAATCGTGAACATCACATCTACCTCGTCCAACTTCCGAAATGAAGGATCGGCAAGACCAAAGAAGACACTTTCTACGCAGCCACAACTGCTTATGCGCAACGTTGCTAATCTCTAAAACAATTGAATCACTGATATTGCCAAGCATCTGTAACTATTCAATGAGTGTGAGTAGATGCGTTTCTGGAGCATATTTTGATTTGGTGGATGTGTGTATTTTGACTTAATGGTTTTCCACCAAGCCAACCAAATAGGCCCCTAATGTAATTTTGTTTGCTGTTGTGCAAAGAGTGAAATGTCACTTTCATTTATTAACATGCACGGACAAAGTCCAAACGTTGTTCTATTGAAATATTTCTGTCCCTGGCTAAAGACATAAGCTATTGCACCTATTTCTTTTGTGTCATTAAGAAAACCCTATTATATCCACATTCACATCATAGATGCCTAATGTTTTGAGAAATAAATGGGGAGCACTATTTGCATGTCCTTTGATTTCACTCACCCTGTAGTGTACTTTCCATGTTATGCCACTTGATTACTACTTGTAATGTGCAATAGGTCTGTAAGTTGTATTTTTTGTAATAAATATGCATTAGACAACAGTGGTTGATTGTTATGTTGTCGAAGTTTCTCGTTCGTGTCCTTTATTTTGATTGCAATGACTCCAAAGGTCATGATACTAATATTTGCAGTTCATCACTCTACAAACCAAAAGCCATGGAACTGTTGCTATTATCAAGGCAGTAAACTCAAGGGCAGATCTAGAACACAGTTCATTGTGTGTGTGGGTGGGGGGGGGGGGTGGGGGGGCAACACTGTTGGTGGGTCCAAAACAATTACGGCGTGGGGTGCAGCGCCCGCTTATGGGGCCTGAATGTGTTTGGACTGGACATGCTTTGTGGTGCGATATGGGCAATTTCTGACCACTTTAACCCTAACAGTGATGGGTTATTTTGAGCATCTCTTAGCCGGCGGCTGGTGCGCAATTCCGCCCCCTAAGATCTCGGCCATTGAGCGACGACAACTTATGAAAATTGGTACATGCATAGAAAATATTAACTGGAACATAACCACTACATTCCATGACTATAGGTTCATTTGGTTTTCCAGTTTTCACACACTTTTTTAGGAAACATTTCTCTGCAAGAAGGCCAACGAGATGCTTTTCAGGGTGCACGAAAGTAAAGAGTCGAATTATCTTTCCAGCACTCTACTTATTTCAAGACTATTTTGTGATTATCATTGTTCTGAGATCCATGTAATTGCAATAGGGGACTGTATGACCTAATGGCAATGCACCTTATGCCCAGACTTGTCACTTGAAATTGCCAACATTTTGCAAGCAAATTGACCCGAAAGTGGCGCCATCAATCTCTTTACTGGAGGTTCTTGAATTATTGTTCCCTTCTTTAATTTGTTTTGAATTTGAAACCAACAGGGGTCGTCTCCTTTCAGTGAGATTTTCACAAAAAGGTGAATGGTATGAAATGTGCACGGAAATGAGAGATGTTGTGTTGGACATCACTTGCATGTCAGCCTTAATCCATGTAATCTAGGACATTTGTGAGTGTTCTCAAAGAGACAATTTTATGTGTTGCTACATAGCAATGGGTGTGTTTGGGAATTGTCACACTTGGGTGCATCCTCAAGTCACTGCACTCGATGAAATACATCCTCCATCTTCAAAGACAAATTCGAAGATTATATGCCATCTGCACAGTGATATTGCTGACTACAATTTGAAATGGATGAACTGGAGGCTGTACTTGCAGCTCTTCCAATCCAGTTGGGGTACCAGCTCACAAGATATCAGAAGCAGGCATTGCAGTTTCTCCTCCAAAAGAATGACGTCCTGTGTGTGCTGCCCACGGGGTCGGGGAAGAGTAGTATTTTCGGCCTCATGCCGATTATACAAGACGTGGCCAGTATGCCGATGTACAACACAGTCATGCCTTTTGGAATACATTAGGCGTTTGGCAAGCGGGGCGGGGCGGGTGGGGCTGCGCAGGTGGAGGCGGAGGGGGGTTGGTAATGTAGCACAGTGTTATGCCTTCCTTGGTGACTTGGCCCATGATTGTAACGTGGTGGGTGAAAGGAACCATTTCTGTGTAGGTGCCGCCTACAGTGATTGTTGTTCCTTGCCATTGCATAAAAACCATTATGACATAAATCATACCAGCTTCTTGCGCGTGATTTCAAACGAAGTGAGTGAAGAAATCAAACAAATAATAATTCCTCATTGAAAGAAGTACATGAATATATGACATCCACAAACATACATAAACAAATGAGTTAAGGTTCATCTGCATAAGTTAAACCTGACGGGATCAGTGGTTGACAATTGCAGTTATTCACAGTTTCAGTTAAGCTGGGTTGTACACAAAGCATATCTTATTACTTAAGGGATTGCATTCTTTGTCTGACTTAGCAATTGCTTTCTGATTAGAGAATTTCAATCATGCATATTCCCTTTGAAATATCATGCGTATGATTTGAAATGTAATTTAACATTTCAACTGGAGATTGATTGTGCGGTACAGCTATGTGCACATTTTCAATTCTAAATTATTAACTACAATAACCGAGTCTCCCAACTGCACTGGAAACCACCGAAATGTAAGTACTCAATAAATATTATAACTAAGTAAATGAAGACCACAAATATGGACATGAAGAAATCCAAAAACGAACCCAGACAAACACACAGACAGACAGACAGCCCGACAGACGGACAGACAGAACAGAAGATCTGAATATACCGAACTATACCAAGGTAAATGCCGTTGCTGTCATTTGAAATTATTATATAAGAAGCTGTCATTTAAGTACGTATGAAGAACAAGGAATAAGAATATGTACAGTATGTGTATGTACATAACGCAGTCATATTGGACAGTAATTCGGGGCTGTACTTGTCATTTGTTTCTGGGAATTCATGCATTGCACAATAATGTCCCGATTGTCATATTGCAGCTACATCCAGAAAATAAACCCCATATCTCTCTGGTCATATCACCACTGAGGTCATTGATGAAAGATCAAAGAAAGCGGTGGATGGAGGCAGGCATCAAGGCTCAATGTATACTCCCATCCAGTGAGATGACGCCAAAAGACGTGGAAGGCAAGTGTACCCTATGTCAATATTGTTCCTAATTATGTTTCTGTTCATGACTGAGCTTCTTATCAGTAGTTCCATTATTATCATTTCAGAGATTACAAGTGGGAGTGTTTCACTCATATTTGCATCCCCAGAATCGATGTTGGACAGGGGTCTCTGTTGGCGTGCTATGCTACGTTCTGCAGACTATCGAAGACATGTATGTCTGTTAGCATTTGACGAGGCGCATTGCATAAGTCAATGGTAAGGCACAAAGGAGAGTACTTCACAACTGCTGGATCGTTTCATGAAGTATAAATGTGTTTATTCACTGTCACATTGCCATGAGGTCAATCTTTGACAAAAATGGCGCCTAATATAATAACTAATGCTTTACACACAACCAAAAGCATGTCCTGATGCATACTGCCATGTACATCATCATGTTATGCAAATTTATGAGTTGACAACATATACATATCTATGAACGTATCAAGTGAGCAGTAGTTATGAATCAACATAATCAACATGAAGATGTATACAGGCTGAACAGTACTTCTGCTTTCTACATTTATGATCAGTAAGCAAAACAATTACAACATTTGTGGTCTGACCTATGACCTGTGTCGATGCGACCTTACAAATAATAAACAGAATATATGCTGCAAACAATAAGTGCATTTTTGGCAGACATTTCATGTTACGTTATATGATATTAAATAAGTAGTTCTACTTTGTATAATCATCAATGCAATTACACACAAACACATGATATAACATTAGGTCGCTTTCTTGACTTACAGTATTACACTTTGCAATCCATTGGACTATGCTGACTGTACTTTCATGCAACTACAGGATTCAGGTGATTAGCAGAAACATTTGTGATGCATGACAGTATTTCCAGAAAATTCAGTGTATGACAAAAGCTATATAAAATTTGCAAATCATAACATGTCAATACGTATGTGTAATGTGGAGTTGTATTACTGGATTAAAAGTATGCCTCTTATCAACAATAATCATGTTCTGACATTGTTTTCTCAAGGGGGGATGAATTCAGGCCCACATATCAGTGTGTGGGAGAGCTGCGCGCAATGCTGTCTACACCAACTATCATAATGTCAGCAACGCTTCCACCGGCTGTGAGAGACAAAGTGTTGTGCACTCTTCATCTTCAGAAGAGAGACATGAAGGTGGTGGCTGCCAGCCCTGATAGGTGAGCTTCAAAACAAGTACATCTCTGTGAACATGGTGATGCGACATGTGCAAATTTTAGGAGACCACAACTGCATGACAACAATTGCCGTCATTTGTCTCATTCAGGTAATGCACAACCCATGTGAAGTGCGCATGTGCAACGCAACATGTGTCAATAGTTATGAGAGTAGCAGGTGCTGTACCATACTGTCCACCGCAATTAATTGCAACTTGAACTGTGTAAATCACAAACACTCTAACAAGAGACTGTGGTAACCCCCAAGTTGTACATGTATGGCCAGTTAGGAGCAGTAAAGCATGCGTTGCCTAACTTGAATTTGTGTGAAAGTAACACTAATGTCAAGGGACAAGACTGCTACATCCAACATCAGTAAATGTTATTGCTGCTTCAACAATGGACCGATCCATTAAGCTCCGCCCACTTGACAAATTGACCAATCACATGTCTTGATTTATGCTCCGAGAGATTGACCCGGACGTCCGCCATTTTGTCCGACATAATTATCATCGTGTCCTATTGTTTAACGCACAGTTCCGTTGGTTTTTTTTGCTTTTCTCGTCAGCACGTGCAGATTATTTAAATTCAACCGGTTTTGTTGCAGTCATGGTTAAGCGTTGTTCTTATGTCCACTGTAAATCAGATTCTCGTTATGCTGAGAAGCAAGAACATTTAAGATTTTGGCCGTTTCCAAAGCCGAAGACAAATTTGGAAAAATGTCGACGGTGGGCCAGAGCCTGTGGCGGTCGACGGGGACCGCACGGTCGTGTGGACATAAACAGCATAACGAGGCACTCGTTTGTATGTTCCAAGGTGAGTAGGCCAGGCCTACTACAAAAAGTACTAGGCTTACTATTGTACTGGACTGCACTGTTAAGTGCTAGATCTTTTGTTTACATTGTGTTTGATCATGGGGGATGTGTTTGCCTTGCCACTCGCATATGCTCGTGCTCTCGTGGGGTTAAGTCAGCTATTTCATTTAGGCTAACACACTTATAACAATTAAGATGCTGATTAGTCTGTCATGTCTTTTGTTGCCTGAATGTAAACTGGGACACAAATACCGAGTTTTTAACTCTGACATAACATCGATCATTGCGACAGCTAGAGCAAATCATACTGTATGTGAAGTTAATTAATAATTTGATATGTCAATGTCATCTAAAAAAATGGCTTGTCCAGGACAGAAAATGGCTAGTTGGAACAACACTGAACAAGCATGACAAGCTGAAACTAAAGCTAAGCTAGATCCACTAACTGGGGCGCTAGAACTCCTTTTTTGACAGTTGGGATGTGGTCTGTCATCCCAAATGTCAAAAAAGGAGTTCTAGCACCCCAGTTAGCAAGGTTAGTGGGTCTAAAGCTAAACCACTTTTGAGGAAATTTTGGTTTAATTAGGCCGAATAAAAAAAACACATTTTTCTCGTTCGGGTTTTGAAGAAAAAGAGGAAGAGGAGATTTTTTTTTTAATTTTTATTTTTTTCAATATGGCCGCCATTTTAAAACTTCCTGCAACCATTGATGTTTCGACTGTCACTGTTCAAAGACACTTTTAAAATGAAAGACAAGTTGGACAAGAGAACTGAACATATTTACAGGGTCATTTAGAGTTGTATTGGTCTACAATGAATAGTTTTCAGGTTTTAGATGCATTTGCTTTAACCACCGAATTTGTGGACTTTTGTGTTTTTTTACTGCATTTTTCAAAAATAAAAAATTATAAAAAAATCCAGGTGGCCTCTTAAAAGGAAGTTGGCGGGGACAAGAAACACGTTTGTTTTTTACTTCGCCTTACACCAGAAAGAATCCAAATGTAAAAAAAAAAATCATAAATATCGGTCATCGCTACACAGCCAGTATAATATGATTAGATACGACATCGAAAATTACCCGCCCATGCCAGAATATGGCCAGTTGCAACATAAACATACTTATACTAGGTTAGTCTAGGCCTAAGGAATTGAATACCCATTGTCGCCATCAACCCCACCTCTTAGGCATTGATATGCATTCTGTTTGGAAGTAGCACTGCCATTGCAAAAGTGGCCCCTAGCCCCCCGCCCCCACCCCCCACCCCCAACCAAAAAAAAGGCAAAAGGTGTAGGTACTTTTTTTTTATATGGTCTGGAATTTTTTGATTTTTGTAACGACCCACACGGAAAATCCTGCGCACGGGCCTGCTTATAGTTAGAGTGACATATTTGATAGACCCCACCACAGCCCCCTTTTGATTATCACTAGATTACATTACTTCACATTAGGCCTACTGAAATAATTCAAGTCATGGATAAATGTTTATAATTATTTAAATCTTTCTGTTTCATTCAGCATTTCAAAGATGGAAGTGGACCCACACTGCAATATCCTGACCCAATTCCAGCTGATGGCAGTGCAGTTTTCAAGGCCAGAAAGCCAAGGAAACCAAGGGGTGAACGTGGACACAGGTTTGCTTTTAAACATGAAATATAACCAGGCGCGGATCCCACTTTTTTTCCAATGAAAATCCTTTCCTACAAACTCACACTGGGTAAGGGGTTTTTGTGCACTAGTATGTGTTATAGTGAGCATTAAGTTTGGAATGAGCCCACCCACCCTCCCCCTATTGATTTTATGGAGGCTTAGTGTTTGGAGAAAAAATCTTGCTACATTTCGGAACTGATTTGTAGATGAACCCCCCTGCAAAAAAATTCGGGATCTGCCCCTGCAAACATGTGCATACTTATGTTTTCAAGGCCACTATAAGTAACAAGTACAGAAACCGGGAAAGTTGAAATTGAAAGCACATTCACAGCAACATTTGCAAGGAAAGCTTTCCACAGGCAAAGAAAATTTCATTTATTGAAAGCTGAATCCAAACATTTATGATATGTTGCAGTATATATTAATCAGGAAACCACCACTTATCAAAGTATCAGTTGTGTTCACATTGTTTCTATGGCGACTGCAACCTTTTTACAGGTACACATCCTGTTGGCACATTAATTTTCGATACTTTTATCCTTCTTTCATGTAGCCACTCGGCAAGTACTGCCAAAGTTGTGTGTGGAGCAACGCATCCTGGTTGCAAGAATTCCAACCTCCCCTCATGTACTTCAACACAAACTGAAGAAATAAGTAAGTTTAGAGAAGCATTAACAGACTGATTCATTAAACCACATCCCCTGACATATTGACCAATCACAGCCACGAGTATGATCTGACAAAAGTCCAACAGATGTGACGGACATGTGGCACGTGTCTGTGATTGGTCAATACAACAAGGGGCGGTGTTTGGTCGATTAAAACCACAAGCTACTCTGATACAGGGTGAATAAAAAAAACCACACAAATACACTCAAGTAAAAGAATATTTCAAAGGTTTCAACAAATTTACAATTAATTTTAGGATGTAAATTCTACGAAAAGAAGGCTTATATCCATATTCGCTTTATATATGACACTTGTAGAACTTGGGGGAAATTTGATTTTTTTATTATCCTGTATTTGTTATTTGTTATAAACTTGTCAAGCTGAAACTGGTGACTAAGAGCCAGTTTGTTTCACACATGCAGATCCGGATCTCTTTGTCTCTAATCCTGCTTAGAAGACCCCCCCCCACCCCATTAGACAAAATTAACATCTGTCAAGCCTGATCCCTCTGCAAAAACATTACTGTGCACTTAAATATGGAATTGCATAAGTGTGATAAAAGCCAGCCAAACGAAAAAGCATGCTCTGCATGAATGATACCTCTGGCAGAACTCTAACAATGACAACATCTTTCTTTGTGTAAACTATAAAATCACAAAATGGTGCACCTGTGGCCATAAGCTGCCCCTGGACCTGGTAGTAATATTCATGTGTTGGATTTAAAATTAGTTCCTCTTCTTGTATGAGGCAGAAATTTTTGACTTTGACAACTGCCTCTCTCACAGTCATATTTCTGGCTGAAAATGGGCATTTAACTTCAAGTATTCCACAGGCTTGCCCATCACAAACCTTTCCATCAGGAATTCACCCAAAAAAGAAAATGCAGGGTTTACAACCAAACCACAGTCGTGTATATGTACATTAGGTTTTTGGCTGCAGTATGCCACCTTTCCCTCACTTTCATGGGCCTTGCCATATGAAGTAGCTTCAGTTGAGAAAGTTTTAGGCTGAAATAAGCGATCTAAGAATTTATCATTAATGTCTTTCTTACGCTTACACACTTTGCCAAAATTTGAGGATGTGATACGATTTTTGCGTTCATCATTCCACAATTTACATTTGCTTTGCTGTTTAGTGTTCTGCTCCAACATTACTGCATCCTCTTTGGTGACTGGGTACGCTGTGTTACAGACTGCATGTTCTTGTCCAAGGTGTACTGGAGATGTCTTTGGGAAAGATGTGTCTGTACATGGTGTAGTTTTGCTGGGCTTGGGGATGTCCTTGTAGCTCTTCAACTGCATGACCAGTGAAAGAAAAAGAAGACAAATTTCAAACATTTAAACCGTGTCATTTTTTTCTTATTTACAGTGTACTCATCTCTGGACATGCTTGCCGCTGAAGCAAAACTCAAGGAGCTGGAAGATGACAAAGAAAAACTCACCGAGCAACTTAAAGGCTACAAGGAAGAAAACTTGCAACTGAAAAAACAACTTGAAAGTTGTAAACAAAAGTTGCTCACTGCAACTCTTCCTAGCCAGTCTTTGGATCCAGAGAGGGTGGAGTCATGTGACATTAAGAATTTGTTTGTCTACTACACCGGACTAACGTACATAATGTTCATGGCATTGTTTGAGTTCCTTGTGCCAGATCCCATTAATAATCCAGTACAATATTCTGAAAAGCGGCATGATATCGATAAATTTTCCCTAAAGCATCCGTTGATTTTGGTACTTTGTAGGCTTAGAAATGGGTTTCACTTGAAAGATATTGCATTTAGAACATCTGTCAGTCAACAGACCATTGGTACAATATTCAGTAGTTGGGTAAAATACATGTATGCAAAATTAGGATATTTGTCTTTTTGGCCTCATAGGGATGTTCTTATAAGTCAAATGACATCAAAATACAGGAAACAGTTTTCAAACTCCTTGGCCATCATAGATGGAACTGAGCTTCGGATAGAAAGACCATCATCATTGAAATACAAATCAACCAACACATTAAAAGCACTGGTTGTAGTGGACTCTAGAGGATCTGTTATGTTTCTTTCTGAGTTATTCTCTGGGTCGATATCAGATAATCGGATTTGTGAGGATTGTGGATTTTATGACTTGTTAAGTGTTTATAAGAATAAGGGTCTAATTATAGAGGGGGATGCAATCATGGCTGATAAGGGGTTCCAAATTGAAGAACCTTTGCACAAGTTGGGACTGAAATTTAATGTTCCTCCCAATGCTTCATCAACCTCACAAATGAGGCCTGGGGATGTAGCTACAACAAGACAAATAGCTTCACACAGGATCCATGTGGAAAGGGCAATTAATCAAATCAAGCGATTTCAAATTGTTGGAAGAAAAATTCCAGTAAGCCTTCTCCATCAGATAAATGAGATATGGTATGTATGTGGCATGCTGACTAACTTTCAAGATACCCTGGTTAAGTCCTAGTCTGGGTTTCCATTGTCCAAGATTTAGACCAAGTCCCAAGTTATGTATGTTGAGTCACAGTAGTAGTCATGAGTCATGCAACTCTTATAAATTCCAAAATATATCCCAAATGACTAATATATTACAAACTATTGTGAAATGATTTTGTGTATAATTTTTGTAATTGAAATAAGTGGCGGGTAGTTTTATAATTATTTATGTTCATACAGTTGCTTATAAAATATTTGTTTTCAATGTTTTCTTCAACTGGATCTTACATGAAATGGGACAGCAGAGCCAATTTGTATGTGACCAATTGATGTTGACATAGTGGGCCTTTGTTCATCAAGAAGGTATCCCAGGGGGGTGCAGGTGAAGGACTTGAGCCTGCTGATGGCCTCTTCTCCTGGTGGTTCACACCTGTGTTCAGAAAGTAATGAGTTCAATCTGAAATAGTCATTTCCCAAAACTGTAGACAAAAACTTATCCAAGGTCTCGTTTATTAAAATAATCATCATCAACCTCATATTGTAACCATCAGAATTGTTTTCAGGAACAAATGGTTACACATCCATGTATGCAATTGTCAGAAATGTTCTTTAAATTATTGATCTAATTTATTTGTAAAATACAAGGAGGAAAAGACTGTAAAAATAAATAAATAAATAAAAGTCTCATTTGTGCATTAGAATAACAAACTGTAACCTCTGTCATTTGATGTTCGTTTCAGTCTGTTTGCTTCACAATTTGCAAAATGATACCACTGTCCTAGAGAAGAAGCTAGCGAAATTTAAGCTGAATTTCAATATTTGAAACAAAAATTGTACCGCTCTGGTTTCTTGGGGAGGTTTGGCCGCCTTTTCCTGGGGTGATCTTTCTTTGCCTTGGCAAAGACCATGGAGGTCACAGGTTTGGGGCTAATCTTGACCCCTCTGGGCTTATGCCACTGCTGTGGTAGACTTGTCACAGAGGAAAATGCTGGCACTTCCTTCAACCCCAGCTGTTGGTAGTGTGCAATTGTGTTAATCACTCCAATTACGTGGCAACATGTTCCAGATAATCTATGATAAAGAAAACAAAATAATGAGGTCAGTTTATAGCCTAACGAGGTGAATTAAATTTAAAATGCATGCTTAAATTATTGTAAGTGTCTAAAGCAACGGTTATTCTTCAGTGGAAGGGGAGGGGGGACTTATACGTGCAAACAGTGTGGGGGGGGGAGTGATAGTCGGAGGCGTTGGTTACCTCCTACTCTTACTCCTAGGTCAGTAGGTTTGACTTTATAGACCAGTTTCAATCATGTCAATCGTTGATTAAAGTGTGGATTTGATCAAGGGATGCTAGTCTTCCAATGTTTGGATGCTAGCCGGGGTCAGGGATTTTGGGCCGGTATCATGTCCTATTTATTTTAATACAGATGCTGGAGAAACCTAATTCGATTTATCGATTGACAGATCAGGATCAGTTCACATGGTTCACAGAAACAATTAAAGCGTAACTTGTTAATAGTCCTAAGCCTTGCCGCGATGGTTGTAAACTCGATCGTTTTACACTTTATAATGTCCAGTTGAAATGAGAAATATATTGGAATTAAACCTACCCTGCTACACAGCTGCAGATACTTTCTGTAATCCGGCTCAGTTTCCCACTACTGGCATCTTCAAAATAAACTATCAAGTTTATTGAGTGGGCTGGCAGTGACTTTTGCATCGATCGGAAACACTTGGCGGATACCTCAACGACCATGACGACCTCGAAATTAGTTTTAAAATGAAACTTAATTTCGTGGACATAACCTTGAACGAAAAATAAATAGCCTCTCTCCTTGGCTCTCTTTGTTAAGGCAATGTCCCGATATAAATCAAGGCTAACTACACCTTTTAAACAGCGAAGACTTGAACTTGGCCCTGAAAAGCTACATGTAGCACCGACACCGTGCGCCATGTTTATTTATTTTGTATAAGTTTTTGCATGCACAAAACACGAACACATGTACACACGTGCCCGGCACGTGTCAAGTTTGTCGGAGTCTGGGTCGTTGCTAGGCAGTTGCTATGGTGGGCGGGGCTTAATGGATCGGTCCATTGCAGGCCTAACATATTCCTGGACTTTGCCTCGAGACAAAGGAATCAGCAATTGGAGTCCAGGAGTTGCACCCCACATGTTAATATGGACAAACCAGAGTGGTTGGAGGACTACATGCACCACCTGAAAACACAGGGATCCAAGGCTCAGAAAGCCCTCATTTACTGCAGGTACAAAATGTTTGCTATTGACACAGGCTGACAGTAATTGGTTTTATGAATTATGAATACCAAGCGCACTACATATTGAGGGATTTGGGAGTAAGAATGTATGTAAATGCACATTCTTACCTTCCGGTAACATACATGCTACTGAAGTTGTTTGTTCCCAAACATGTCCAGTTACATGCACAATTACATGTACAATTACAAATCTTGCACTCCAAGCTGCTGTTGTTGTATTGACCGGGTATTTACCTTTGTATACATGGACTTGCATCACAGATCTATAAATGCTGTGGTAAGGGTGTGGGGCACAATCATGAAAGAGCTGGGTGACAGAGCCTGGGAACCACATGGGGAGAAGAAGTCCAGCAACCTCATCGTGGATATGTATCATGCCGGACTTGATCTCAGCAGTCAGGACAGGGTGCCAACCACCTTCACAACTGATGGCTTGCTTCGATGTGTGGTGGCAACAATTGCTTTCGGGATGGGAATCCAGGTGACGGATGTTCGTAATGTGTTCCACTGGGGAGTGCCACGGACAGCAACCGAGTACTGGCAGGAGGTAGGACGGTGCAGCAGAGATGGCCAACCTGGCAGAGCTGTGCTATATAATGCCACACAGAGAGGGCACACCGGCACTGATGCAGCCTTGAAGGAACTGGTGTCCGGTTTGGAATGCGGAGAGGCAACCTGCATCCGGCATGCCATCTTGTCCACTGTGTGGCTGCCCGAGATGGGCGTCCAGCCCAATCTGCCCAGTGCCAGCAGCCACTGTGCGAAGAAATGTGCAGCTCATCAATGCACATGTCACAGATGCATTTGCTGTTGCATTTGCAGGAGTTCCTGCCCATGCTTTCTTCAGTTAGATTTGTAAGTTGGATGTTGTCAACACAAATATGCCATGGTGACGGAAATTTTCTCTCTGCACTCTTCCGCCATATGCAAGTAGAGCCTCACTCAGGCAATTTCGCAAAATAAATGTGGCATCATCAGTGATTCACGACAAATTACTGGCTATTATTCTCGTGTAAAGTTTTCCAATCGAGGCTCTGCATGCTTATGGTGGAGCCTGCATATAGCACATATACAACCTTAGCTGTTGTTGCCATTTCAGATATGTGTGGAGTTTGGGGAATGTTAATTTATAGCCAATAGTTTTGAAATGATTTCGTTGGGAGTGTTGTGCTTGGAGAATGGAAACCACAAAGTGTGTTTTTGCTTATAGTTAAATTTTTGGACCCCACTTCAATGGAAATGCAGCCAAGTACAAATGAAAGTAATGTGGAAGTTCAGGGAACCATTCCACTGGGCTTGCACCTGTTCTTGGATATGTCATCGATTACAAAGAAAGAAATAGTGCCATACAAACTAACAACAGCGGGTAACATGCGGCCTGCATTTCAAAGGAACCCATTTGTTTTGGTCAGCCCTGGTCAACCGACAAGCGTTGTACAAGTGGTACAACAAATCATTTCTTTGCATAACATTTCAACAGCAGGCTCCAGGATATGTGGACAGATGACAAGTCGAAAATGCGTCTGCACACACCGGTTTGAATATAGCCTCCTACATTGTGTTGTTGAAAATGACAGCATGCTAAATGGAATACATGTAGCACGTGTAGTGTCAGGAGCAGTTTATGCCGTTACTATTTTTTAACCAAGTGCACTTGTCAGCTGCAACTCTTTCAGTTGTTATTTGTGGATAGCTGCAAATGATATATTCCATTGGAAAGTTCAGTATGGACACTTTGCAAGTATCCTACAAATACATGTAGCCTAGGTGAATAATGTAATAGAAAGCACATACATGTATGTACTGAGTAACATGTGAGCCTCCTGAAATAAAAAATACCATGTTGCAAAAGGGAGGTGGGCGACAATCAATGTTAAGAGGTTTTCTTTTACAAATCATGTGACATAAATACATTGCTGTATTTTGCCAGTTACAAGTAAAGAAAGGGTATCTGGCTGTCCAATTGCAGCGGTGGTGTATCCCTTGCCCTGGAATGAGTACTCAATCAGTCTGTTTCTGATGCAGTACTGTCCCTAAGAACATCACACTCACACACTGTTATTGTTATCAGGACTGCTGAAATCCCCTCCACAAGTCCATACATTCGTTGAAGTGCAGGAGCTTTGCCCTCAATTTCTCCGGAGATTTCAACTTCAGACAATGGGTGAAATTTGGGAATGACTTATGATGTCTGCCTGGACAAAATTCAAATAGGCCGTCATCCTTGTAGGCAGCTGCGAAATCTTGAACATCATTGTCAAATTTAGGTCGCTGCTGCCGAGGTGGTTCTGTCTGGACTTCTGTCAAGGACTTCATGAAAATGTTATCTAGG
The DNA here is from genome assembly GCA_029964075.1 of Patiria pectinifera. Taxonomy (NCBI): domain Eukaryota; kingdom Metazoa; phylum Echinodermata; class Asteroidea; order Valvatida; family Asterinidae; genus Patiria; species Patiria pectinifera. Next base: position 14,876,520 of record CM057134.1, read on the forward strand.
TCACGCCCGAAGGCTCCACTGAGTTGGCTGCATCATTGAACCTGCTTATTAGTATAAACACCATGTGATCTAGACAACATTTCCTTGTAGTCTCTGTTTAAGAATTCATTAACAAGGTCTAAGCCGATATTGCCATTTGGCCGACCTGTCAAATTTGCCACTCGATTCCAAGTGATGTCATGTGCAACTCGGGCCGGATAAAACCCATTTACTCCTGCTAGCATGTGATGTGCCAAGATCAGATACTTCACATGATTCTTATTCCAAAACTGTAGGGTGTTGATCCTCCAGTGGCTCAGGATGGCTGGTCCATTGCCTTCACGTATGGCATCACGGAATGCCATATGACAAAGACCCTCATACAATAAGGCTCTTGAATATTCCCTCACCCCGTCACTTTGCCCGGCGTCACACGCACGTCGCTCACATTCAGGGGAGCAGAACCACTTGTCAGGTAAATCTTCAGCCTGGGATCCTATGCAGTCCGGATGATACCATTCATACAGGGAACATTGCTCTTGCAATTCACATTGGATCATATCCTCCTCCTTTCCAGTTCTTGTATGGCATTTACAATAAATGTAGGACCTGGCAGCCTGACAGTCTGCTGAACACCACCAATCACCTTCCGGGGGTATCTGGACATTAGCACAAGAGTAGTGGAACCACCTACATCCATTGTTGGCGCAGCGGATCATTGCTTCGCCAGTGTTTTCCTCACACTTGCAGCCATCAGGAGGGGAATTCACTTCTTCTACCCCGTTGACATCATCACCAAAGTTGTCAGTGTGGCGATCCTGCTGACACACTGTCTGTACATCTTCATAAGGAATTTCTGGCCAGATGAAATTCACCATTTCAGTCGTGAGATTTTGTAGCCACTCCTTTTGTTTGGTATCATCTTCAGCGGAGGGATAATCTGCTGGACAATCTGATGGAGCCTCTGTATGTGACAACTTCAGTGCTAGCATTGTGCTAAAAGCGTGGGTACTGAAATCTAGAAGGTGTCGCACATGATTGAAGTTGTCCATGACTTTCTTTTTGACTGAGTTATGGCCATAATCTTGTTTCAACTGGTAAAGTGTACCACGCTGTGCGTTGCTTTCCCCTGTAAAGAATTCATTCATAGTGTCTTGAAGCAAAATCCCTCGGCGATGGAACTCTTGCGGGCATTGCACTAGGCCCTCCAACCTAGCTGCTGCAGTTGGCCCACCTAGTCTGGAACGTTTGGCATCTACCATTCTCTCCACAGAAAGACCATCTCCAAAGCAGACAATGGGGTACAAGTCATCCTCACCATGTGATGGCACAAACTGATGCAAATACTCCAGTATACGGATGGTGCCTGGGGTGGTGGAGGGATTCTCATCAACAACGCCTAAATTGACTATTTCACTTTTTTTACTCACAGCATCACTGTACTTGTGTCTTTCTGGGACAGAACATGTGACATTCTTCAGAAAAGGTAGATGTTCCCTCAGAATGCACTCCAATATACCACAGCATCGGTGCTTCAAAGCTGACCAATCATCATGCGATGGAAGGTAAGAGACCAACGGTATATCTTGTGCTGGACAAACTGTGTCATTCCTTGGCTGGTCAAATCCTATTCTGTTTTTAGCAGCAAAGGTTAAGGCCCACATTTTAAACTTATTGGTATTCAAAAGGGATTGGTGTCGGGCAATGGTCTGTATTTGCACATTGTCCCACACTATGGTATACCCAGGGTCAGGTGTTGTACTCGACGTACACTCCATTTGTGATGAAGGGCTCTGATGCAGTTGACTTGCAAAGGCATGACCAGTACTTTCAGGGGATGCATCCTCAGTGCATGAATCACATGCACTACTCCCAGAACCAGATGAATCATCGCAATCAGCAGAAGAATCACTTTCACCTACATCAGATTTCTCATCGGAGTTATAACATGGCATACCATCACTATCTGTCTGGTCCTCAACAGATACGCTTGTATCAGAGCCAACAAAAGCATTCAGGTCATGCATGTACGTGTATACCTCACACCATGTATCGAATTCCAAATCATCACCAGAAAGTGGTCCAGACGTGTCACTGTCCTCAACATGTGTGCTAGTTGCCTGTATTTGTTGACTGAGTGTACGCTGCCACTGGCTCTGTTTTCGTGTTGAGTCTTTCCTGATCTTATCAATTGTTGCCATAGTCCCGTTATTGCCTTTGCTTACACCAAGAACATGCAAGCACCGAATAAGTTTCTGGCTGCAACCATGTTTCCACAGTTGTAGTGACAAGCAGCCTTGAATGAAATTGTAAACCTGGGGGTTATGTGAATACAAAATCAAGGACAACATGAATCCCAACCGCTGGTCCACAATACACTGAGCCTGTTGTCTTGACCTCACCATTTGACCACATAACATTTGTCCTCTCTTCCTTTTTGAAGGATCAGGGAGAGCAGCCTTTAGGATATGCACTACAATGGGCATGTGGGAAGCAGCCTCATCAACAATTGTATCCCACTTGAAATTGTCCACATGATTGACAGTAACAGGCTGTGATAGTTGCATTTTCGGTGGACAGGACTTGATTTCATTTTTCACTATTCCTGTCAGAACCTTTCTAACATGACCTCTTGTACGTTTGCGCTTAAGAAGGATAGACACAAGTCTGCGATAGTGGCTTTGGCCAACAGCTAATGCAAGCAGTTGCTGAAATCTAGTACGTTGTGTGCAATGACAAAAACATGTTTTGCAATGTTTTGTGGAATGTGATGAGCACTCAGTGGACATACTAGCAGGCTTAGGCTTTTTACATGATTTCCTTGCTGAGTACAATTGACGCTGTTTCTTAGGCTCTACCTGTTTTGTGGAATGTGATGAGCACTCAGTGGACATACTATCAAGCTCAGGCTTTTTACATGATTTCCTTGCTGAGCACAATTGACGCTGTTTCTTAGGCTCTACATGTTTTGTGGAATGTGATGAGCACTCAGTGGACATACTATCAAGCTCAGGCTTTTTACATGATTTCCTTGCTGAGTACAATTGACGCTGTTTCTTAGGCTCTACATGTTTTGTGGAATGTGATGAGCAGTCAGTGGACATACTATCAAGCTTAGGCTTTTTACATGATGTCCTTGCTGAGTACAATCGACGTCGTTTCTTAGGAGGACGCATTTCTTTGGGAATGCTAGTCTCCTTCAAATGCTTACTTCGACATTGCTCACAAAGGAATCCATCCTCCCCCTCAAACTGCTCGGGTGAAATACCACAAGCCTTCAAGCTTCGCCGACAATATGTCTTTCCACTTTTCTGAAATGGGGATCTACACCTCAAGCACTCATCAGTATTCATATTGAGTGGTCCCTTTAAATATCTACAACCCGAAAACAGTCACAAATTGGGGATAGACAAGTTCTAAGGCAAACTACATGCAATAAATGCATGTACACATGTTTCAGACAACTAAACAAAAGTGTACATTACTTCAAAATGAGAGGATAACTGTCTTCAGTTAGACACTGGTAACTGCACACATCGAACACAATTTGTAACATAACATTGCTTGTTACAAACCACTTGCATACATTTTTGTGTACTGAGACGTGACACATTACCACATACAATTCCCAATGTGGCGCACGCACGTCGTTCACATGCAGGAGAGGGCAACCACTTGACAGGTAAATCTTCCGCCAGGCATGTAATGTGCAGATCGGATGATAGCAAATGCTGTGAAAGATACGAACATACACTAGACATTAAATGACATTATTAGTTTTGCCCTTCACTGATGTGTCAACAATGTGTACTCAGTGTGTTACTTTCTCAACTAGACATCGACATGCGTCGTCACAACAAATACTACTGTTGCCCACTGTACAACTAACATGCCTACTCAATTTCATCATTTCGCATTGTCTGCCCCTGGTGACAAGGTGACCAGGCCCAAAGCTAATGCAGTAAAAAAAAAATAATAACAATTTCCACGGCGGGGTCTGCTTATAATGACCCCCCCCCCCCACACACACACACACGAAATAGCTTCAATTCAACAGTAATGTTCACTTCCACATGATGATACTGATTGTTGCAATTTCTTTGGCAATACCAGCCTTCATCAATGCCACATGTACATGTCATTTGAATGTTTTCCACACAAAATAACATGAGAACCCAATTTCAAGAACTTCATAATTGACCTGTCAAGAAGAAAGTGCTACATGCCCCAGTATCACGCAAACAATGCATGTGAAATTTGCACAATTCGCCGGGACGCTGACAGTTTTTATACAGTCAAAAAGTATGCAGAACCTTCCACAGACATACACGTAAGACACATGCATGTACACACATATTGAACAGGCATACTCTTTTTTTTAAATACTCTCAAAGACAATACTTTGTGTCACCCTAATTTGCCACTGAAATACAACACTCTCCCATGGACTAAACACACAAAGTTAATGCGAAAGACACATCGCCTAAGGACTGACATAATCTGTTCATCTCCCTGTATGTGATAGTCCACAAAGTGTGTATTGTCCTGCAATCGGGGACCCCCTATTGTCCCTCTATCATTTGTACTTGCACTGTTTAGGAAGACCTCTCATATGTTTTGTACAGGAATCAAAAGAGGGGACCTCTCGAAATTGTGGACCCTATTGTCCTCTACAATTCAACGTCCGCTACTAAATGCACAAACAACTCACACACACCGGAGAAATACGCTACTGCAATTGCGACTTACAGCCATGGAGGTATTAAATAATGCAGTTGTTTCCCCCCCCCCCCGCTACAAACAAACATTGACTATGTAGATGAATAAAGCAATTGTTCACTTTGTTTGTTGACAAACACATGGCTGTCTGAACATTGTGTACACTGTGCTAACAGTTGCTATGTAGTAACCAAGGGATAATGTATCACTAACCAATAATGTAATATCAATTGATTAATATTTAGTGTGGTCAGTTAATGTAATGTATAGCCACCCAGTTATCTTACATTATTGGTCAGGAGACTATATCATGTGGTAAAACTGGACACATTGTGTACTACGTGTTACTACAGTATTTTCTCCACATCTGTTACATGATTGGTTGGTGATTGTCGGCCAATGTGTGTCACATTATCGGTTGTTAATGCATTACCAGTCACATTACAAGTTGTAACACACTGCATGTTCACATCATCTGCTTAACTCACAAGAGACTGCACACGCATGTCCATTGCACACATGTAATAGAAACTGCACAAAGTGATTATAGGTATACAATGCAGACAGCACAAGTAGTCAGCCATCAGTGGAAACATAACTATAACAAGGCTCACCTTGAATGTGACACACGAAGTGGCAACGCCTACTTTCATGGGGTGGTTATGTGAATATACGATGTTCAGGATGACACCACGTCCACTGAGAAATACTGTCTGTGAAATAAATGGACATTGCAATCTGTCACTAATAAATAATCATGACACCACTCATAGGTGAAATTTTGATAAGTCAAAATGTGATAACTCAAAGCAACTGTCACATGCCCTAAGACGCCAATAATATAAGTAGTGCAGCACTGATCCATGCACAACCCTGCTCGAAACTGCGCTATACTCAAGCTGTTTTCTTGAGGTTTGACTTATCAAGATGTCACTGCACATCCTGATTTCACTGTACATGCAACACCATCATTCCCTCACATTGACAATGCCGTTAGATAACACTTAACGGTATCAAATCTGTCAATTTCAACAACAATTCAGTAGTAATCCCAAAGTGTGAAATGTCATGCAGCAACTCAACACAATGAACATAGAGTGAAACATTACTACGGAAAGTGGGATCCTTACATCTGTGTTACAAAACTACAGAATATTAACACATTTGTCTGTAGACAGCCAGGCTTTGCAAACCGGACCAATATGCAGGTGTGCTTGTGTCCATCGCAGCCATACATACAACAGCTGCCACAGTTAACGAGATTACATTTATGACATTTGTAGTTAGATGCAGACAATTTGGATGCAGTCACAATGAGTACATACTATTCCTACAAGACTTATGAAGAATTGCACGTCTGCATTTCATTCATTTTCAATAGGCAAGTCATCAACCATAAGATTAGGAATTCATGTTGAAAGCAATGACATTGTGCAGGGACGACAGTGAGATTTGTACTGACGAAATAATGTCATTATTCACAGCGAAAAAATTCCATACAAGCTTACAAGGACACCACAAATATTCCTTAATTAAACCTGAAATGTATCTGGAACAGTTTCAAGCTGATGACAAACCACTCTTTCAGGAGAACTCTTCGGAGATGGTGTAGTGTAGGGCCCCTGCTACGTTTTGCTGACAACACAGTCAGAAGTTTTGGTATTGCTAAAAGTCACAAATCACCTACACAATCAAAAGCAGAATTTGCTCACATCTGAGGTCAAAGGACGCATGACATGTAATTATGCGCACTTTATACCCCAGGAAAATGCATGTTCACAATGTTCACAAATGACAAAAAAAGTAACATTATATAGATTGAGCGAAATCTGCTGTAGGTTGACAAGGTCATTCTTCATTAATGACAAACATTATTTGATTCAATGTCAACAACATTAAACAGGGGCCCTACACAACACGATCACTGTACAATTGTCAGAAATGTCACCTCAGTTCAGACCCCAATCGGACCAGTGTTGCGCCGCATATGCCGGCACGTCAAGTGTGCCTATTATAATGAATAACTAGGCCTACTGTCAAATGTCAACAGTAATCATTCATCACACTGTGACTCGTCGAACATGGATGGTCATGCGGTCAAACTCCTCAACCATGTGAAATGATGCCAACAAGCTGCATAACGCTCAACTACACTGACAACCATATTCAATGACAACAAACTGACATGAGTAAACATAAATGTTTAAACTGTGAACAAAATATTCATATAAATATCCTGGCGTCACCGGTTTTCGATCGGATAACGGGAAAACTTCTCGAAAACAAAAACTAAATGGAATTACAAAAAATCGACACACTAACCATTCAACTGGATACTTCCAATTTATAAGCTGTTGAAATCATCGAAGTTGAAGCCCTTTTCCCCCGAAATATCGTCCGCGATTTACAGCGATAACATGTCCGCCATTCGGACGGAGCGTCACCAGTTTTCGGTACAGCGGCTGTGTGGCCATGTTCATCAACATCGGGGATGCTATGGCGCGCGAAATCACTCAAAAATGATAAAAGTATTGTCCTGACTGTCAATTCTCCTGTACAGATGATGTATAGTTTATAAAATAGAGGTTCTGAAACGTTTTTGAACTGGGAAATTGTGAATTATATATTTAAAAAAAATTATGAATAAGTGGCTGAATCAACAAAAGGAGAATTTGGTATGGATCACTTTTTAGTTTTAGCTGTGTGCATTTTATTAAAGGAGATTTTTTTTTTACATCTTGAATTTTTTTTATTTATAGCATAATGCAATGCATTTTTAACAATCTGTGATCCACTCTGAAAAAGCCATCACAGAATTTTACAATGAAAGTTGGAATTCTTTAAAATTGAGTTTCTTTAGAATATTTGGAATTTCAGAATGAAATACTATATTTGGTATCCCAAATTTCAAAATGAAATTACTCGCTGCGATTCCCCTTTTCTGTTTAATATTTGCTTGTTTTTTTATTCCTCTGATTGATTGTGGCAAGGGCACCAGAATTTTGAATGCGTGCGAACAACACGGACATGTGGAGTGCAATATCTTAGGTGTACCCAGTGACAGCAATCCGGATATGTACACTGTGCCCATGAAACAAAGACAAGGGTGTCAATGTTTCTCAGTTCTGCAGGTTGGAACCTTTTGCACTTGCAACAGAGGTCCTTTGGGTCAGTTGTTTCAGATTCATCACAGTCTTCGTCATTTGTATCTGCAGGCAGTTGACTACGTGCTTTTCTCTTCTGATGACCGACACCTGAAGTACTTGGCTTGGCTGAATTATTGCTGACAGATTTCTTTGGCTTCTTTGGTTTCTTTTTCTGTTGCTCCTGATGTTTCTTGATGTTATTTACAACTGCATCTTCAGTGATGGCTTTACCTCCCACTATGGCACTAAGGACTTTTCGCTTCTTTGTTTGCTTTGGGTTCTCTGTCAGCACAGCTTGAGCTGTCCTGAAAAAGTCGGTACATCTGTCTGTCGTGTCATCAATAGATTCGTCAGCTGCTGTGACAGATGAGGAAGGAGTAGCTGAAATGTTCTCTTGATGGTTGACTTCTGATGAAGTGAAAACTGTAGCTGGCTTAAAACTTGACGGGTTGACAGCACATCGGTCAACTGGATAGATGCCGGACTTTCGGAATGATGCTTGCAAGTTGTTTGGCGTAAGTGCACTTGCATATGCCTTGCAGGCTATCTCACACAGGGAATACTTGTCAATGCCAGATGTTGCATGGTGCCGCATATGTGTGTGCCGCATACCATTGAGGATTTTCTCAAATGGTCCAAAACATCCAATGTCCATCGGCTGAAGAACATGTGAAGTGTGCGCTGGAAGTACAAATAAAATGATATTGTTCTCCCGTGCCCATTGAATGAGAGGCAGTGATACATGAGACCTATGCCCATCATAAAGCAGCAAGACAGGGTCATCTGATGTAGCAGGAAGGGAGTATTTCATGAAGTGCTCCTTGAGGTATCTCTCAAAAATGTCAGAGTTAGACCAACCTGAATCACTGATTGTACCTCCTGTACCAGCTGTACAACCTGACAAGAATTCATTACGCATCCGTTTTCCCTTGAAGATGAAAAATGGAGGCAATGCCATTCCAAGAGCATTACCACACCCAATGACAGTTGTAGTTGATGATTTGCCCATGGTAACTGCTGGAGGTACCTCATAGCGTGAGGATACAATAGATGGAGGTGTATGATTCTCAACAATGCCCTTCTCATCAACATTGTAGATGGCCTCTGGTCGATCCTTCAGGTTATATTTCTCCAAGATCTTCTCCATTTCATCAAAATATCTGTTGACCGTTTCTTGGGATGTAGCTTTAGCCCTCATTATCTCAAGCGATCTCGGTTTCTGCACCTTGAGCTCTGGCCAGCGTGTCATGAAGTTGTAAAACCACCGTAGTGAGAGTGGCTTATCTACTTTCTTCCTCTTTCCAAGGTGAATAGCCAAATCAGTAGCAAGCACTGTCACTTCAGTGCGAGTGTAGCCATAGCCATAGGAAGACATCAATTCAATGTGCGTGACAAGTGTTTGTTCCTCTTCCTGAGTAAGCAGGGGGTCAGGACCAGATCTAGTTGACTCCAATTTAGTTTTTCCATTAACTCTGTCATGCAGGGTGGAATATGGGATGGAGAAAATTCTGGACGCTTTCTTATATGGCATTCCCTGACCAACCACAGCTTCATATGCATGATTGAAAGATTCATGGGAATATTGACGATAACTGGCCTTCCCTTTACTTATCACAGTCTGCAGTAAAAAAAAAAAAAAATTCAATCCAATGATAAAATTAATAAAATTAATCCTATTTATTTTATGTTCTGATGTTGCAAAATCAAAAAATAAAACACATTAATAATACTGTTTTAACCTGATACAAAAGTTGAATTTTGCATAAATTCAGATCATAGTATTTTTTATTATATCTGGCATCATATGAGTGGCCAAAAAAAGAACAGCTCAAGTTAATCAGCTTATCTTAGTTTAAAGTTAAACACCGAAAAGCAAAACAAAGTCACTTCGATTTGTGAAAGACCATAACATTTTTGTCACATTGGCATGCCATACAAACCCAAATAGCAACAAGATCACGTGACCTGTCGTCTGACTTACGAAGAATGAAAGTTGCTGTAGCAGACGAAAGTTACGTTTGGAATATTTGGTCACGTATTATGTTTCTTTGGCTCATTTGAAAATTAGTAAAATAGTGCATTAGTAATCTATACCCAAAATTATATAACTTTTAAACATTTGGGTATAACTTACGACTGGAAACTTTATTCTCAACATCTTGAAAGTCGGAGATAGCGGTGAGTAAAGTCGTCACTTCGGGGACACTGGTCTCGAAGGATCACGCACGGTCTCGCGGTAAACGGGAATTAAATTTGGGGATCGAAAATACGTGTCGATCGAAAACACGTAACGGGACGGTACCACACTTCACTGCGGAGCCAATGTCAACGGCACGAAACATCTGACTGGCAATGTGCATGTCGTTGGCCAGCCCGCCAAGTACGTACTACCGTACTGACGTGTCCATACGTGCGTACGTCCGTCGTACGGCCAGCTGGCCCAGGGTGTACACGCATGAGGGCGCGCTTTACATGAAGGATTGACAGACGGCAGGTAACAGCCACCCCCCTCCGGCTAGGCTCCTGATATAGCGCGACGCCATTGTTCAGTTGGACCACGGACAATGAAGGAGGTAGAATCCAAGTTGCCAAAAAGGCTCCAGAAAAGGACGTAAATTAGGCAGCAGCTGGACAACTGACACTGGCCGGAGGATCTCATTTTGTTATTAAGACGGTAAGTGTACTTTAAAAGCTTAAATAAACTGGGTCTGAAGTCGCAATGTGGACAAATGGTGCAAATCACTTTCAACATTTTTACAACATGTTGAACATGTCGCCGAGTACGTTTCCATACGGTCGGTGTGTGGCCTTTGTTTACGGAGGCAGTCCAGTAAACTGGCCACATTTATGGGGCTATTCATGCCCTAGCCCGACTGCGTCTGGCCGTACAGTACTATCGCAAGCTCTGTAGTACGGCCAGACGCCCGATGCTTCCACAGAGACTGAATTTTGTTGGCCGCCGATGTAGCGATTTTGCTACATCTTTCGATCGCGATTATCTTTTCATCCAGGACTCAAATTTCCAGTTGTTCGTAGTCGTAGAGCAACTCATACCTTTTCGAAAGAACGTTATTTGGTCTCAATATTTTCATCCATCTGGCCACAAGACGAATTTCAGTCATCAGATTCCACAAATATCGTCATGCGATCATGCGATTTCAAAATGGCGGCCGCGCTTTAATTTATGCAATATGCAGGCGCGCCTGCGCAAACTCATGAATATGCATAACAGTCTGTGACGTATGACCTCGTGTTTTTGTACGAGGTCATACGTCACAGACTGTTTATGCATATTCATGAGTTTGCGCGGGCGCGCCTGCATATTGCATACATTACAGCGCGGCCGCCATTTTGAAATCGCATGGGGGATCGCATGGGGGACGATATTTGTGGAATCTGATGACTGAAATTCGTCTTGTGGCCAGATGGATGAAAATATTGAGACCAAAGAACGTTTTTTCGAAAAGGTATGAGTTGCTCTACGACTACGAACCTTAACTTTGGAAATTTGTGTCCTGGATGAAAAGATAATCGCGATCGAAAGATGTAGCAAAATCGCTACATCGGCGGCCAACAAAATTCAGTCTCTGTGGAAGCATCGGGCGTCTGGCCGTACTACAGAGCTTGCGATAGTACTGTACGGCCAGACGCAGTCGGGCTATTCATGCCCTTGCTATCTCGGCTTGCGCTTGCGGTCCTTTTGTCATGTTTGTGAAGGCCTTCCAGACGTCGGTATACTCAATGAAACGTGACCAACTGTGCTCCGTAAATAACTGCACTTCACCCTTTCCAGTCGGAAAGTGCATGAGACACTGAACTAATGATTTTGGAGCATTTTCTTCACCTATCTCCGCTGCGGTCTCGGACTCGGTACTTCCTTCCGACGACATGGACGACGCCATGTTGGACTCGCCTCTTGTCGACGTATATAGAACGTGCAATTTGATTGGTTCTTTGGCGACGCAACACAAACCTTGCACGTTATTGGTTGATTTGTATCCTCTCTCGGGCGTTATATTTGTCTAACGATTTTTGGCTGTAACCTCGAATTTGATGTTAATTAAAATTCATTTGTGAAGTCCCAAACCACCCACGAATGCGGGAACGTGGTTTGTTAGCGCTTTCTATTTTTGATCAATGGAATGAGAAATATTAGAAAAATTCGAAAACCAGATCGCGTAACGAGCGGAAAAAGGCCTCGTCCCACGGACTATAAAAGTGAATCTTCGCACTCCCGATACAACAAGAAGCTATGCTTATCTGCCGCGCAATCCTAGCGCGGCAAAATAAAGGGAGAGTGCATACAACGTCCGCAATGAAGTTTGCGCACGTCCCGCAAGCGATGTTCTGTTTTTATTGGTTGCCCAGGGGTGTTCAGAATCCCAATTTGCATACAACCTTCCTTAATCAGGATACTCATGCACACTGTATGCTGTACAATTATTGAACTCCCACAAGTACGATCAAATTGGATTTTGCGCTGATTATAATAAATTTTACCAGTTATATGGTAAAATGTGTTATACTCATACTACAAAAAGGAATCACGCAGGAGAAAAGTTTGTTGTGTCTCTCGCCACAGCTTCAATGTTTTAATCAACCTTCTTCAACCGGAATACCAAAGATTAAGGGCAAACCGGATACATAGAGCACATTAACATTAAACATTAGGAGGTACCCATGACCACCTCACGTAGTTTGATGCTCACAAGAAAACTGATTGTGATACCCAAGACCACAATGACGATAGTGATACCCAGTGACCACTACCCACCAACAACAGCCGTTGTGAAAGCCTATTAAATCAAGCAATAAAACCAGTTAACAGGTAAGGTGCTATAACTTCAGCACTTAATTAAAAACACATTCCCCACAGCAGACACATGTAGTGGGGGTATAGCCATTGTGGTAAATCATAGGCTATACATGTACATGTAGATTCGAGATTAACATGTTACTGGATCAGCCCATGAGGCACATCACGGGCCACAATGAATTTAGTTACCAAGTTGAATTTAGTTAAGTACACTGTAGTCAAATGTTCACTCAAAACCAGCATTATGGGGCTCGTTCTCTTCTGGGGCACCAATAAAATGCCAAACGCGAAAAGCGACCCACATAAGAAACAAGCACCATCACTGCAGGAACTTACATTAGCGACAAAATGCAGGAGCGCAAATTTTCTCGAAAGGCTGCATTACCCTCCGGAGAGAGGTGAACCCCATCTCTCCGGTAGAGGTGAGCGGCAGACCAATGAAATTGGGGGTGATCAAGTACACTGATTCCTAGCCTGCGACATGGTGACCTAGCCCAGCGGTTAGTCGCTCGCCGTATGTGTTCCATGGATTTTGGGGATTGTGCACCATAGTAAAATAGCTGGGGTAATATACATGACCAAACAAGTTTGGTGTTAGGAAATCTCTCCCGACATTCTGCCAGCATGACGGCTAGAGTATGCCGAATCGCATAGAAGTTGAGCTGCACTAAGTCATTAGTACCAACATGCATTACTATAATGTCTACATCACCAATGCCGTCCAACAAATATGCTATTATTGATTCACTAAGCGTGCTCCACTTCGCCCATTCCATTGCACGGGGATACCCATATCATATGCTGCCCATCGAACCAGTGAATCCCCCACTATCCCAGCACAGCGTTGCTCATGTGGATGAACACCTAAAAATCAAATAAAAATATTTGCTTAAACCCTGTGAAAATTGACTATGGGGAAGGGGCGGAGGTAACTGGCTAGCGCGTCTGACCGCCATCGACCCATACGCTGTATGTCTGTGAAGGGAAGGCCCAATGCATATGCAGTAGATGCTGCCCCCATACGAAATGAGTGGGATCTATAATGTGAATTCGTGATGCCACAGCCTGACAACGCAGACTGCAAAACTCTATTGAACTGGTAACGAGTAAGTGGTTGACTGTCAATGTGACAAAAGAGGGGGCCTTGTGTTCTTGGGCGATTTTGAACAAATTGTTGAAGCGCTGCAACAGGGCAGAGAATGGCATCAGCCCACCGACCTACAAGAACAATTTGAGGGGGGCCACGCTGATTTGTCTTAGACTGGCGCAGTGCCAACGTTACTGACTCGCAGCCGTTGGAGAAGCGTATGTCTGAAATGTGCAAAACTGCAGGCTGCACATCCCCCCGCGAATTTGCCGTGAACTCACTAACTCGTAAGAAACCGAAAAATGCAAGAAGCATAGCAGAGCGAAACAATGTCACTTCATAATGTGATGAACAAACTTCAGGCAAAATTGCCATAATGCGCGAAAGCAGCGCCAGCGATATTGGTGACCTGCGGTCTCTTCGCGAAACCCCACACCTACAATCTTCGAGTAATTTTGTAACCATATACGAATCAGTTGGGTCTGGTCAACCACATCAATAAATCAAGTTTTGCGCCATTCGTTATCCGCACCCTATGCCATGGTCGCTTTAACCCCTTTGACAAAGCAATAAGCCGCCTAATAAACACCCGACCCGGCGACACAGCCTTGCACACGAAATTAAGAGAACCGACAAGGGACTGGATTTGCACTAACTCTGCTTTTGGCTTAGCAAGCATAGCCCGCACTTTATTGGTGAGCATTGCTACTTTGTCGGGCGGAACCCTTACCTGCCACTGATTGACATCAATTTCAAGCCCCAAGTATGTGAGAACCTGCGACGGACCTTCTGTTTTTTTTTCCGTAGCAATGGGAACACAAAGTTCCCCACATAATGCTTGAAAATTGTCTAGGCGTGTCTGACATGACTGTCTCGATGGGCCAACAAACAAAAAATCATCTAGATAATGTGTTACATCACCCTCTTTGGCCATCTTGCGAACACTAAATTCTAGAAAGAGCTAAACTTCTCAAATAGCGCACACGACATGGCACACCCCAATACATTTGTCAAAGTAAAACTGATTTTCAAACTTGAAACCGAGCAAGTCATAATCGAGCGGGGTGATTGGTAACAGGCGGAAAGCCGATTTGATATCTGATTTTGCTAGCCACGCCCCCTTTCCTGCTTGAACAACTAAATCTACAGCCTCGTCAAACAATGCATACTGTACTTTGCACTGTTCTTCATCTATAAAATCATTAATTGAACCCCCGTATGGGAACGAGAGATGATGTATCAACCGAAAAGTGCCCTGTTCCTTCTTGGGTACTAACCCGATGGGTGAACATTGCAAATTTTCAAGGGGGGGGGGTGCGCGAAAGGCCCGGTGTCGTGCCATAACCGTCCGGTGCCAAATAGTGTCCGCCAATTAGCATAATGCGATCTGATTGGTCATGCGTCTATGACGTCACATTGTTTACGGACGCTTGCCAAATAGTGTCCGCGCTTAGCGTGCATCCTATTGCGTGCCTTGTCGAGCTGTCAATACATCGTATAGAAAAGATCTCTTTTCACCTGAATTTGCTTTTTACAATCTGTTTTAACGTTTCCCTTGTTATCTGTGATAACTATTCGACTTGGTTTCCCTAATAGTTTAAACATTATATTTGTGCAAAATGTTTGTGGGTTTTTTTTCGCGTCAGTTCACCTGTTTGGCGTGCAGTACGTACGTAGGTCTAACGCCGTGTGAAGTGTGTGTAGTAGTACTGTGCTGTGTGTAGCATTATAACCAACGTTATATTTTACGGTTTCTCCCACCTAATACTGTCCGATTTTTCCTGCCAAAAATTGTCCGATTTTTTCCTGCCAAACTGTCCGATTCCTCCTGCCAAATATTGTCCAATTCCCTCCCTGCCAAATACTGTCCAATTTTTCCTACCAAATACTGCTAAACAGTGTCCGATTCCCCCTGCCAAATAGTGTCCGATTTCCCTGCGAAAAAAATGTCCGATTTTTCCTGCTAAATACTGTCCGATTCACCCTGCCAAATATTGTCTGATTCCCCCGCCACTGAATATTGTCCGATTCTTCCTGCCAACAAACACTGTCCGATTTCCCGCCCTGCCAAATATTGTCCGATTCCCCCTTGCAAAATACTGTCCGAATTTTCCTGCAAAATACTGTCCGATTTTTCCAGCTTAATACTGTCCGGCAGGACTGTGTGCGCCCTTGTTCTCGCTCGATCGACGGCGCCTGGACACTATTTGGCACCGGACACTATTTGGCATGTATTACATGCCAAATAGTGTCTGGCACCTACTGCGCATGCTCAGCGGACACTATTTGGCACCGGACGGTTTTTGGCACGACACCGGCAATCCTGTCTGCTTGAATTTCTTTTTCCAATTTCAGTTTGACCATATCCGGGTTCGATGAAGCTGATTGAAGGCAGTCTGAATCCCTACGAAACCTAGGGCCACTGTATCCAATTGAAAAACCCTTGGAAAACCCTTCCAACAAAATTGCTTTGTCTAAAATGTTGTCATAATCGCAAAGCAGTGAGTGCAGCACCGACAATTTAATTTGGGTTGGGAGCACGAAAATTAGCTTTCCCAGTCACCAAAGCATGTGCATCTTTTCTTTTTCTGCCGGCCAAGGCTGTTTGTTGAACAGAGTGTGCATAGCCTTTCCCCGAAAACCCCCTTGGCCCCCTGTTTGAAGGCGCGTGTGTACGCCAGGAAATCTGCATGTTGGCGAACCGTGTCCGTGACGACCACATGCAGCGCATTTGTGCTGATATTTACAGTTGACGAACTTACAGCCGTTCGGACTGTTGGACGCAAAGCATATGCGAGTGACCGTGTGCGGTGCAGCCCGCGGTGCCCTCCGAATGCGGCATGGGCCGCTTCGTAAGACGCGACCGTCAGCCACAATTCGACATCAAGCTCACCCCAAGATTTGTGGGGCTGGGCTTCAAGCCGGAGACGAAACTGTTCGTCATATAATCGCCAACTGCGGCCAGGAACTGAACGTGTGCAAGAACTTTGAACAATACGAATGATCCAATACCAGGGTGAGAGAGCAGCTAGTGGTAAGATCGTTCTGCTCGACACCATGAGATCGAGGTTGATTGTTCCCATTATCTGGCTGCCGTTCCAGAACGAAAAACAACGAAAACTTCCGACATTTACTTTTCTCCCATTTTGACAGCACATATCGACTTCTCTGTTGATTCTGAAGGTTTTACCCTTCAAAACTGTAAAAAAAAGGGCAGATTTTAGAAAATAGGACTCCAGAAAATACTACTCGCTCTGCCATGCATTACCAATAAGCTTTACTTCTTGCCTCCGATAATCACTTATGCGCATGCGTGTATAATTTCTACAAAAACATCTGGTGTAGTTTCACGCCCCAAGAGTCCAATGGGCTTTACTTCAAACGTCATTCAACAAAACTGGCAATAGATGACGGTTCTGTGACACTTGAACCCAGCTACTACAAAGACGAGTACTTGGCGCTGTTGTAGCGCATTCGTTCAGTAGACATCAAGTTGAAAGCATCCAGTGCATTTCCGCCTCCTGACTTAGCTTTGGTTTTCAAGTCCGTTTCAACCAGAAATTTAAGCTTTGGATAAACGTGGAGAGATTTGATATTTCACTGTCATTTTCTTTTTAAAGAACAAAAATATTGGATTAGTACATTTATCATGTATGACATTGACTGTAACGGATGTACGTTGAAACGATTATACGCGATAGGTTACCTGTAATGTTACCGCTGCGTCCAAGCAAACTTCATGAAAACTGAAACTTTTAGAGAAAGCCGAATTAGTCCACGAAAAGGAACGAATGGCATAATTTCATGTCGAAGGTTCGCACTGATGTACGTCAAACAACCATTAGCATTGCAAAACAACCGTTGCGCAATACTTACTGTCATTTTTTTTCCTGTCTAGATTAGCAAGAATGAAGGTTTCCGTATGTCTGGTTCTCCTGATGTTCGTTGGATGTACCGTGAGTTTCGCACTGAGGGACGGTAAGTTAATTCGTTCGAAGTTCCCCCATAATCTCAACGGTTCCCATGGCATTTAAAGGTGTTCATAAAACCACGTTCGCACAGCCCCTTTGGTCTATCGTCTGTGTCATGGATTGAGTAAATTCATCACAATTATATTTGATAATTATTATATTCTATATTTAAAATGAACATTTAAGTTTCCCATGTAGAGGAAGGAGCACTTACTGTCAACATTTCTCAAATCCCTCTGCTTAATTTCTGATCATGTTCCATCTAATTTGAATTAAAAAAAAATAAAGCACCGCTCAGTAGCTTACACATCGACTCTAACGGGGCTATATTTATGCAGACCAGAAAAAAAACATAACAAGATGATCACTTTTTTCTGTTCAACAGAAAAAAGTGATCATCTTGTTATGTTACTTGTAGAATTTGTGCTCAAAAGTTACGAAACTTGCATGTTCCAGTACTGTTATATTTTTTGTAAAATATTCTTGTGCGGTTTACTTTCAAATTCGCACCTCACTGAATATGAAGGTAGGGATTTGTAACCAATGCCTTTCAGGTCGACCGTTTTTTTTTTTTAAATCCAATATCCACGATTATTTCGTTGTTATTGTAGGGAGATCAAGTGCGACCTCAGTTTCTGTACCTTAAAGTTTTGCAGGTGATTTGCAAGCTTTTATTAAACACTTTGATTTGCATAACTGAACAGGTTTAAATCTCAGGAACCGGTGACTGTCAAGGTTTAATGATCTGTAACCGAAAAACGAAAAAAGATAACACCTTCAACCTTTCTGGGTAATCATTCAACAAGTTGAACTGCACACAATATCAGTCAAAACTGTCCCGCTCATACCACTGATCATCCCTCGTACGTATGCTTTGCCTACTACTGAAATGTTAAACTTGTTAAGGCATAAGTTTCAGTTCAGGAGATAGTCGTCATCATAGTCATTGTTTCATTGGATATTTTGAGTGCTCGTCCGCTTTAACGAGAGGACCGTTCCTCCTTCCTTCCCCTTAACTGATTTGGGTGTGGTCCATTACATAATGTTTAAGTGCACTTCATGAATTCGGAAGTAAATATACCTTTTTTTGTCATGCAGAGTTTCTCCCTGAAGAGTTGATGAAAGAACTGAAGCCTCGTGGATGGGATGTAACAGAAGAAGGTACGTTTAGTGATATTAATATTGTAGCGTGGTCTTCTCTCCCCTCTTTTCGCGCTTGTCGCAAAACACAAAACAAACAGGATACAAGCAGAGCTTGGTTTCAGAACAATGAACAGTATTCAGCCAGTTTGGAAAAAAAATATGCGCTATTCCTTTCAGTGACATTTCTTCTCTGGTGACTTGTATGGCTTAAATTTGATTTTAGGCATGTGTTAGTCTATGCCAGTTATGTCCGATTATACAAATATAACATGGTTAGAGGGTGGACAGTCGATATTCGCTCCCCGAGGTATTGGAAGTTGACAAACTAGTTCCCGAGGCGAACTAGTTTGTCAACTTCCAATACCGAGGGGAGCTAATATCGACTGTCCACCCGAAATAAACCATGTTATATTTGTTTTACTATACCTCATACATATTCAGTTGCCGAAATTTGTTTTATTATTATGCACCTAAAACAAAATTCGGGGAAACTTGTACAGCTCACCAAAAAACTCAACTTCAATTACTAGTTCGGTTCGTTTGCAATATAATACAGTTACTACAGTTGTAAATACAGTTGTTTGCAATGTGTACAACTTTCTTTTGTACAGGAGACATCTTTACACGGTCTATAAATTTTCTCCAGTCCAGTACGGCATCATTGAGCTCTGGAAATTAACATTTACGCGAACCATGCAACCATGTATCTCTCCTTGGCGATGTTCGCGCGTGCGTACTGCACCCGTGCGACAGTTCCTCGATTGCTCTGTAAAGCGCATGCGTAGTAGACTGTCGCACGGGTAACCCATGCGACAGTCTACTACGCATGCGTATTTACAATGTGCGTGAATCCTCGCGCGCGCGTTTGGTAAACAGCAAGAATAACATCTGGCACGTGATGGTGAATTGACCAGTGAACGTTCGGCTCTCGATCATGAATATGTATGAGGTATAGTAATAAAAGTTATAGATGGGGTGGACAAAAGAGACTGAGTGACTATGGTAGGTTGGGTAATCAAATGTGATTAAGGGTGCGAGCAGAGGATTATGTTCGCAAATCCTCTTGTTAGCAATAGCATGCTTTCGTGCCTTGCTGTTTGGGCACTCTTAAGTTGCAGATTGGTGATTCAAAAAGAATCGACGCTGACTCGCGGAAAGGTTTGGGTTGGAATTGGGTATATGTTCCAATCAGATATGGTATAAGCTTTGAGTGTTTCGAGTATAGCTATATGATTTCAGTTGGTTTCGGTTCGTTCCTCTATTAAGGAGAGCAATATGTTGAGGGTTTCGTCAGGTTCAGTTGGTTCTTCGAAAAAGCCGGAGTCTGTTGGGAGCGGGTTTAGCTCTTTATTTTGCTACGGTAGTTTCTCCCGGATGTTTTGGCGTACTTGCGTCCACGATGGTATCGGCTTAAACACAACAGGCTTAAATCCAACAGGTTATTCACACCACATTTTCTGTAAGGGTCATTCCCACCCTCGTTGGCTGTTTCGGCCGGTTGCCGAAACAGCCTTTGTTTTCGTTAAAGTTTTTATTTTTGGCTTTTCCGCTGAACAGCGGAAAAGCCTTTGTTTTTGTTCTGATTTATTTTTGGCTTTTTCGCAATATTGCGAAAAAGCCTTTCTTTTTGTTCTCATTTTTTTGAGTGGTCGGGCACAACCCGACCACTCTTTGGAGTTGTTCCGATTAATCTTTCTTTCTTTTTTTCCGGACAATAATGCTCGGCGGGTTTTAACCTAAACGGTTTATGGTATATGAACTTGTAACTTTCAACTTATATCAACCTTGATCCGAGTGGTGCATACATTACTCTGACGTTATGATGACATCATCGGGTACCAGTTAACAAGCGATTTTTGTTTAAAATATGACCATATACTGTCAATTATAACTCATGAACAAAATGAACGATCACGCTCATACTTTGTAATCTGATGAAACATTCCTCGATAAACATTTTTGATTAACAAAGTCAAAGTCGTTTGACCTTTCCTTCTGGGACTACCGGAAGGTCACAGTTAGGTGAATTCAAAATGAAGACGTTAGTTTGGAATCAAAACAAAGCAAAATTTCTTCCGAACGGTTTATGGTATGATCATTGTAAACTTGTACCATGCTATGAAGATGCTATAGATTTTGTTACGTCATCATGACGTCATCAGGTATCAAATTACAAGCGATTTAAGGGCAAATTTTGACAAAATATTTTGAACTAAATAGAGTTTCGTGTTCATTTTTTTCGTGAGGTTGTACACTATGCCGTGATAAACATTTCTTGTCCCTGGACAGAAAACCGCATGACCTTCACTTCCGGTGTTACCGGAAGTGCAATACAAACTGAATACAACTCAAAAGCAGAAGCATTTTACCACACACATACAAATACGGAAATTGTTAAGTGAGGAATGTCAGACACATAAAACAGTGTGACGACGTCATCTTTCGAAATCCATAATCTTTGTTACGTCATCTTGACGTCATCAGGTATCAAATTAAAAGCGATTTAAGGGCAAATTTGGACAAAATAGTTTGCGCTGTATCTTTTGAACTAAATAGAGTATCTTGTTAATTTTTTTTTGTGAGGTTGTACACAATGCCGTGAGAAACATTTTTTTGTCCCCGGACACAAAACCGCTTAACCTTCACTTCCGCTGAAGTGCAATAAAATCCGAATATAACTCAAAAGCAGAAGCATTTTACTACACCGTTTAAGATACATTTTTGTAACAAAATAGTTGATTGTACTGGAAGGGATTTAATTTCGTGATCCTTTGTTCTATATATACGTATATTTCTAACATTTCTGGGCAGTGTATAATGAAAAGGCTGTCCACCCGACCACTCTGCGTTTGTAACTCGAACAAACGCGAACCTCTAGTTCTTTCTTTCTTTCTTTTTTCCGTACAATACTTCTCCGCAGGTATCCTCCTAAACCGTATATGGTATGAACTTGTAACTTTCAATATATATCGACCCTCATCCGATGTGGTGCATATTACTCTGACGTCATGATGACGTCATCCGGTGTCAAATTACAGGCGATTTTAGGTGAAAAAGGGTCAAATTACTTTCACTTATAACTCTTGAACAGCATAATCAGTGATGTTTATATTTTGTAATCAAATAGACCATGAATTGATGAACATTTCTTTTCGTGTACGTGAACTCACTTGACCCTTTCTTCCGGGTCAACCGGAAGGTTAAACTTAGGTGAATTCAAAATGAAGACTTTAGCCTAAAATCAAAACAAAGCAAAACTTCTTCCATACGGTTCACGGTATGATCATAAAACCTAGTGTAAACTTGTACCACGTTACGAAGATACTATATATTTTGTTACGTCATCATTACGTCACCCTTGTGCTATTTTTTAGAACACGCGTAAAAACATATTTTTAGAACTTGCAAAATTATAATTTTTTCCCTATTGTTGTCCCTCAAAAAGTCAACTTGCCAGGATTCTCAGATTTTTTTCCTTCTGGATTTGATCAGAGCCAACATTGGTCTTTCAATATCTGGTGAGAGAAGTTTTTGGGAATCGTCCCTCGCTAGTTTTCCTCTCATACCTTAAATGCAGACAATTACTCTTTCGTGCCATTCTTTCGTTAGCTCGGAGCAGAATTGTATTAGCCCATGCAAAGACAAAGAAAAACATCAAAAATAAATTTATTTTTAGATGTTAAGCGTATGTTGCATAAAACTCCAAACTCCATACTGAAGTCTACCTATACGGTTTATATTTTTGAGCTGCCATATTTTTTTTATGTGCAGCTCCAGACATGCGCTTCAAAAACTAGACCATGTCTTCCGTGTTTTATGTAGGCCTATGTCTGCCGAGTCAGCAACAAAGTTCATATAGTCTAAGAGTAAACAGCGATCAAACTCTTTTTTTATTACTTTAAAAAAATTCCTTTAAGGCATTTTCAGCAAAGATGTGTTAAAGTTTCAGTCTGTCGTCCTGTGTAGAGAATATACATATATATGGGCCTGTTTGGCGCAAGGTAGCTAATTCAAACACAATAACCATCCCTGCTCTGGCAGGTAGCCATTTACTCCTGGGTGAACAGAAGCAATGAGTGACAAAGTGCCTTGACCAAGGGCACACGCACCATAACCCCAGGCAGGACTCGAACCCACAACCTGCCGAATTACCCGCAGACCACGAATTCAATACCCCAAGCCACGAGGACGGCCACAGCATTCAACAGATATCAAAGTAGCCACCGGTTATGTGTTATTTTGCAGCGTGTTTTTATTACTATAATGTAGTTCTATTTGCCCTAAATAAATGTTCTTTTGTTCAGCCTTCGGCCGACATTGCATCTTTTGGACAAAAAACCCCAAAGAAAACAGCCCCCAAAACGGCATGCCATTCATATATTGAACTATGAAGAAATTCAGACATGACGGCTTTTGCTCGCACGATACCACGATCAGTGGTGTATGACCCTGCAAAGGAGTTGCCAATCCCCCTCCCCCCGTGTGCTTATCGAGGACAGACCGTCTACAAGACAAGCTTCCATAGTGTTCTCAAACTTGACCTTGTGTCTTAACTGAGCTGTCTAGGAACAATAAAAAAAAAAAACTGGTAAACGCTTGCTGAACTCCTAACATTCCGTTAACGACGTAAATGGAAAGTTTACAATTTGTTTTACTGAAAATCGAATCGTAGCGAGGATTGTACAACAATTTGTGATATCAACAACATTTGTTGATCAAACAAAATATTACAAATTTTCAGCCTAGTTCATTTTTTTTCTTTTTGGGAATCGTCCCTCAATAGTTTTCCTCTCATACCTTAAATGCAGACAATGAATCTTTGATGCCATTCTTTCGTTAGCTCGGAGCAGAATTTTATTAGCCCATGCAAAGACAAAGAAAAACATTAAAAAAAAAATATTTTTAGATGTTAAGCGTATGTTGCATAAAACTCCAAACTCCATACTAAAGTCTACCGATACGGTTTCTATTTTTGAGCTGCCATATTTTTTATGTGCAGCTCCAGACATGCGCTTCAAAAACTAGACCATGTCTTCCGTGTTTTATGTAGGCCTATATATCTGCCGAGTCAGGAACACACTTCATGTAGTTTAAGAGTAAACAGCGAGCACTGTCCATTTTTTCATTGCTTTTCATAACTTGGTTGACTGTCTGGCTGTTGAAACCAATAATTGATCAATGCAAATTATTATTCAAGAATACAAAGCAGGAAGACAATTCCTTTTATGCATTTTCAGCAAAGATGTATTAAAATTTCAGTCTGTTTCAGTTTATGCAGTTGTGTTCAATAGCAAGAGCCAGCGAACGGAACCATTTGTGATATGTGCTCAACAACTCATTCCTCAGACTTCCATTTTTGTTTTCGTTGGGTGATAAAATGGTTAGCATTGGGTGATCGGGCAGATCTCGATCACCCGTTATTTCCGTAAGATATATTTTGTGTTCATGGTGCATTGGGTGATCAAGCACAACCCGATCACCGTTTTGAAATTAATGTTCGACTTTTTGGCTGATGGGGCGGATTCTCCATCACATTTTCGTTTTGTGCTGGATCTTCTTTGAGTGGTCGGATACAACCCGACCACTCTCTGTTATTGTTCTGGTAAATCTTTCTTTTTTTCCGGTCATTAATTTTCCGCGGGTTTTCTCCTAAACGGTTCATGATATGAACTTGTAACTTTCAATATAAATTGACCCTCATCCGAAGTGGTGCATATTACTCTGACGTCATGATGACGTCATTTGGTGTCAAATTACAAGCGATTTTAGCTGAAAAAGGGTCCAATTACTTTCACTCATAACTATTGAACAAAATAATCAGTGATGTTTATATTCTGTAATCAGATAGACCATGATTGATTAACATTTCCTTCTGTGTACGTAAACTCACTTGACCCTTTTTTCCGGGTCAACCAGAAGGTTAAAGTTAGGTGAATTCAAAATGCGGACTTTAGCCTGAAATCAAAACAAAGCAAAATTTCTTCCATACGGTTTACGGTATGATCATAATTCCTAGTGTGGACATGTACCAGGTTACGAAGATACTATATATTTTGTTACGTCATCATGTATCAAATTACAAATGATTTAAGGGCAAATTTTGACGACATAGTTTGCGCTATATCTTTTGAACTAAATATAGTATAGTGTTTGTTTTTTCATGAGGTTGTTGACTATGCTGTGAGAAACATTTCTTGTCCCCGGACACAAATCCGCTTGACCTTCACTTCCGGTGTTACCGGAAGTGCAATAAAACCCGAGTATATCTCAAAAGCAAAAGCATTTTACTACACACATATACATTATGAAAGTGTTAATTGAGGAATGCCAGACACAACAAAACAGTGTGATGACGTCATCTTTCGAAAGAGCGCCCCCTAGCGGCATATTAAATAGTGTTTGCTTTCTTTAATTTGAAAACCATCTGTTAAAATTTTACCAAATCACCCCTCATTATTCTTTGATTAACCACAGATAATTTGGCAAGGTTTCAAATTCATGACGTCATCAGACCGGAAGTTACTTCTATGAGAATTTGAAAACGATACTATTTTAAATGTAATTCTATCATTTGATTCATGTCGTATATCTTCGTAGCCCAAATAACGATATGCCTTACAATGTTCACCTTTTGCTTCCAAATACTGTGACGTCATCAAACCGGAAGTTAGGTGTTATGAATACCTACAGTTGAATATACTTTCCTTATTTTCATACGTTATTTAACTTCACAACGAACATTTATCCACTCCGAACTTAATCAGTATTCACTTCCCGTTTTTGAATAATGGCGTCATGAAGCCAGACATAACTTGTATGTGTAGGCCTACATAGAATGTTGACTAAAATTTATCACACCGTTAAAGATACATTTTTTTTAAACCAAATAATTGATTGTACTGGAAAGGATTTAATTTCGTGATCCTTTGTTCTTACATAAATTTATTCATAAGTCAACTCGGTAGTGTTTAATGAACAAATTGCCTGCCCAACCACTCTGCGTTTGTAACATCAAACGCGAACCTCTAGTAAATCTTTTTTCTTTCCTTATTTTCCGGACAATACTTCTCCGCGGGTTTTCTCCTAAACGGTATATGGTATGAACTTGTGTTCTGCACTGAGATAACGATAACCATGAATAATTCATTTACACCAATCTTTGTCCAAGCAAAGACCTTAAAAACCTTAATGATGACGTCATGATGACGTCATCCGGTGTTTATTTATAGGCAATTAAATTGTGATAATTTTAATATTTAAAAATGTATAAGAAATCAACCGTACGTGTCCGCAGCATTCTGTTGCCGGCAAGTGGTAGAGTAGGTTGAGGTCTTTATTTCATTCAGTGTGCGTGAAATCACGTGACCCTTGCTTCCGGTCGAAATCATCTACCGATGATGTCATGCAATCTTCGAGCGCCCTCTAGCGACAGGTTGAACATTTTCAAAAATGTATTTTGAATAGATGTCTGTGGCGAAGTTTGTCGGAATCGCCTAAATATCGGTGTATATGATGACCTTGACCCACTTCAGACGTGCAAAGTTTAAAATGTATGACGTCATCAGACCGGAAGTTATAATGAAAAGACCCTTTTTGCTTAGAAAATTCCTGAAAAATCAACCATGGCAGTTTTTATATTAGTTTTTACTTTAATTGTCTATTTAAGGGTAGGTCTTAAACATTTCAAAGCTTCGAGGCAATAAGCAAACTCGGACATGCCCTGCGCACGCTTCAAACTTCAGGTTGACAATACCTCTGCTTTAAAAACATGCACAGGACGTCCACAATGTACCAGTACATGTACATGCACGTACGTTGTACATATCGTATGTCAGTCAGCCCGCGCACAGCGCACGTGTTGCTGAGGTCAAATCCTGTCCACAGTGACCGTTTTAGCCGATTTCCAGCTAACTTTGACAGATTGTATGTTCATGCATAGTCAGGGACGTATTATTGATAAAAACAAATCATAATGCGGAAAAGCCCTATCTTCTGTTGCAAACAGACATAGATCTCTACTTATATGTCTATATCTCGTACAAACAGACCTGTTCCCAAAAATATATTTTCAGTTTTAAGTTTTCAGAACCCCACCAGCTTCTCTTAGGAAAATGTGTCCCGAACAAGACCATCACCGATTTATATTATAATTTCAATTTAATAGTAAACTTTGTTTAGAACAAATCATTGAATCATTTTGTACTGTGCAATAGACAATCAAAAACATGTTGGGAACAGCTCTGTGGTTGTTCACTCACAACCACATAGTTCTAGTTTCTTTTTAGCTGTTTCGGTGTACAGCTCTTGTTTTCGTTAAGATTTTTTTTTTTTTTTTCCCCCTTATTTTTCCACTTTTCTCCATAGGGTTTGTACACGTTTTTCTACTACCATGCCACTTTGGCACTTTCGTAAACCCGATCGGCATGAGACTTGGTACATACTTAGACCACCACCCTCAGATGTGTCTAGAAGAAATTTGTGATCGTGACGTCATCAGGTGTTGGGTTACGTCACATTAAAGATGCATTTTCCCCATATGTTTTGTACACGTTTTAAAACACTCCACTTTTGGCACTTTCGTAAATCTGATCAACTTCAGACTTGGTACATACTAAAATCACCACCAACAGATGCTCCTAGAAGAAATTCGTGATCGTACAGTCATCAGGTGTCAAGTTACATCACTTTAAAGAAGCATTTTCCCCCATTTGTTTTGTACACGTTTTAAAACCCTCCAGTTTGGCATCTTCGTAAATCCGATCGACTTTAAACTTACTTCATACTTAGACCACCACCCACAGATGGTCCTAAAGGAAATTCGTGATCGTTACGTCATCAGGTGTCGGGTTACGTCACATTAAAGATGCATTTTTCCCCATATGTTTTGTACACGTTTTAAAACACTCCACTTTAGGCACCGTCATACATCGGATGGGCTTCAGACTTAATTCATACTTAGACCACCACCCACAGATGGTCCTTAACGAAATTCACGATTGTGACGTCATCAGGTGTCAGGTTACGTCACATTAAAGATTTATTTTTCCCCATTGGGTTTGTACACTTTTTAAAACGCTCCATTTCGGCACTTTCGTAAATCTGATCGACGTTACACTTGATACACACTTACACCACGACCCACAGATGGTCCTGGAAGAAATTCGTGATCGTGACGTCACCAGGTGTCACGTTACTTCACATTAAAGCTGCACATTTTCCCCTTAGGTTTTGTACACGTTTTAAAACACTCCAGTTTGGCATCTTCGTAAATCTGATCGACTTTAAACTTAATTCATACTTAGACCACCATCCATAGATGGTCCTAGACGAAATTCGTGACCATGACGTCATCAGATGTCAGATTACGTCACATAAAAGATACACTTTCCCCATAGGGTTAATGTACACATTTTAAAACGCTTCATTTCGGCACTTTCGTACATCCGATCAACGTTACACTTAGTACACACTTAGACCATCTCCCACAGATGGTCCTAGAAGAAATTCATGATCGTGACGTCATCAGGTGTCACGTTACTTCACATTAAAGATGCACATTTTCCCCTCTGGTTTTGTACATGTTTTAAAACGCTCCACTTTGGCACTTTCGTAAATTCGATCGACCTTATACTTGGTACACACTTAGACCACTACTCATAGATGGTCATAGAAGAAAGTCGTCATCGTGACGTCATCAGGTTTCAGGTTCCGTTACATTAAAGATGCATTTTCCCCAGAGGGTTTGTACACGTTTTAAAACACTCTACTTTGGCACTTTCGTAAATGCGATCCATGTTAGACTTGGAACACACTTAGACTACCACCCACAGATGGTCTTAGAAGAAAGTCGTCATCATGACGTCATGAGGTGTCAGGTTACATCACATGAAAGATGCATTGTTTCCTTATTGGTTTTGTACACATTTTTCTTCAAACTGATACACTTTTTCACTTCCATACATGTATGTCAGATTCACTTTACACTTGTCAGACACTAGTAAGACCAGCAGCCTAAGGTGGTCCCCAGTGAGTTCATAACGATGACGTTATCATGTGTCACGTGACGTGACATTAAATGAGCATTTCTTCAAATCGCTATAACTTCGAAAGTACAAGTCCAATTGGATTAAAACTTGGTATGCACATTCACAGGGATGGTTTATATATGAAAATTGAAGTGATGTCATCATCAAATGTCATATGACGTCCCTTAAAGGGGCATATTATTCTTTTATAGGTCTATATCTACAGAACTATAATGTTCGATTTGGTTCTATCTTGACATGTACATGAATGTATTATAATGTGCTGTTATATATATGACATTTACAGTGACATCACTGATTGTTCGTCATGTGCACAGAGTATTTCAAATATCCGAAACAGCTTGGGTTTGTCCACAAACACATTTCTAGTTTTTTTTTGGCTTTTCCGCAAAATGCGGAAAAGCCTTTCTTTTTGTTCTCATTTTTTTTTTGGCTTTTCCGCAAAATGCGGAAAAGCCTTTCTTTTTGTTCTCATTTTTTTTTTTCTTTCTTCTTTTTGTCGCCCAAATCCCATAGACTTTGTACACGTTTTTTCTACACGCCACTTTTGGCATTAATCTTTGTCAGACATCATTCAAAGTTGGCACAAGCATAGTCCCTATAGCAAAGATGTGTCCCGAAGATTGACGTCATGGTGACGTCATCGACTAATTTATTATAGATTTTTGAATATTTAATTTTTCCCATAGACTTTGTACACAGAAATTTTAAAAAAATTGTCGCTTTTCAAAGGGCATTTTCGACTCTTTGCCAATAATTCATTTACACCACTCTTTATCCAAGCAAAGACCCTAATTCAAACAACATTGTGGAATGATGACGTCATGATGACGTCATCCTGTGTTTATTTATAGGCAATTAAATTGTGGCACTTTTAATATTTAAAAATGCA
This sequence comes from Patiria pectinifera, assembly GCA_029964075.1. NCBI lineage: Eukaryota > Metazoa > Echinodermata > Asteroidea > Valvatida > Asterinidae > Patiria > Patiria pectinifera. Next base: position 14,906,319 of record CM057134.1, read on the forward strand.
TAAGAAATCAACCGTACGCGTCCGCAGCATTCTGTTGCAGGCAAGTGGTAGAGTAGGTTGAGGTCTTTATTTCATTCAGTGTGCGTGAAATCACGTGACCCTTGCTTCCGGTCGAAAAAGGCCCAAACCGGAAGTGGCTTATTATTTAAAAGTGATAATAGATATGAACTTGCTTTTAACGCTGTTAGTCTCTTGGTCGATAGTATTCTTTAAATCATCTACCGATGACGTCATGCAATCTTCGAGCGCCCTCTAGCGACAGGTTGAACATTTTCAAAAATGTATTTTGAATAGATGTCTGTGGCGAAGTTTGTCGGAATCGCCTAAATATTGGTGTATATGATGATCTTGACCCACTTAAGACGTGTGCGAAGTTTTAGGCAGATGACGTCATCAAACCGGAAGTTATAGTAAAAAGACCCTTTTTCTTTTGAAAATTCCTGAAAAATCAACCATGGCAGTTTTTCAATTAGTTTTTACTCAAATTGTCGATTTAAGGGTAGGTCTAATACATTTCAAAGCTTCGAGGCAATAAGCAAACTCGGACATGCCCTGCGCACACTTAAAACTTGAGGTTGACAATACCTCTGCTTTAAAACATGCACAGGACGTCCACAATGTGTACATGTATATGCACGTACTTTGTACATAGGCACATACATCGTATGTCAGTCAGCCTGCAGCGCACGTGTTGCTGAGGTTAAATCCTGTCCACAGTGACCGTTTTAGCCGATTTTCGGCTAACTTTGACAGATTTTATGTTCATGCATTCGCATAGACAGGGACGTATTATAGCACTTTTGGCATTAATCTTTGTCAGACATTACAGACAGTTGGCATAAGCATAGTCCCTATAGCCAAGATGTGTCCCGAAGAGTGACGTCATGGTGACGTCATCAAGTGATTTATTATGGATTTATGAATAATTAATTTTTCTCATAGACTTTGTACACAGCTTTCTCCACAAGTCTTTCCCTATACAACACTGATATATCTTACTGAGTAGTTCTGAACTTCGGCCGAGAATTACTATGAGAAGGAAAAAGAAATCGTATTTTTTTACGCCTGTCATTTGATTGAAAATATTCCCAAGAGTTAGAATAGCAAGTAACATTTTATAAAAATGTTTCAGTTTAAAGGCTAATCACGTATTTAAAGGTGCAGTTTTTCTGCTGTGGGATTTTTAACTTATTGACTTTGTACACGTTTTCAAGCCACCATTTTTATAACTTGGCGATCTGGAATCGTCATCAAAGTTACAGCCAAGGAAGACCCTCATACAAAAATTATGCCAAGACTATGACATCATGATGACGTCATCATCAAATGATTTATTATGGATTAATGAATAATTATTTTTTCTCATAGACTTTGTACACAGCTTTCTCCACAAGTCTTTCCCTATACAACACTGATATATCTTACTGAGTAGTTCTGAACTTCGGCCGAGAATTACTATGAGAAAGAAAAAGAAATCGTATTTTTTACGCCTGTCATTTGATTGAAAATATTCCCAAGAGTTAGAATAGCAAGTAACATTTTATAAATGTTTCAGTTTAAAGGCTAATCACGTATTTAAAGGTGCAGTTTTTCTGCTGTGGGATTTTTAACTTATTGACTTTGTACACGTTTTCAAGCTACCATTTTTATAACTTGGCGATCTGGAATCGTCATCAAAGTTACAGCCAAGGAAGACCCTCATACAAAAATTATGCCAAGACTATGACATCATGATGACGTCATCATCAAATGATTTATTATGGATTAATGAATAATTATTTTTTCTCATAGACTTTGTACACAGCTTTCTCCACAAGTCTTTCCCTATACAACACTGATATATCTTACTGAGTAGTTCTGAACTTCGGCTGAGAATTACTATGAGGAGGAAAAAGAAATCGTATGTTTTTACGCCTGTCATTTGATTGAAAATATTCCCAAGAGTCAGAATATCAAGTAATATTTTATAAAAATAATTCAGTTTAAAGGCAAATCACGTATTTAAAGGTGCAGTTTTTCTGCTGTGGGATTTTTAACCTATTGACTTTGTACACGTTTTCAATTCACCATTTTTATAACTTGGCGATCTGGAATCGTCATCAAAGTTACAGCCAAGGAAGACCCTCATACAAAAATTATGCCAAGACTATGACGTCACGATGACGTCATCACCTAATTTTTTTATTGATTTTTGAAAATTTACGTGCATATTGTGAAGTCTTATATCTACAGAAATGTAAGTCCGATTGGGTTGAAACTTGGTATGTGGCTATACCAGGATGTGTTATAGATTAAAAATGAGGTGACGTCATGATGACGTCATCCTGAGATTTTATAGGAATATTTGGTTTTTTGGACCTTTTAGCCATATCTCCCGAACGCAACATGCAAAATGCAAAATTCTTCTTTGCATTTGGTCTGTTAGGTAATAGGTATTCGCACAAAACTTGAAAAATGTGTGACGTCATTATGACGTCATCAAAATGCGATTTTTCAAAACTCATATAAGGAAAGGTCCAATTGTCATGAAACTTGGTGGGTAGGTAGTTAATCATACTAGTATGCAAAGTTCGAAATGACGTCACGATGACGTCATCAAAAATTTAAATATAATTGTCGATTTTCAAAGTGCATTTTCGACTCTTTGCCAGTAATTTATTTAGATCACTCTTTGTCCAAGCAAAGACCTTGTACACACGCACATACATCGTATTGCCGAGGTCAAATCCTGTCCACAGTGACCGTTTTAGCCGATTTTTCGGCTAACTTTGACGGATTTTATGTTCATGCTTATTCAGGGCATATTATTGATTAAAAAAAATCATAATGCGGAAAAGCCCTATGCTCTGTTGCAAACAGACATAGACCTCTAGTTTCTTTCTTCTTTTTGTCGCCCAAATCCCATAGACTTTGTACACGTTTTTTCTACACGCCACTTTTGGCATTAATCTTTGTCAGACATCATTCAAAGTTGGCACAAGCATAGTCCCTATAGCAAAGATGTGTCCCGAAGATTGACGTCATGGTGACGTCATCGACTAATTTATTATAGATTTTTGAATATTTAATTTTTCCCATAGACTTTGTACACAGAAATTTAAAAAAAATTGTCGCTTTTCAAAGGGCATTTTCGACTCTTTGCCAATAATTCATTTACACCACTCTTTATCCAAGCAAAGACCCTAATTCAAACAACATTGTGGAATGATGACGTCATGATGACGTCATCCTGTGTTTATTTATAGGCAATTAAATTGTGGCACTTTTAATATTTAAAAATGCATAAGAAATCAACCGTACGCGTCCGCAGCATTCTGTTGCAGGCAAGTGGTAGAGTAGGTTGAGGTCTTTATTTCATTCAGTGTGCGTGAAATCACGTGACCCTTGCTTCCGGTCGAAAAAGGCCCAAACCGGAAGTGGCTTATTATTTAAAAGTGATAATAGATATGAACTTGCTTTTAACGCTGTTAGTCTCTTGGTCGATAGTATTCTTTAAATCATCTACCGATGACGTCATGCAATCTTCGAGCGCCCTCTAGCGACAGGTTGAACATTTTCAAAAATGTATTTTGAATAGATGTCTGTGGCGAAGTTTGTCGGAATCGCCTAAATATTGGTGTATATGATGATCTTGACCCACTTAAGACGTGTGCGAAGTTTTAGGCAGATGACGTCATCAAACCGGAAGTTATAGTAAAAAGACCCTTTTTCTTTTGAAAATTCCTGAAAAATCAACCATGGCAGTTTTTCAATTAGTTTTTACTCAAATTGTCGATTTAAGGGTAGGTCTAATACATTTCAAAGCTTCGAGGCAATAAGCAAACTCGGACATGCCCTGCGCACACTTAAAACTTGAGGTTGACAATACCTCTGCTTTAAAACATGCACAGGACGTCCACAATGTGTACATGTATATGCACGTACTTTGTACATAGGCACATACATCGTATGTCAGTCAGCCTGCAGCGCACGTGTTGCTGAGGTTAAATCCTGTCCACAGTGACCGTTTTAGCCGATTTTCGGCTAACTTTGACAGATTTTATGTTCATGCATTCGCATAGACAGGGACGTATTATAGCACTTTTGGCATTAATCTTTGTCAGACATTACAGACAGTTGGCATAAGCATAGTCCCTATAGCCAAGATGTGTCCCGAAGAGTGACGTCATGGTGACGTCATCAAGTGATTTATTATGGATTTATGAATAATTAATTTTTCTCATAGACTTTGTACACAGCTTTCTCCACAAGTCTTTCCCTATACAACACTGATATATCTTACTGAGTAGTTCTGAACTTCGGCCGAGAATTACTATGAGAAAGAAAAAGAAATCGTATTTTTTACGCCTGTCATTTGATTGAAAATATTCCCAAGAGTTAGAATAGCAAGTAACATTTTATAAAAATGTTTCAGTTTAAAGGCTAATCACGTATTTAAAGGTGCAGTTTTTCTGCTGTGGGATTTTTAACTTATTGACTTTGTACACGTTTTCAAGCCACCATTTTTATAACTTGGCGATCTGGAATCGTCATCAAAGTTACAGCCAAGGAAGACCCTCATACAAAAATTATGCCAAGACTATGACATCATGATGACGTCATCATCAAATGATTTATTATGGATTAATGAATAATTATTTTTCTCATAGACTTTGTACACAGCTATCTCCACCCGTCTTTCCCTATACAACACTGATATATCTTACTGAGTAGTTCTGAACTTCGGCTGAGAATTACTATGAGAAAGAAAAAGAAATCGTATTTTTTACGCCTGTCATTTGATTGAAAATATTCCCAAGAGTTAGAATAGCAAGTAACATTTTATAAATGTTTCAGTTTAAAGGCTAATCACGTATTTAAAGGTGCAGTTTTTCGGCTGTGTGATTCTTCACTTCTTGACTATGTACACATTTGCAAGCTACCATTTTTATAACTTGGCGATCTGGAATCGTCATCAAAGTTACAGCCAAGGAAGACCCTCATACAAAAATTATGCCAAGACTATGACATCATGATGACGTCATCATCAAATGATTTATTATGGATTAATGAATAATTATTTTTTCTCATAGACTTTGTACACAGCTTTCTCCACAAGTCTTTCCCTATACAACACTGATATATCTTACTGAGTAGTTCTGAACTTCGGCTGAGAATTACTATGAGGAGGAAAAAGAAATCGTATGTTTTTACGCCTGTCATTTGATTGAAAATATTCCCAAGAGTCAGAATATCAAGTAATATTTTATAAAAATAATTCAGTTTAAAGGCAAATCACGTATTTAAAGGTGCAGTTTTTCTGCTGTGGGATTTTTAACCTATTGACTTTGTACACGTTTTCAATTCACCATTTTTATAACTTGGCGATCTGGAATCGTCATCAAAGTTACAGCCAAGGAAGACCCTCATACAAAAATTATGCCAAGACTATGACGTCACGATGACGTCATCACCTAATTTTTTATTGATTTTTGAAAATTTACGTGCATATTGTGAAGTCTTATATCTACAGAAATGTAAGTCCGATTGGGTTGAAACTTGGTATGTGGCTATACCAGGATGTGTTATAGATTAAAAAATGAGGTGACGTCATGATGACGTCATCCTGAGATTTTATAGGAATATTTGGTTTTTTGGACCTTTTAGCCATATCTCCCGAACGCAACATGCAAAATGCAAAATTCTTCTTTGCATTTGGTCTGTTAGGTAATAGGTATTCGCACAAAACTTGAAAAATGTGTGACGTCATTATGACGTCATCAAAATGCGATTTTTCAAAACTCATATAAGGAAAGGTCCAATTGTCATGAAACTTGGTGGGTAGGTAGTTAATCATACTAGTATGCAAAGTTCGAAATGACGTCACGATGACGTCATCAAAAATTTAAATATAATTGTCGATTTTCAAAGTGCATTTTCGACTCTTTGCCAGTAATTTATTTAGATCACTCTTTGTCCAAGCAAAGACCTTGTACACACGCACATACATCGTATTGCCGAGGTCAAATCCTGTCCACAGTGACCGTTTTAGCCGATTTTTCGGCTAACTTTGACGGATTTTATGTTCATGCTTATTCAGGGCATATTATTGATTAAAAAAAATCATAATGCGGAAAAGCCCTATGCTCTGTTGCAAACAGACATAGACCTCTAGTTTCTTTTTCCACTTTTCCCATAGGTTTTGTACACGTTTTTATTCTACAAGCCACTTTGGCAATTATTTTAAATGCGATCAACTTCAAACTCAGCATAGTTATTAATCATCATCTGAGAATGTGTGCCGAAACTTTTCGTCATGCTGACATCATCACGTGATTTATTATAGAATTTTGAATATTTAATTTTTCCCATAGGCTTTGTACACAGAATTTTTTTAAAAGTGTCAATTTTCGGAGGGCATTTTCGACTCTTTGCCAGTAATTCATTTACACCAATCTTTGTCCAAGCAAAGACCCTAATTCAAACAACATTGTGTAATGATGACGTCATGATGACGTCATCCGGTGTTTATTTATAGGCAATTAAATTGTGACAATTTTAATATTTAAAAATGTATAAGAAATCAACCGTACGCGTCCGCAGCATTCTGTTGCCGGCAAGTGGTAGAGTAGGTTGAGGTCTTTATTTCATTCAGTGTGCGTGAAATCACGTGACCCTTGCTTCCGGTCGAAAAAGGCCAAAACCGGAAGTGGCTTATTATTTGAAAGTGGTAATAGATTTGAACTTGCTTTTTACGGTGTTAGTCTCTTGGCCGATATTATTCTTTAAATCATCTACCGATGACGTCATGCAATCTTCGAGCGCCCTCTAGCGACAGGTTGAACATTTTCAAAAATGTATTTTGAATAGATGTCTGTGGCGAAATTTGTCGGAATCACCTAAATATTGGTGTATATGATGACCTTGACCCACTTAAGACGTGTGCAAAGTTTAAGGTGTATGACGTCATCAGACCGGAAGTTATAATGAGAAGACCCTTTTCCTTAGAAAATTCCTGAAAAATCAACCATGGCAGTTTTTATATAAGTTTTTACTTTAATTGTCTATTTAAGGGTAGGTGTTAAACATTTCAAAGCTTCGAGGCAATAAGCAAACTCGGACATGCCCTGCTCACGCTTACAACTTCAGGTTGACAATACCTCTGCTTTAAAACATGCACAGGACGTCCACAATGTACCGGTACATGTACATGCACGTACGTTGTACATATCGTATGTCAGTCAGCCCGCGCACAGCGCACGTGTTGCTGAGGTCAAATCCTGTCCACAGTGACCGTTTTAGCCGATTTCCAGCTAACTTTGACAGATTGTATGTTCATGCATAGTCAGGGACGTATTATTGATAAAAACAAATCATAATGCGGAAAAGCCCTATCTTCTGTTGCAAACAGACATAGATCTCTACTTATATGTCTATATCTCGTACAAACAGACCTGTTCCCAAAAATATATTTTCAGTTTTAAGTTTTCAGAACCCCACCAGCTTCTCTTAGGAAAATGTGTCCCGAACAAGACCATCACTGAATAACACGATTCGGCGTAGACGAGACGAAATCGTATACTCTTGGTCGAAAACGTGTGCTCATTGTTTGAATTTGTTTGGACTAAATTTTAAATTGTCTGACAAAAGACAAAATTAAACTGTGGAAGTGCACAAAATCGTTGTTGCTGGACGAAATTGAATATAAGAATCAGTGAGTTCGAACGAAAAAATGTTTTAAAATAGCCGGGAAAACCTATAGAATAGGATAAAACATGATACAGATTGATCACGATTAATTTTTGTTTAGATTCAGTATGAATGCATTGTTGGGTAACAGGGAATTAAACACCATTCACTAATTAAGCGACTGTCAGCTCATTTTCAGAAATTGAAACTACCCACAGTAGGGATAGACTACACAGTTTCCCTGATGCGAGGACGTCAATGCATGTATGATTTCGTCTAAATGATGGGGTTGCGATCTCATATTAAAATCGAACACTACATGCATGTTTCTCATTTGTTCTTCACCCCGACATGCGCTACTCCGCTAGCCTAACCCTCCACCCCTCAATCCACACAACATAGGTTCAAGCTAGCTAGCCCATCAATTTCCTCGCTCTATGAGTTAACACAGTCCCCAAATAAAAAAATTAAAAAAAAAACAATCCGTCCTTTTTTGCACGGACGGGACCGAACCGATCCAAATCGAACATTTCTGGATCTTGATAACGAAACACACGCACGATTGTAAGATTGGAGTACGACTGTACAAGTCCAGTTTCACAGGCTGTAGTTCAGTTATACGGCCCTAGCACAAAAACAGCTGACTTCCCACTGTTCGAACGGCTGGGCGTGATGAGCAATTGTGAAGCCAAATTCATGTCGTCAGCAATGGTGGACGCGCTTCTAATTATCCAATTTTGCTTCGCTGAAGTATGAAACGGCAAGAGGGAGGGGATGTGGTGGTTGTAATATGGATACGATCTGATAACTTGGGCCAGTGCGCAGCATGGGCCTTGCGAAATAGTATTTCGTGAAGTCGCGAACTCCACTGAATCTCAGTTTGCAAGATGAAAAGGCTTGCTCTATGGAAAAAGTAATGGCTTTATCTGGTTGAGGACTGTTTTTAAGGGCTTTAAACGTAAGTCGTGGTGATCATAGGTCGCAGTCTCGAGGGTTGTGGTAGATGAGAGGTATTTTGTTCTTCGAAGATGTGGTTTTCAAAACTTACCGTAAATGTGTGGCGTTATCCCCATATTTACTTACAGGCAAATATGAACTATAGCAAGTTAAATTAGATAAAGTAGTGCAGATAAACATAATATTTTGACTTACCAAATTTTACAAGTGAGGCTTTCACGAAGAGAAAGACTGCTCTCTGGAAAACGTGGAGCTTGCATTATGGGACACTGGTTGAAAGTTGCTTACTATGGAGAATGCAAACCAACTTGTGAGGCGAAAAACCGCACACCGTACAGGTACATAGGCCTATGGGCTCCGCGCACAAGTACCCCATCAACAGTAAGAAAAGGAGAGTTGGGGAGACATAGACTGGTTTCCGGTCCATCCACTGCGTATTTTAAATGATCCAAAGTTCTTAGGGGCGGGGATTAGTCTTGGAAACCTTTGCTTTGCGCAATATCAAACTGTATTTTTAACTGAATGAGTATTACGAGGCAAGTGATTTATTTAAAAATTTGATCGGAACATTAAAAAGCCGTAAGCGAGAAAGCAAATCGGAAACGAAGCCGAGCTTTGAAAAAGGCCCGTCAGTGTCGTCATGTTTATTTGTAGCAGCGGGGACTGCCTGACCTACAAAATAGACATCTGGACGTCGGGAGAAAATGACAGGAAACCAGACTACATGTATATGAAATGAGCATTGATTTCCATGCGCCGCGCACTTTCCGCTTCGATTGCGATTTTTTTTTTTGGGGGGGGGGGCTCGGGGCACAAAATCAAAGCTGCAAAACTTTAAGCTGTAGAAAATGCAGGATAACTGATAATAATTTCGAACTTTGGCAGGGAAATCTCTACCATTATGATGTTCGAGGTACATCAGATCATCATCGGATTTGGATCGTAAATCAGGCCAAGGTTCACAAGCGGCATGAGCAGTGTAAATGGCGTTCCGTTCCTCATGTTATGTTTAGCGCGATTTTGTTGAGTTGATATTTTTCTTCTGGCTCGATTCCCCTCCAATACTCAATGTATGTACGTCCGCCGGTACAAGTCCCGTGTGTGTTTTTGAGCTGTCGGTGATTTAGGTTCAGGATATTGCTTATTAACAATATGCACCGGGTGGCTTTTACTTTCAATTCTTCGGGAAAATTCAAGCTACCTGTATTACTCTTCAACGTTCAAACAATATTGAAAACTAGCGCGCATCTGCTCCCCGAATTTTCTACACGAAGCTTTAACACGGTAAAACCTCTCAAAATTGAGATACTTTTGGTCTAACAAACGCTGCATCTTTTGAACGGAGCATCGTATTAATTCGGGGTGAACGGAATATGAAAGAATACATTTTAAGCTTCATGATTATGTATGTTTCATCAACATTTTTGGAAAAACCAGGGATCATTTTTTCTTCAAAGCTTTGCACTCCGCCAGATTTGTCTATGGAGAAGCATGGAAAAGCGGCCCAAACAGACAGTTATTTAATGACCCGTCGTCTTTATCTTGACATAGCGCGAGAACCCAAGGTTGGTCACACTTTGGGGTGAACGGTTTTGTGAAGTAGAAGAGTTCCTCTTTCCTCAATGTAAAATTCATTGCGATTGGTCCTAAATCCAGGGATCATTTTTTCTCTCAAAGTTTTCTTCCAATACGCACTTTTCTTACAAAAATGACCCTTGAAAAGCCTTGTATAGCCGAGCTACACGTGTTCAGCTTGGGACCGTTCCACTTGAATAATGGGTACGAATCTGTCAATAAACAGTGACCAATAAATGACATGAGATCGATGGGAGCTTTAAACGTCCGGTAGAACATAGTAGAAAGTATAAATAAAAGATAATGGAGTCCTTAATTATATGAATTATTATACAAGGTTTTTTTTTCTGACGAAACACCATTTGCGTTTGGTTTAACCACTGATAAATATCGAGTCTTTGTTTACCCCTATTACTGTAATGGAGCAATCCAAATCCCCCAGCCGGTTTACCGCATGTACATTTACATGCAAGGCAGGTCAACTACATACATGAACGTACAGTATGTGCATGGCTGTATGTTGGCACTCACTACACAGAGCTTTTGCGCGTTTGGGGCCAAAAGTTGTCATTATATAATCGGAAGTTCGGATGAATTGATGAAAAATCGCCTAAATAATGGTTAATATTATAAAAGGTTGCGTTACTGTTTCCGGTTGCCTTTTTTCAACAACAATGTACAGTACGATTAATTTGTACATGAAAACATAGAGCCCATGATGACGTTCGGTATAGCGTTGCTGGGTATAGCGATGCTCCACTGTGTATAGTTAGTATAGGTTTTCCCGGCTATTCTAAAACATTTTGCGTTTGAATTCACCGATTTCTATATTTAAGTCATGCCAGGTCCTTGTACCGATTTTGCAGCAATTGATAGGCCCACCCTGATACCTTCTCTTCAGTCCGTCCCACTTCTTGGGTTGTGTTAGTAGCGCAATCAAAGAAAAAAAAATTGAAATAGTCAATATATTGACTTGGCGGTACTGTATCGTGATAGCACTGTGATGGCGGTGGCCACGGCTGACAAAGGTGCAGCTTTGACCATGGCGGTAGAAAACGGTAAAGTGATTTTTCGACCAGCCCCATCACAGACCAAAAAGCTTGATTCTATTGATAAATGGATGAGCGCTTTTCACACATTCCTGGCTATTTTTTCAGTGCGTCACCCTTTGCACTTTTCAGAATTGCTCAAATATGCTGAGACAAGCCGCATGGCAGCATTGCAATTCCCTGGGTGGGGATGGCAACGATACGATGAACAGTTTCGCATGCGGCAGGAGGCCGGCAAACCCTAGTCGTTCTTGGGCGGAGTTGGACATGGAGGTAGTGAACACAAAAAAACACGAATTACGCAGGGCACAGCATATTTCTAGAGTTCGTGGTGACCGTCACTTTTTGATGTTTTGCATCTAAACTACTAATAATAGAACTAAATGCGACGGAGACTAAAAACAACTTATTCGGAAAATACAAGAAGGAAAATAACATAAACAAAACAAGGTTAGTGTACACTGTTCGAGTTCTTCAAGTGTCAGCCACAATGTCCTTGAATATTGGTTAGACACACTGCATGCACTGTGATCGCAAACACAGCTGTTGCGTCCGGATTTATGAATGGACGGTCACTGCATTGTTTACTTCCGCATTCCTGACCCTAGCGGGGTCAACAGAAAACGGACTTGAAGGGGGCTAGTCGAGATCTACGAATTTCGCTGGTGTACGCCTAGTGCGAGAACTTCGGCGGATGGGGGAGTGGTCGTTGCGTTTTTTTTGTGGGGGAGCGTTGACTGCAACAGGCAATTCTGGGCTGTTTTTCTGGACTGTCGAAGGAATGGACGGTGTCTCAGGCGGAGGACAGTTTAGGCGCAAAGTCTTTTGCAAGTCCGTCATCCATTTGGGAACATCATCGCAGTGGCAGGCGCGGATCCAGAGGGCGGGGAGTAAACCCCCAGCTCTGAAAAAAGAATTCTCATACATTTTCCTAAAAAATAAGTCGAAACCTCCCCCCCCCCCCTGCTGTATCACCCCCCAAAAATTATACTGGTATAATGTCTGCCTGTTCAAAATACGGTACACCATTCTGTAATCTAGTGTAAATAATTGTCGGATTTGAACAGCGCCTCCTATTAAAATATGGCACCAACCCCCCAGTGCCCCCCCCCCCAAGTGTTCAGGCTCGTCAAAATTAAAATAGTTCTTAAAATGTCATGTAATGTTACTTGTTACGGTGTGTCACAATTTGTAAACGAAAGCACCATTTCACCATTCACCATTCATCGGCAATATTTCGGGCATAAGCACAATTTTAATAGCAACCATGAACATACACATGTGCATGATGTGTGTGGCGCCTTGAACCAATTAAACCCGTCTGCGCTTGACCATGCTGGGGGCCTGGGGGAGGAAGGATGAGCCGATTGCAAACAATCATTGTCTCCATGCCTCTTCCAGTCTCCACAAAGGGGTGTTCAAAATCGTGACAAAAGAAGGAGGGCGCCTTGGGGTCGCAGATCTCGGTTGGTTCCTTCAAATCGAACCAACTAAGGACTCGTTCACATTTTGCAAGCTCTGAAAATATTTGCCTTAAGAGCATCTTTAGAGTCATATGCATGTTCTGTTGCTGTAATTGTCGGATATGGATAGATTTTTGGGGTCAGTATTTTATAGCAAATATTGTTTCATGGACGTGCCTGTTTCAGGGTTGACGACAAAATATGCCGTTCTCGTAACTTTGAGGTTTCCTGACCCAATTCCTGAGATGTAGCAAACAATGTACAGACTTCTGAGAATTGTCCGGCCAGGCATGGAGGAAGGAATTGGGCAAAGAAAACAAGAATATCTGGCTGGCACCATTGCACAGATTTGTTTCCAATCGCAAAATTAGTAAATAATCGGGGTTCAAATTTTGAAAAAAAAAGGCAGTTCCATGATGGTCGGCTGGCCGTCGTTTGTAATTGATGCAACTGCTCTTAAAAAAAACCACGTAGCTCGGATGCAATGTTTTCTTGTTTGCAGTGTAAATTGTTTATTGCGCAAGCTATAAGTACTAATATACGTTTGGAAAAATAGTATCATTATCGATATGCTGGCTACCTACCAATGTAAAGACCATTGAGGAAATGCCATTGCCCATAGACTTTGGCGTCATTTATACTTATGGATTAGAGGGAAATTATCAAGATGGCGGTGTTCACATTTAATTTTCAATTAATCTGCGCAATGTTGGAATTCACACTTTGTCCAAATGGCCAGATTTTAGTGATTGCAATACCGTCCAGCAAAATGGGAATATGTAAAACTTCAATAAAGCAAATATTAAAACTGAACAGCTCACTCCACCGTCAGAATAATTACATAGCCTTGAAAATATTAATTTCATTTGGCCTCGTTTCAGTGGCAGCGCAGTCAATGTTGGAATGTAACATGACTATTATTGCTTTAACCAAAATTCGGGCCAGTCAGCATCACGTTCGTGTGTTCTTCTATTTTCCTATACAACACTGCATCAACAAAGGTTGAAAAAATTAAGCAACACTCGAACAAGTGTGTCTCCATGTAATTTTAATCTTGTAACATGAACCGTTGTGATACATATACAAATTAAATGCAATTGTTTGTAACCTGGACAAATAGTCCAAAGTTTATCTAGTATAAAAATGTTTTACTCCGCTGGAATAATAATATTGGGTCGCAGACTATTTTGTTAGGACTTAGGGGTTACACTCAAACAAAAATGACATCAACTGAAATCTCTTTTCAATATCAGCACATCCAGTGAAGCTAACAAAAATGGATTCACTTCACCTAAAAAATGTAGAAAAAAAACAGCGAATCAAAGAACAATCAAGAACTTTCGAAATAAAATATAAAATGTGAGTTTGACTTAAATTATATGAAATGACAAGGACACGAGTACCAACGGCAAAAAACAAAATTGTTAAAACCTCGCACCAACAAAAGTAGAATCCTCTGACTGCTGCCCACTGAGCCAACAAATTATGGAATAAGATGGAGACCAGAGCTAACAAAAAACTAAATAAAACCAAACACAAAAGTTAACCACCACCCCGGTACAGACAAAATCCTAAAACGAAAAAGAAAGAAAAACCAATACACAATTACCACACTTAGCAATGGATGCAAATGCTATTCTAACGTACAGTTAAGTGATGTCAATACAAGGGGTGAAACGTCTTGACGCTTTGTCACTTTGTAAACGACAAGTGGTACGTAGGCCCATACAAAACACTTATTATCAGTTCATTATAAACAAGCCTCTACTGAACCTCGAGCAGTCTGAGTGAAATCAACAACTTTTTGGCGATACTTATTAATGAGCTCCAGAACAATGCTGTATACTTCAGTTTTGACACTTGAGCCAAAACAGATGTCTCCAGTCACACCGATTAGACCGGCCATAAGCCATTTATGAGTCACTTCACAACGTACATTATCAGGTTACACACGCAATTCACAGATGGCTACGACTAGTGATAAAGTCATTAAACACTTTCATTTGCTAATCCAGCAAGTACCTCTGCATACCTTCAAATTAGAGTTACACTTGTGCCGAGCTCTGAACATTGAAATTCAGCACCAACATTACAAAAAAGGTAGCTATATACTGCGTTAAACATAATCTAGTCAAATACAGCAGGAAAATGTGGAATAGACTTTGCTGTACTCTTGGATCTGTGGGAACGCCATACCTCCTAGTGATCAATTTACAGGCAAACTTGGTTAGGAATTTTAAAAAAAAATATATACAGTACCGTGTTTTCCCAAAAATAAGATCTACAACATCAAAATAAGATCTACAATATCTCAAAGAATAATACAACCTCTAATAAGAGTAGAACACTTACACTTAAATATACATCTGATCAAAAATCGACTTTGAACTAACCATAGCAATTAATCATAGATTATAATGATCGTTCAAAAGTCTTTAAAAAACATGCCCTTCCTAAAAAGATTTCAATGGTGAACATTGGCCTCCGCATCAATAGGCCTACAGACTTTAAACAATACCCACTCTACTGAATGATAAAATGCATCAAGAAATATGCCTCCATAGCAATGAACAGAAAATGAAATACTTTCATTCTCCATGCACTCCCTTCTTTGCTAATCTGCTGAGGGCAGGTCAGCTCGAGGCCGTATCGGACTACTTATGAGGCGTCGGACTAAATGTGCAACACCCCACTAACCAAATGGTGTCTTATATCATTAATACGACTATTTTTCTAAGAGGTCACGTAACCAAGGAAACTATTTGCACTAGAACAGGGGGCCGGAGACACACTACTGTTAAAGCAAAAACAACAACAACAGTGCATGTAGGGACTTGACTTCAGAATATGCAAAGTACAAAAAATTATAACAAGTAAAAGCCTGCTCCAATAGCACTGCTGTTTAAAATTGCTTGAATTTGAAGTGGCATACAATTTACATGGACATTTGAACTGAGGCAACAATTTTAAAACACGGCTTCTGAAATCAGAGTTAATACCAAAAACACGTGAAAAACGGAGGGACAATAATAGGCTTAAATGTTGGGATTTTTAATGTTGTGTGAACTGCTTTTTATTCGGGAATCGGATGCACTTCCTCTGTCAACCCTTCTATCTTCCAATTAACCTCATTTTAAACTACTGGCCTGTGTGGAAACCATGTAATGTTTAAAACATTTAACACCTGAACCATTTGTGTTATGCGTAGTAACGTAAATTAATGGGGCATTGATTTACGTTAATACGCAAAACACAAAGCAGTTGCGAAGTCAACAATGGTCGAGGCCTATCAATCGAAAAATAAATCATACATCTTGAATTTATCACTGTACATCAATCGCATGGATCGGAGCATCATGGTTAAATGGTTAAATCGGTATACATTTGGATTTTAACCAGCAGATTAACAGTGCAAACGTATAAAAGAACAAGGAACAATTTAAAATCTCATTTTCAGTAATATATAAACCATTTCCTGTCACTGTGTTTCAACAAAGAAATACACTGCTATGACTGCTTAATTAGATAATTTTGCATGGTAGAACGAACAGATACATAGGGTCAGCTGTAATTTATATAGTCCTTTACCGCAAATACCTTCTGTAAATATTTCTAACTTGCGTGTAGATCAGTTCTCCTTGTTGGGCTGAAATGTTCGTGAGGTTGACACTAGCAGACAGTTCTCGGATGCAGTTATCTGACACATTAACATCAAGTGTGCTTTGATGGCGATGTCGTTCGACGGGAATGTGTTCTGCTTGTATGTGGTCTAAGAGTTCCATAACCCCCGTTGCGCCAGAGTTGTAAAGTTGGAGCATGCCGGAGATGAACAGCTGGTCTGGGGTTCTACTGTGTTCCGTGCGGAGACTGTGATTGTTCCAGGTCAGGACAAACTGATCAAGTTGTCTCTGGATGACATTCATGAACACAAAATGGAGACACCACAGGTCATCATCGCACGAAGGGTCTAGCACATTCTCCTCTTCTAGACGGGAAAAGATTTCCCGGAAAATGTTCAAAATTGGCACCTGCAGGTCACGCCAAAACCGCTCAATTCTTTGGTTATGGGTCGAGGCCCCCTGCAACCAAGGGTGATGGTCGTTACCATGCCTGTCTTCCATTAGACGACCAATGACCTCATTCTCACCGCCGGCGTCCGTTCGAACCCTGGATGGCCATCCGAACCGTTCTGTGGCTGTCTCAAAAAATTCGCCTGCAACATCAGCGGTGTTGTTGTCAGCAGCGCCAATGTACATTATCTTTCTTGAGTATCCACACATACCTCCATGCAAATACACCTTCCATCTAAAAAGACAAAAGATAGAGTAACAACCATTGTTAGGTCCTATGCATGCTCGTATTCCAAGCTGTAGTTTTTACTGGTGAGATCGTACAAATGATGACTATATGACAGTCATAAATTTTAACACATATGAATAGACAACAACGGCAGGGATAGGAATGACTGATCATCAATGATCGCCGGATGATTCGATCATGAAAAATTAAAACACTTCAAATTAAAACGGATCAAGGGTGTAAGGGATATTTGTCATATGCTATAGGCCTAGACTGGTGTTTGAAAACAAACATGTACATAACTGAAAACTATTCAAAACCCGGGTCAAAACACACCTGTTCTATTTGTATAATTGTTGATTTCATGAGAGCGCATAGGGTCCTCAGTCACGGTAATATGCGCTATAAAAGAATGGTTTTTATTATTATTAATATAGAAATAGTGACTTACCTGATCAGCTTGTGGTTTGAGTCAACATGCCAAATGCTGTTTGGACCTCTGACAGAATATTCTCTTCGCTGCAAAGGGGGGTTCCATCTCAGACTTACACCCTCAGGGTCGATCCCAGTCATTGCTTCCCATACACGCCGATGACTGGCTGTAACACCACGTGAACGGATTTCTCCTCTCATCAGTGTGACGCCTATGTTCGGGTTGTATGTCTGGATATCGCGAATAATTTCTACGAGCTCGTCCGCCGTGACAGTTCGCAAACTATCTTGGAATCCAAGCTCTTGACGTCTCCTGTAAACAGTTGATGTTGAAACACCTATGGAATAGAAGAAAAATATGAAGCATTCATAAATATCAGGGGGGGGGGGGGAAACAGCGTGTTTCTGGGGTAGAATCCTCCTGCCATTTTTTCTTTTTTTTTTACTGAGTTTTTGTTCCATTTCAGTTATTCACGTACATGACGTACTCTCCTTCACTTCCAACTTTCAGATCGAACTTTTAAAGTGGACATGACCTTGCCCCTAAAAAAAATAAATAAATAAGAATGGATAAATCTCGGCACATCTCGGTTTTTCCCACTTGTTACAAAAGCAGGAAAATTCACAAAGACATAATTATATAGATTATTAGTGTTTTCCAGATTCGGAGCCACCACAATAGCACCTTTTTGGGGGGCGTGGCAGCCATTAAAAGAAAAGGGGGGGGGGTAATTATTATGCCCACTTTGGAAAACATTGTGCCCATATTTCATGAACGAATAAAACGTCCCACAGACGTTTATATTCACGAGGAAAAAAATCCAGATGTGGAGCCATCTCGAACACACCCTTTTAGGAGGGTGGCAACCATGAGAAAAAAAAGGTAAATTTGCGTTGGCTCCACATGTCAAACATTTTCTCGCATGAATATAAACATCTGTGCCAAGCTTCACGGTTTTATGCAAAAGTGCACAATTTTTTCACATATCCGCTGGATTCAGAAAACAAGTCATGACAATAAAAAAAAACCACGTATGAAAAGTTACAATTGTACAATTTGTGTATTTACTTACCAAGTAAGTCGGCAATGCTTTGCCACGAGAAATGCGCATCTCTCAATAGGTTGAGTTGGGCCAAAGTGATATCGAAACGTGGTCTGCCTGTTGTACCCCTAGATTGTGGCGCATTATAACGAACCTGACGTTCTGCTTTCTCGATGGCTTTTCTCAGACGAGACTTCGAAATGTTGAGCTTTGATCTTATGCTCGATAGTGATCGATTTAATCTATGGTTTTGGATTTGGCGATCACGTATATCATGACGAATTGCATCGATCTTTACTACGTTTTTCGAAACCTGCTTTAACACTTTTTGAAGGGTTGAAAGCGATGGAGTTTCTTCACTCAGTACACGTCTACCTTTGCAGTAATTTCTCTTTATTTTAGTTAAAGTAGCGAGAATATCATCCACAGCAGCCATTCCCTAACGAGGTATCGCTGCTATGACGGGTGGAAACAGCGTCACTCTCATATTGGGTGGCCTAGGGCTTGGTGCGGTTAGGTACTGCTAGAAACTTGTCATCTTCCACTCACGCGAGAACGCAAGATAAGAGCGTGTTTAGTTTATGGGGAAAAACATGGGGGGCCGGGTGCAGGTATTTACCCCCCCCCCGCCTGTATATTGTTGGGACTGCCCTATTTTATTCAAATGCCCGTTTTCACCAGCGTTTACCCCCACCCACCCCCAATTAATTTGAAACAGCGTTTATTTTGTAGCAAGTGCCCTTTTTGAAAAGTTTTTTTGCCTAACAAAAAGAATTAAGGTAGTGGCCTTTTTGTGTCAGCGGCTGTTATGACTTGGTTAAAATTTTGTTAAAACCCCCCTTATGCACCATATATTTTCTGTAGTGGGTGCATGATCGTCGGTTTTGAGAAGCGCCTCATCTCAACATGGTACCAGCCCCACTCCTTTCCCCATTCCCCCCCCCCCCAATAAAGTCCAAATGTCATTACGTTTGAATTCATTTCTGCTTTTCTAATTTTATATTTTTTTCTCATGTTTTTAAGAGAAGTTAAGTCTCAAACGCCATTTAACGTAAAACCCCATGCGGACATATTGGGGGGAAAATCGCGGCCGGCCCGGCCCTACCACATTTCCCCGCATATGTGCATGTGGCACGTACATGTACAGTACATGTACATACACATCGGTCTTCAATGCAAGTACATTATGTTGCATTAAAAAAGTCGATTTCTCCACGAATCTCGACATTTCATCGTAATCGAATGATTCTTGGTAAACCGTGGATATTCGTAGCTCCAACCATGAATGTGTGTCTTGGGCTTAACGCAAAACACGTTTACCGTATTGTATTGGGTCAGTCGTTTATCATGAAATGGCTATCTGTACTGCATACTTTACGTGTATTGGATTAGTCGTTTATCATGAAGTGGCTTTCTGTACTGCATACTTCACGTGTATTGGGTTAGTCGTTTATCATAAAGTGGCTTTCTGTACTGCATACTTCACGTGTATTGGGTTAGTCGTTTATCATGAAGTGGCTTTCTGTACTCCATACTTCACGTGTATTGGGTTACTCGTTTATCATGAAGTGGCTTTCTGTACTGCATACTTTACGTGTATAGGGTCAGTCGCTTATCCTGCACTGGCTTTCTGTACTGCATACTTTACGTGTATTGAATTAGTCGTTTATCATGAAGTGGCTTTCTGTACTGCATACTTCACACGTGTATTGGGTTAGTCGTTTATCATGAAGTGGCTTTCTGTACTGCATACTTCACGTGTATTGGGTTACTCGTTTATCATGAAGTGGCTTTCTGTACTGCATACTTTACGTGTATTGGGTTAGTCACTTATCATGCACTGGCTTTCTGTACTGCATACTTTACGTGTATAGGGTCAGTCGCTTATCATGCACTGTCTTTCTGTACTCCATACTTTACGTTTATCGGGTTAGTCGTTTATCCTGCAATGGCTTTCTGTACTGCATACTTTACGTGTATTGGGTCAGTCGCTTATCCTGCAGTGGCTTTCTGTACTCCATACTTTACGTGTATTGGGTTAGTCGCTTATCATGCACTGGCTTTCTGTACTGCATACTTCACGTGTATTGGGTTAGTCGCTTATCATGCACTGGCTTTCTGTACTGCATACTTCACGTGTATTGGGTTACTCATTTATCATGAAGTGGCTTTCTGTACTGCATACTTTACGTGTATAGGGTCAGTCGCTTATCATGCACTGGCTTTCTGTACTCCATACTTTACGTTTATTGGGTTAGTCGTTTATCCTGCAATGGCTTTCTGTACTGCATACTTTACGTGTATTGGGTTAGTCGCTTATCATGCACTGGCTTTCTGTTCTGCATACTTTACGTGTATTGGGTTAGTCGCTTATCCTGCAGTGGCTTTCTGTTCTGCATACTTTACGTGTATTGGGTCAGTCGTTTATCCTGCAATGGCTTTCTGTACTGCATACTTTACGTGTATTGGGTTAGTCGCTTATCATGCACTGGCTTTCTGTTCTGCATACTTTACGTGTATTGGGTCAGTCGCTTATCCTGCAGTGGCTTTCTGTACTGCATACTTTACGTGTATTGAGTCAGTCACTTATCATGCACTGGCTTTCTGTACTGCATACTTTACGTGTAGTGGCAGCGGGGGCGCCGGGAAGGCTTTTCAAACTTGGGGAGGGGGGTCAACAAAAAGAGCTACTTGCTAAAAAAAAAAAGGCACCGTCGGTGTGAAAAAAGAAGAACATCGTGAAACTGTTTAGTTTACAATGCAAGGAATACATGTTACCCGGAACAACAATTCTAATAAACGTAATTAATGTTTGCGTTAAAAGATAAAAAGGAAGTTAATTCTCTTACTGAAAAAAATTATAGTGCAGGCCTATTCATGAAATAGTATCAATATAGCCATAGTTTTCTGAAAGAAGGTATTTTTTTTTCAATTGAGAGAGCCCTTCGGCCTCCGACACACCCCCGGAGTAACCTCTCTGGTATGTCCGCACTGGATTGGATTGGACTACATGTAAAGGGCACATTTTTTATGACTAGACCATGTTATTCGCGTGAGTAGCACTATATTGTTTTAAAGGCAAGTTGTCCACCTTGAGCGAGAGGGGTACAGTTTTAATTTCGCAAGCGGGGCACTTTTATTTTCGAGGGGCTGATTTCCATCTCAATATATATCGCGGAGGAGCACTACTGTTTAATGGCCAAAATCCCATCTCCTTATTGTGAGAGGGGTGTTTGTGCTTCCAATGGATATTTTTCCATCTCCAGAAGCCTCGGCAATCTTGTAATTGCGCGAGGGGTATTTGTGTTTTTAAGAGGCACTTTTGCAATACAAGAAAGGAGACAATTTTTGAGCGCGATCATAGTTCTTTCATATCATGTCTGCCGGTTTGGGGCAGTTTTGTCACATCTCGAGGGGGCACATTTATGACCACGAGAGGGGCACTCAGTTTGTTGGCCGGAAATATGTGTCCCCCCCCCCCCCGTTCCGCCGCCCCTGTATTTTATTGTTATTTTGACTTTAATTCGCGCTTTCCTTTTGTGGGTTTCTCAAAGTGGAAAAATAAACTGATAGCCATATGCATTTTACTATATACATTTTTTATTCCATAGTTCAGAACTTGCCATACAAAGCGAATTCTAACATGAGCGAGAATATAGAGGCGGGGTGGCGGTTTTTAAGATATATCGGTATACCATCAGTATTTTAAATGTAATAATAACCTTAATTACTTCTTTGTTTTTGTAACAATGATATTTGCAAAGAGTTCTGTGAATGATAATCAAACGCCGCACGTATGTATGTTCGAAACAGGGTAGAGGGCGCCCTGTGAACAGCGTAGTGACTGAATTGAACCATAGTAGGCGCACGTACGTGCTCGTAACTTGATACGAAAAAAACTCACCCGTCTTTCAGTGATACAGACAGTAATTTTTGTTTTTCATTATTTTGCAATAACGAGGCCATGATTTACCATGCAACCAAGAACCAAATCACGCAGATGATCTACAAGAAATGCATCCGAGAACCACATACTTTACATGTACATGTACTAGGTTAGTCGCTTATCATGCAGTGGCTTTTTGTACTGCATACTTTACATGTACTAGGTTAGTCGCTTATCATGCAGTGGCTTTCTGTACTGCGTGCATGTACTTTACAAATATATTATTGGGTCAGTCGCTTACCCTGCACTGGCTTTCTGTACTGCATACTTTACGTGTATTGGGTTAGTCACTTATCCGGCAATGGCTTTCTGTACTGCATACTTTACGTGTATTGGGTCAGTCGCTTATCATGCACTGGCTTTCTGTACTGCATACTTTACGTGTATTGGGTCAGTCACTTATCCTGCAGTGGCTTTCTGTACTGCATACTTTACGTGTATTAGGTCAGTCGCTTAGCCTGCACTGGCTTTCTGTACTGCATACTTTACGTGTATTTGGTTAGTCGTTTATCCTGCACTGGCTTTCTGTACTGCATACTTTACGTGTATTGGGTTAGTCGCTTATCCGGCAGTGGCTTTCTGTACTGCATACTTTACGTGTATTGGGTTAGTCACTTATCCTGCACTGGATTTATGTACTGCATACTTTACGTGTATTGGGTCAGTCGCTTATCATGCAGTGGATTTCTGTACTGCATACTTTACGTGTATTGGGTTAGTCATTATCCTGCTTTGGCTTTCTGTACTGCATACTTTACGTGTATTAGGTCAGTCGCTTAGCCTGCACTGGCTTTCTGTACTGCATACTTTACGTGTATTTGGTTAGTCGCTTATCCTGCACTGGCTTTCTGTACTGCATACTTTACGTGTATTGGGTTACTCGCTTATCCTGCACTGGCTTTCTGTACTGCATACTTTACGTGTATTGGGTTAGTCGCTTATCCTGCAGTGGCTTTCTGTACTGCATACATTACGTGTATTGGGTTAGTCACAATATCCTGCACTGGCTTTCTGTACTGCATACTTCACGTGTATTGGGTTAGTCACTTATCATGCACTGGCTTTCTGTACTGCATACTTTACGTGTATTGGGTCAGTCGCTTATCCTGCAGTGGCTTTCTGTACTGCATACTTTACATGTATTGGGTCAGTCGTTAATCATGAAGTGGCTTTCTGTACTGCATACTCTACATGTATTGGGTCAGTCGCTTAGCCTGCACTGGATTTCTGTACTGCATACTTTACGTGTATTGGGTCAGTCGCTTATCATGCACTGGCTTTCTGTACTGCATACTTTACGTGTATTGAGTCAGTCACTTATCCTGCACTGGATTTCTGTACTGCATACTTTACATGTATTGGGTCAGTCGTTAATCATGAAGTGGCTTTCTGTACTGCATACTTTACGTGTATTGGGGCAGTCGTTTGTCATGAAGTGGCTTTCTGTACTGCATTCTTTACGTGTAGTGGGCTAGTCGCTTATCCTGCATTGACCTTTTGTACTGCATTCTGTTGATTTTAAATGCAGTAGTTTTTGTTTAATATTTTGCAATAACGAGCCTGATATACCAGATATGCAGCCTAGAACCACGTCATGTAGCTGATCTACTAGAAATACACTCAAGAACCACATCATGTAGATCATCTACCAAAAAAAAGCTAGATCCACATCATGTAGATGATGTACAAAAATACACCCTAGAACCACATCATGTAGATGATCTACTAGAAATGCACCCTAGAACTACATCATGTAGATGATCTACAAGAAATGCACTCTAGAACAACATCATGTAGATGATCTAACAAAATACACCCTAGAACCACATCATGTAGATTATCTACAAAAATATACACCCTAGAACCACATCATGTAGATGATCTACTAGAAATGCACCCTAGAACTACATCATGTAGATGATCTACAAGAAATGCACTCTAGAACAACATCATGTAGATGATCTAACAAAAATACACCCTAGAACCACATCATGTATATGATCTACCAAAAATACACCCTAGAACCACATCATGTAGATGATCTACCACAAATACACCCTAGAACCACATCATGTTGATGATCTACAAAAAAATACACCCTAGAACTACATCATGTAGATGATCTACAAGAAATGCACCCGAGAACCACATCATGTAGATGATCTACTAAAAATACACCCTAGAACCACATCATGTAGATGATCTACCACAAATACACCCTAGAACCACATCATGTTGATGATCTACAAAAAAATACACCCTAGAACTACATCATGTAGATGATCTACAAGAAATGCACCCGAGAACCACATCATGTAGATGATCTACAAAAAAATACACCCTAGAACCACATCATGTAGATGATCTACAAAAAATACACCCTTGAACCACATCATGTAGATGATCTACAAGAAATGCATCCTAGAACTACATCATGTAGATGATCTGCAAACGTGGTGCACAAAACCAAACAGTGCACTGCCAATCATACGAGTGCTCTGTTTCAAAAAGTGCACTGTAAGACCAATTTTGCGACAACAATTGAAGTACATTTTATAACGGTGCACTTAATCTCCAGTTTCAACATCAACTACTGAAATGGTGCACCTTTTCATGAAAAGGTGCACCTTTTGACTTTTGAATGAGAAATAATGCCATACACAGTGACCGTTTTAGCCGATTTCCAGATAACTTTGACAGATTTTATGTTCATGCATAGTCAGGGACGTATTATTGATAAAAACAAATCATAATGCGGAAAAGCCCTATCTTCTGTTGCAAACAGACATAGATCTCTACTTATATGTCTATGGATCCAACAGATAATCCATATTGGGAACAGCTCTGTGGTTGTTCACAACCACAATTTCCAGTTTCTTCTTATTTTTCCACTTTTCTCCATAGGTTTTGCACACGTTTTTCTTCTACCATGCCACTTTGGCACTTTCGTAAACCCGATCGACGTGAGACTTGGTACATACTTAGACCACCACTCCAGATGGTCCTAGACGAAAATTGTGATCATGACGTCATCAGGTGTCGGGTTACGTCACATTAAAGATGCATTTTTCCCCATATGTTTTGTACACGTTTTAAAACACTCCACTTTGGGCACTTTCGTAAATCTGATCAACTTCAGACTTGGTACATACTAAAATCACCACCAACAGATGATCCTAGAAGAAATTCGTGATCGTACAGTCATCGGGTGTCAAGTTACATCACATTAAAGAAGCATTTTCCCCATTTGTTTTGTACATATTTTAAAATACTCCACTATGGGCACTCTCGTGAATCTGATTGACTTCAGACTTGGTACATACTTGGACCACTACCCACAGATGGAACTAAAAGAAATTCGTGATCGTACAGTCATCAGGTGTCAGGTTACTTCACATCAAAGATGCATTTTCAACAAAGGTTTTGTACATGTACACGTGTTTCTTCAAACCACACACTTTGGCACTTTCATATGATGGTCCTGATGATTTTCGTAACGATGACGTCATCATGTGGCACGTGACATCATATTAAACGTGCATTTTTCAAATCGCTATAACTTCTGAAGTACAAGTCCGATTGGGTGGAAACTTAATATGCACATACACAGGGATGTGTTACAGATGAAAGTTGAAGTGACGTCACCACATGTCATGTGACGTCTATTAAAGGGGCATATTTTTTTCTATTAAAGGTCTATATCTATATGTTCGATTTGTCTGTACGTAACTTGTACGTATAATGTGCTGTATTATAGATAACATTTAAAGTGACGTCATCAAGTGTTCATCATATGCACAGAGTATTTCAAATATTTTTTTTCTTTTTCAGTCATTTTGCCCATAGCATTTGTACACGTTTTTTTGTTCCAGGCACTTTGGGCACTAAAATCAATCCGATTGACTTTATACTTGGCACACAATTAGACCAGCATCTGAAGTTGTGTGCCGAACAATGACATCATCGTGATGTCATCATGAGTCACGTGACGTCACATTATATGCGATGTTTCTATTGTGACCGTTTTCTAGCAGAATTCGGCTAGATCTGACAGATTGGGCTATATCTCCAGAACTACAGGTCCGATTAGATTGAAAGTTGGTACGTACCTAAACCGGAATGTGTTATAGATGAAAATTTAAGTGGCGTCACGATGATGTCATAACGTGACATGTGACGTCACAATATAGGTGCATATTTTGAAGGCCTATATCTCCATGACTACAGGTCCGATTGGGTTGAAACTTATTATGTACCTAAACCGGGATGTGTTATAGATGAAAATTTAAGTGACGTCACGATGACGTCATCACGTGACATGTGACGTCTTCACGTGACATGTGACGTCATATTAAAAATTGCATATTTTGAATGCCAATATCTAAAGAACTAAGGTCTGATTGGGTTGAAACTTGGTTTCCCCCTAAACTGGGATGTGTTTTAGATGAACATTTAAGTGACGTCATGATTTAGTCATCACGTGACATGTGACGTCACATCAAATGTGCATATTTTCAAGACCAATATCTACAGAACTACAGGTCTGATTGGGTTGAAACTTGGTATGTACTTAAACCGGAATGTGATATAGATGAACATTGAAGTGACGTCATTATGACATCATCACGTGACATGTGACGTCATCCTAAATGCATACTTCGAAGGCCAATATCTACAGAACCACTGGTCCGATTGGATTGAAAGTTGGTATGTACCTAGACCGGGATGTGTTATAGATGAAAATTGAAGTTATGTCATGACGGCATCATCATGGGTTACTTGACGTCTCGTTAAAGATTAATAGATTTAATCTTTAAAAATCAATATAAAATCAACCGTGAGAGACCTGAACATAATTTTTGCGGGAATTGATAGAATTATCAAGGGTCTTAATTTTTTAAATATGTGCAAAATCACGTGACCCTTTCTTCTGGTTGAAACCGGAAGTGCTTTGTAATTTAAAATTGGTGAAAGATGTTAACTTGCTTTCAACAATGTATGCTCTGGCTAAGTTCTTCTTTACCATAATATTATAGCTATAGATGAAACTTTATGTGACGTCATCATGACGGCATCACGTGACATGTGACGTCATAATTCAAAGCCCTATGAGAATGGAATCACATATTATATGCCACCATTTAGTATAAACAGAACTACACATCCTTGCTTGGTGGAACATATACTTTAAACTTTACATGTCACATGTCACAAAAAGTTACCGAAACAGCCCTGTGTTTGTCCACAAACATAAGTCTAGTTTTTTTGTTTGTTTCTGTTTCAGGTGGAAGTTGCTCAGATAGAACCGATTGTATTGGTGCCATCGGGGAAATATGCGTTGGTAAAACGTCCACAAGACTCGGCGAGTGTATGCTGACACACTGATAATCAACCATGGTAAGCCCCTCACTATAAATCGATTCCAACTTTGCCCCATCTTTTCTCAAGTGTATATGTCTAGTGTTGGAAAACCTTTACCAGCTTTTAATGCAAATCCCTGCAGCAACGTCTATGGTTGAAGGAATCATGGTATTTTTCTTTCTTTTTCTTCATACAGATTGACAAGTGGTTAAGTGAACCAACAGCAACAGCAAGGCTTCATTCTGATTATATTTAAAGGGTTAGATTTGGAATTTAGTTTATAATTTCCTTGTTTTTCTTATTTGTCTAAAACAACACTGCGTCCGTGTTCAAGCCATTTTTCGACCCCTGTTGATGCCGTGTCAATGCTGATCACTTGCGAAGGCTGATCATGATTGTGAATTTTAAGAACGATATTAAAATCGAAATTGAACCGAAAAAACTATAGTCGATCCGTGAATAGTGACATGTTCAACGCATGGCACATTTGTATTCTCCACACGAAATATAATAAATTCTCAAGATCAATGGTTTTCGTCAATTAGATTACACGATAGTTCCTTGCAAGCTCGAGCACATGCCTATATCTAATATATCTGTGTCCAATGTACAGGTTTGTTTCAGAGGTAATGACTTTAGTTTGGGTTATTTGGTGTAATGTTTAGTGATGATGGGTAAAATCCACTTTTAAAATATCCTTTAATATGCTTCATACATTTATCGTATATTAAGATTTAGGAACGTTTGCATCCGAGGGATTTTGGGGTAGCGAGGAGAGGTACTCTCTAAGTTTACATCCCTATTGTGATTACACTGAACTGAAGTTTTACCAGCATGTTTTTGTTTGTTTTAGGTTACATTAAAACGCTTGTTCCGAAAACTGGGATATAATGCGTTGAGGGCGATCGTTACATTTGCATTCCATAACGTGAAGTAACGACGTGCAAAGTAACAAAATAATTAATAGCTATAGTAAATAGTATAGTTACACCCCAACTATCATATCGTCCCAACTCTTAAAGTGGGACAGTCCCAACTATCGCTCGGATTGGTTGTTAGAACAAGTCTAACTGTAGTTTGGGACTGTCCCAAATATCATAGTTGAGGCACTGTCATAGTAGGGGCGTAATAGCTATAATGGGCTCTGCAATGTTAAAAAATACCTCCCTTGAGAAAACGCAAATTAGCTGTATAATTGCACCGCCATGACTGCAATGTTGGCTACATCAATGTAACAAGAGTTCTTATAAGCTTGTCATGAGGACATATTTGTTCTAACAACAGGTATGTGTTTACTATATTGGTTTCGGTTCAATGCTAAGTATTCGTTATTACTTGAACGTAGAGTATTTTATATTCCTTCATCTTTCGTAAACTTACAATGAATGGTATTGCTACGTGGCAAAATAAAGGGACTCTTGCAAACTAATTTATTGGTGCACATGAATTCATTCAAAACGTTCGTTGCTGTTTAATAGTTCGACATTAGCGATGTTCTTTTTGTTTTCAAGCTCTTAACTCATTATTGCATATACTTGATAAGGTGTCAACAAAAGAAATCACGCAATTGGAAAAGAGATGCCCTCTTCATACGTAATTTGTGCTTCATTTTCATCAGGACCCCCGCCTACTCAAGAAGTGTTTTAAACAAGATCGCGATGATTGTGCATAAATTAAAGGGTTTAGCGCCCTCTAGCGGTGACTTAACTATTTCTTGTGTTTTTAATTAGAGAAACGTACGCAGCTTATCGATATCAGTATGCCGTTGAAAAAGGCAATAAAACAATCAGGACTACTTATTTCCTACTTAGGTTTTAGGTTAAGCCTTCCAAATTCTGTTTGAGAAACCTTTGGACGAAATGAAAGCTGAACATATAAAAAAAAAAAATGAAACACTTACTTTTGAGATGCTTGGTGGCAGCAAACACAACGGTCCTTTTCTATTGTTTGCGTCATTTTGAACATGTACTACATTTTATTGCATTTTTTATTTCACGTCTCAATGGGCAATCGTGTTGAAGTATCGCATAGATGGTTGATAGGGAAAAACCACGACCTGAACAACAAGTGGGCACAGAATTGACGACTTTTTGCCAACATCAATTAGTACGTAGTAATTGTGCTTCCAACAGAAGATAACATTCACAGAGTTTTTCTCATTATTAATACCAGTGAATGTCACTGACAAAAGCACATGGACCTCCACGTGTACACCTTGCAGAAAGCAGAGTTCAAGGAAACAACCGTTAGTGCCTGAGTGAGATGAAATACATTTCTTTCTCTGCTCAAAAAAAAAGGAAAAAAAGAGCTGCTTCAGCCGGACTGCCGAAACACTAGCACACTAGCAAAAAAATCTATGCACTGATGGAGTTGTTTCGTTCATTCTTCCGTAACAATTAACGATTTTTAAAACGATGATTATTTTATCAAATTTTGCCAATAAAAAGAGAAAAAGAGATCGAAAAGGAAAAACAAATCTTTACGAAGACAAGAGAGGTGCCTTCACAGCTATCTACAACGATTTTTTTTTCAAAAATACAATTTGGCTAAAACAAAAACCCAAAAAAAGTAAACAACTCTTAACAAAAAGAGCCGTTTTCGCTGGACAGCTAAACAAAAATTTAGCTTGAAAATTCCAAACGATCGATATAGTCAGAGTTAAAAATTATAACGCTAAATTAACTGTTCTTAAATTTAATATAATTTCATTTACAATGTTGTGACCTTTATTAAGGATTTTTGCAGCTTTTTAATGTCATTTTCCTTCTTTTGTAACTATATCTGTTGCTGGTTTAAGCGATATTTGTTTTTACTCTTGTTTGTTTTCTTCGTTGTTTACAGCACCAACAACAACGATCATCAAACAGCAGCCAAGCACACAACAAACCATTTTCCCATATCCTCACGAGACGGTTATTTTGCCTCCAGTTTCTCAATGCACTTGTTAGTCTCCTCTAGAAGTGAACTGAAGCGGTTGTCTCTCCCAAAGATGTACGCAGAACATTGACTAGAGACATACCCGATCCCGAGACTGTGTTGAGAGTCGGCACCAGCCTGCTGGCCCCCTACACCTTGGTGTCCATACAGTCTCACCTCCTGCATATACGGAAACCACATAAATAGTAAGAGGTTCACTGGTTCCTTCAGCCCTATGGGTGCACCCCTACATTAAAATTCACATAGTACTAAATGCCCATACTTCAAAATTCTTTTAAAAATACTCAGAACTCTCACAGGTATTTAAGATGCACAGAAAAATGATGATCAACATGTCATGTTTCATTTTATTTCTCATTTGTTGGTGGGTTGACCATTGACTTTTTTGAGATATTCTAACCCAAAGGAGACGACCCCTATTTTCCCCAAAGCGAAAAAGTAGCTATCTTGAATATACGATCCCTCCACAACATGGCAAACTAGCGCCACTTTTGAGCTCAGTTTCATCCAAAATGCTCAGAATTGGAAGCCCCAAGTCCAGGCCAGGTTCATTGCCATATCTCTTCAATCCCACAATTTTATGGCTCTCAGAAGTCCCAAATATAGAATTTGTAAGGGTTTTATTCATGAGCTCGGCGGATGGGTTTTGGCCTATTTATCGGTGTCCACCCCTTTGAAATACCGCTGGTGTCCTCTAATAACTTTGAACTCTCATGGGACGAATTTTGTTTATCTGACGACCTGGGACTACACATACATGGCACTTGCACAAGTACACAGCAAGTTTTGCCAAGTTTCTCGAAAATGTATCGTGAGTGTTCCACCAGTTTATGGATCACCATTTCTTATTGACACAGCACTGCATCCTCTACCAACCTCAACCTAGAATGTTTTCCTCTTTATATCTTCGTTCTTTTTTGCACTCTTGTTTTTAATCGATCCCATAAAAAGAACAAAAATATGTCACCTTATTAAAGAAGAATCCGAGATTGAAAGCACTCGCCTGTTCAGTAATTCCACCAGGGGTTCCCGTGGCTTCCGTAACCAATTGATGATGTCCTCAGAAAGTAACATTTGACCTTTTAGTGTGGCTCCTCCATTGGCTTATGTTCCGTAGACTTTTTTTAAATAATGCTTCTTATACTAAGTAACTACTCTGCATGCGTTTTTAAAGTCCTGTTAGTGTGTGGAGTATAAACAGCTAAATTGTCCAGTAAAATATCAACGTATTTTCGACTATTTATTAACATAACATTTTTTTTGCTGTCGCATTACATACGGTACATGCATACATACACTTTTAGATCTTACAGCAAAACACATGTTCCTCTGTCTAATGTTTATAAAGGATTGTGTCCATGGCCGACCATACGTGCAGTACAAACTGCTGCAGTGTCAGAACTAAATTGAAGGATCATCCGCCTCATCATCGTCGTCACTCGAGCAACGTGACAGGTTGGCATACAAATGACTCGATGCCTCCTTCTGTTGCGGCTGTCAGCTTGCAGGCAGCTCCCAACGCAGCAAAGGCAGATAACACCTCAGCAGGACACTAATTAAGTGTCTGCCAACAATTGAGCTTGCCCTTCACCGCAAACTTGCCCGTCTGCTCAGCTCCAGTGAAAGCAAGGAAGCCTGCATCTGTGGAGGCGCCGAGGCGGCATTGGCTATTATTGGTGCCAATGGTATTTCCTGTTTCTTAGTCCAAGTGCCACTCCAAAACAAAACCAAAACAATTCAACCAACGAGCTGTTCATCTGATTAACATCGACGGAGGAAGAAGATGATTCCCCAAATTCCAGATGTCTCTCCAGATGTCTCTCCAAATTCCAGATGTCATCGCCACCCGATAAAGTTTCGCTCTAGCCTTTGTGAGCCACAACATTGCCTCGCTTAGCAACGTACAAGATGGTCCTTGACCCCATTCCAAAGACCCGACATCGCCCTATTGGAATCAAAGTGACTGCTGCTGTCTCTCCGCAACAATTCCATACCGCCGCCGTTTCAACTTAGTATTAAAGGCCAACTTGGAAGGCTTCACCAATGAGCTCAAACACCATCTAGCTGACATTGATCCGATAACTTTGACACCGCTTTGTTGATGTGGTGGTGCAAAAACATCCCTAGGGGCTGCAGCACTGATTACATTCCAGGCTTAGCATCCTGTAGTGCTGAACTTTACAAGAAATACAAACACCTGTATGAAAACGACCCTCTTGCTGTCGATACCATCTCTGCTGGGGAGGAATTAATAACAGCCATATCAGAACAGCTTCAAAGCTCTGGGCAAACCCTTGTGGTAACCACCAATATGGCCAAGAAGCCAATTTGGCCTCCAAGCCTGGAGCTAATATTGCAAAAAGCTCAGCAATGGCCGCACGGAGCCAAGTGAACAGCATTGTAACATCACCGCCAACCAAATAGCCCACAAAAACTTCAATTAAATGGTAAAGCGACCGAAACCCAAGCTCCGCCAGAAAGACCCCGACATCGACCTTGGCTTCGTCAAATTCTTGTCTGCTAATGAACTTGCGACTGGCATAAATAAAGAACAGGAAAGCAACCAAACTGGATAACATTTTTACAGAAGAAACATCTTGGACCAAACCCCTCAACTTGGTTACTCCAGCTCTTCAACACCTGCCTCGCCACACAAACAATACCTAAAGTGTGGCAAAAGTCGAAGGTCATCGCCCTCCTAAAACCTGGGAAAGACCCACTGCAGGTCAACACTTATCGTCCCAAGTCCCTTCTAAGTCACACATTCAAGTTGTGGGAAAACATTTCCTCCCCAACCGTCTTGCCTCTTCATTGAGAAACAACTGATACAGGAACAGGCAGGCAGGCTTCCGCACCGGCAAATCTACAACTGGACAGCTTCTAAACCTCACCTAGTACATTGAGGACGGCTTCCATCAGAAAAAAAAAGATCACCGGCACTGTCTTTGTTGATCTTACAGCTGCTTATGACACTGTTAACAATTGCCGACTCCTTCAGAAGATCCTGGACATGACGGCAGACCTGACCCTTACCCAGTTTATTGGTGTTCTACTTAAGAACCATCGTGTCTTTGTAGAATTCAGTGGCAGAGTAGAGTCTTCAAAGGAACGGTCTCCCCAAGGCAGTGTGCTTGCATCTCTCAAAAGCACTTCGTATGCTGACGACCTGTGTATAGCATATCATTACACATGCTTAACCGCGATAGAGAAGACGTTGACCGATGCTCTTGATGGCCGATGACCGTTGGCCAGGCTGGTGTCGTCTCCCCCACTACATGAGATGCCCATCAAGCCTTACTTACAGGATCCACGCAGGATGGAAGACCTGGAGGTGCTTAAATCGCCTCCGCTCTGGAGTGGCTCGAACCAAAAGCACCATGAAGAAGTGGGGCTTTTGCCCAACCGACAAACACACTGTGTGAGTGTGGTACTGCAGAGGACACTGTACAACATCTTCATATTTGGATGCCAGGCACTAAGGTTTGGTCATACTTTGCATTTAAATAAATACAGGTCCTCAAAATCAACATAAGCCCTAAAGGGGGGGGGGGGGCGGATTTCCCCCTCTCCCTCAACTTTTTCCGCGATACCCTTGAAAATGATTTATTTCGTGGCCCGAGCTGTCCTGACTTTTTCGGCGCTACCCACCGTCAAGACCGAATTTCCCCATATACACTGTGCGTAGTGTACACATTTGAATTACCTTACGTGCTTTATTAATTAGCCATAATTCCAAAATCCTTTGACCTATAGTCATGAAATTTCTTGGGTATGTTTATGTTAAGTTGTTCTATACATGTACCGAGTTTCATAATTTTTCGTTACTCGATGACCGAGGTCGTGGGGGGGGGGGGCGGAATCCATGTGAGATGGTCAATACAACTCGGTCCTTTTGGGGTAAAAGTGACATTTTCCCATGTTTTCTTCAGCAAAATCCATAAATACATTAATAATAACATTTATTATAATGGAGACACTCTCAACCAAATACAATGTGTGCTCACTTGCCTCGAAAACCTTCGCAAACCCTTCCAGAAGGCAATTTTTCGGTAAAAATGGCAACATAAATTTTCTTGTTCTCAGGACCCATAAGATTACATTTATAATGATTGCCATAAATTAACATGAAATGTCCACGGGAACCCAAATCTGCACATTGGCTCCCCTACTATAATTATTTACGAAGCGAATGCAATCTTCTAACTGTGCCATTATTTCAAATAAGCTGAGTTGTAATCACGGATTACACAACGGAACAAACTATCAGCACATCACTTTTCCCGTCAAACCACGTATATTTTAGAGAGCACTTTACTCTGCAGTGCGACTCGGTCAAAAAAGGTATATACTTGAAAACAGTAATTTCAATACCAAAATTGCTGTAAAAATGAATTACAGCATGGTATCCATACCCGCCCGGTGAATTAAGTCTTAAATAAACGGAAATCTTCCCTACAAGCTGGTTGCAAAAAAAATAAAAAATCTTTTTCTAAAAAAATACATCAGCTCGCACAGCCTCTGGCAAATCCCATTTTCCTTCCCCTTTGTAAACTCTGATTCACGGCGGCAACTTTATTGGAATGATTTTTGAATTTTTCAAGATAAAATATCAACGGGTTATTCCCTAAATATTGCTAACACAAAACCGGTTCTTCCTTGCTATTTTCTCAGCTATAAACCATTTCTTTTTAAGAAGACACAAGTATGAGGGAAAACTAAAATTCATGGTGACGGCCAAAGTCCGTTCAATTTAAATAACATGTAGTGGCGACATGCATGATTACGCTCTTTCGCAATAAACACTTTCTTGGATGATTTTGGAATTTTTCAACAAGATATTAATATCAACGCATTAATCCCTGAATTGTGCATGCACTAAACCGGTACTTCTCTTCTATTTTCTCAGCTATTTAACCACTCCTTTTTTAAGAAGAAACAAGTCTGGGGAAAACTGTACGATTACGCCCTTTGCCAATAAACACACTGAACAATACAGAAATGGCAGTATATGTAATTACAATCTGTGGCTCGGCGCATTCAGTTATGTTCATAGCCCTATCAATGGCTCTGTAAATGTCAGTTATAATTCTCCCTGCAGCCCGAAATTCGGCCCTGAGGCCGATCTTTTCCCCGGTTTAATAATGTGCCAATATTTGCGTTTCAGGAAGACTGCAATATTGGTGCCCGAACGGCAGAAGGGCAGACAGCCCTAGATATTGCCGTTGAAGAGAGCAACTACGACTGTATTGAGCTGCTCATGTTGCAAGGTGCCGTGACAAGCGAGGGCGCATTCAGCCGAATACCACACGTCGGGTCAGAGAGAGGAATAAAGAACAACAAAGAGGTCAACTTTGTCGACCTTCCCCATGGCCTTGATACAAGCGATGAAACTCTCATGAAGAAAAACGTACAAAACAAAAGGTGAGGCTTTTAAGGTATGCCACTTTTGTAAATACACGATTCAGGTTTGTAGTTACAGACTAATAGCCCTTATAGGTCTTATAAACATGAAGTTGTGGTTAACATACAAGGTGAGGATTTGCAGTAAAAAATACATACGACTTACAATATCTTTAAAAAAAAAGTGATTAAATATACAGTGTGCCAGAAGTAGGAGACATCAGAGAGGACCGGGGGCATCGAAAATGAGCTACAAATTCACGCAAAAATGCAATCATTTTGTATCCTATATATCTTCGCATTAATTTATCTGCGAGGAACAAAAGAAATAAATTCACGTGTCCGATGAAATAACTACATGCAGTACATCCAGCTGTTTCCCGGTTAGAACATGGGCCTTATGCAGGAGTCGGCCATATTGAATTAAAAGTGAGGTAACATCTTCATGTTTGGAACTAGCGAAGAGAAATAAAAGCAAGTAAATTACTCATTAATTGAAGTGTGCTTAAATAGTGAATAATTTATAATTTATAATTTAACATTCCCTAATGTTATAAGCCAGATAAAAATAACCCAAATAAAATAAGGCTGCATAAATAGTCTGGCGCCATCTCATTCAACAGTTAATAATTTATAAAATGCATCTAGGGAACTCGACAAAGATGGATACCTAATGCCCATGGGCACTGGAAAATCATCCTGCTCATTTAGTCTTTAAAAGCTTTCTTTTATTGCACTGCTTTGTTTAACCATCGGGTGAACTGATAATGCAGAATTCACATATTCCAGCGGAACAAAATTGAGGGAATGCTTTGTTTCACTTTTTTTCCAGTTCTTCACGGGCATACACCTGTAAAGAGGCTGCAAAGTCCAGTAAGAGAACATTACAACTACAACAACTCAAAGGTCTAGTAAGAAAACGCCAAACGTATCAAAGATCTGAGTTATTCCTTGGACATTAAAGGTCTTATGGAATTGGAGTGATAACGCGTCATTCATTTAGATCTAAAAGCACGACATTTATCATGTTTTTCTTAAACACCACTGGAGCTGTCCACAACTTTTCTTAATTTTGTACCTTTTTATGAGCATGTACATACGTAAATTTCTCTGGATAGGTCGATCACAAAACAAAGCGTTGCAGAGTTGTGATCATATTTTCTTCATTCAATTTTAACAGAGTGGAATGTTAAGTACTTTTACATTTCATTGTGCTGACACAAGGACGTCTCGATCGACTTGATTCACAGTTGAACATTTTGAGAAACGGGTGGAGAGGGGTTTAGGGGAGAGGGACATCCTATGGCCTAAAGTGTGGAATACTTTTTATTCTCTGCAATCAACGCTTATGGGCAGTCATTATAATAAGGATCATTAGAATCACACTCGGAAAAAATGGTCCGGTTAACTTATTCTTTATGATGGGACTTGCGGTTTTGCCGAAGTCAATTGAGTGTCATCGGCTGACTGATAAGGTTTACGCACAAAACCTCCGGCCAATGAGGTTTTGTATAGAATGGTGGCCGAACCACTTTTTGCGAAAGTGTGTTGGTAATGGTTGAGCCTGCATGTGGCCAAATTTACCAATGGTATCCATATAATTTCTTGTGCAAATAGGACCCGTTTTTAGACCCTAATTTTATCAAATCTGCCCTTAGCTCAAAAGCTAGAAAGATGATCCTCGGCTATATTCGCACGATTCCACCGATTTTTAAACTAGACGGTATCGTTTTTTACAAAAAATTGTGGGTTCACCATTCGGACATATCGTCTGTCTAGCCCCCCCCCCCACCACCACCACACCGAAAAAAAACCCCAGTAATTAAATACTGTTTAGAAATGTGTTCGTTTATTCAGAAATTCATAAAGCATAATATCCAAACTGTTTGGATGTTTCCAAATTGTCTTTTTCATTTGCAAAAGTTCTTTTTACCGCATTAGAATCACACTCTCGGAAAAATTGGTCCGGTTAACTTATTCTTCATGATAGGACTTGCGGTTTTGGCGAAGTCAATTGAGTGTGATCGGCTGACTGATAAGGTGTACGCACAAAACCCCAGGCCAGTGAGGCTTTGTATAGAAGGTTAGCCGAACCAGTTGCGAAAGTGTGCTGGTAATGTCCCAGGAACATTTTGGGATTAATTCATATATTGATACATATAATTATGCATTTAAATCTTATATTCAGAGCATGAATGCTTAATGTAGTATATTTCGGTTATTATTATTCGAATATGTCTTAGCAAAATGCGCTTATTTAGTTTTAGTTATTTTGTTTTATCCAAAAAGAGTTTAATTGGAAAATAAGTTGTCATTTAGCCATACAATAAAATCATTCATCTTTTGCTTAGCTAAATGGAAGGCAAATGCATTTATACAGAGTTTAAGAATTATGGTAAGAGGTTGATTAAATATTGGAACCTGTAAGATATTTTGGTGGTATTTTTAAAATTAGCAAAATTGTATTCAGAGTTTTCTCGATTCGGAGTATCTACTGAGAGGGTGAGGTTGGTTAATTTAATTTGAGTGCCCAAATATACGTCACCGCAACAGCTGCGCCCTCGGTTGTTTTACTTAAACATTGATATCGCAATTTTAAAGGTTGCATATTTTTCATACAGTCAAGAGACATTGCATTAAACATAAAATATGTGATTTAAAATGCATTTTATCGGTCTTTTTTTAAGCTAGTATCATCGTGAGTTTTAAAGAATTATGTCTTTAAAAGAATAAATTGTGTTTTGTGTTTGTTTTATGCGGTGTCGACACCGAATAAAGCAAGCGAAACATACACGTTCAAATCTCTATTTAAGAAACAATGCCTCTAAATGCTTACAAAAACATTTCGCTTGATCTTTACGATATGCGTACATGTACACACACACAATGGAGTGGTACGTGCGTCAATGTGCTACTTTTGAAACGAAGCCGAAATGAAATTCAGGGCCGAGTTGTGATGGCAGTGTGTGTGTTGTGAATAGGGCCGTATCAAACGTCCATATCTGATCATTTTTGACAAAGTTATGAGAAATGTTCTACAAAAGGTCAAATTGACCACAGGACCAAGTTTTCAATTGTAGGCAATGGGACCAAGGAAGCCTAATTGCCTTTGTGTGGATATTTGCCTGGCCTTTGAAAAATGTGTTTAGCGAGTAAACACAATTCTAAACACTTTCTTGCCATTACCTCATGCTACAAATGTTTAGCTTGTAAACATGTCTACAAACTGATAGCAAGAAAGTGTTTACAATTGTGTTTAATCGCAACCTAACTATTGTTCTTTGCCAATCAATCTTTAGTTAATCTTTATGTTATTAAACAAAATAGGAGCTAGTATTTTAATATTTTTTTCTGTAAATGTATAATTTTAGACACACAATATACGTCAATAAATCCGGTTCAAAGAGAATAAATATTTTCTGGAGCATTTACGCCGTATTTATTTCTGGAACATATTTTG
Organism: Patiria pectinifera; assembly: GCA_029964075.1. Classification (NCBI taxonomy): domain Eukaryota; kingdom Metazoa; phylum Echinodermata; class Asteroidea; order Valvatida; family Asterinidae; genus Patiria; species Patiria pectinifera. The sequence continues at coordinate 14,945,909 of CM057134.1, forward strand.
CTGGTTTATTCTTCATGCTGACAATCAAATTTGTTTTACACAATATAAGTATAATTAATAAAACAAAGTGTGCAAAAGAAAAGAAGAGCTTTAGGAAAAAACACTTAGTTTCACTTAGATGTATACAAAGTGTCAGCATAGTGGGCCAGACCGCGATTATTTTTCTCCCCAAATGACGTCGGAAAGCGGTGTACGCTACGACGTTTAGGATCTTACTTCTCTTAAAAGCACGAGAAACAATTTAAAATTAGAAAAAAAGAAATGAAAGGAATAAAATGTGGACTTTGTTTCACTTTAAATAAAAAAACCGTCTAAAGCTTCATATTAAAAAAGAAAAGAAAAAAAAAAACGGGTTAAAAGGTGTTTCGAACCCATACCGCAAGGGTCCCTCGCGGTACAGATTCACGATCCTATCCAACTGAGCTATCGAACTGCTCGACAAATCCTGGAAACTATATACCTGCGTACGTATCATAAAAGTATCGTAGAGGGCGCTCAGCAACCATGTAATCCGGATGTCTGGGAAGAAATACTTCGCGCCCCGGACAGAGAAGCCAAATGATTGTATTCCTCCTTTCCCATTTTCTATTATACCATGTTGTAACATCTAGCAGTCATTAAAATACAAAGAAAAGACAGGCGATCTGCAATAAAACACAACAATTACCAATATAATAACAACAAAAGCTGGAGATCAGACGATAATAAAGCATTGAATTACATAATGATAGTCATTAGCTAGATTTGAGTTTTTGCGTAAATGAGTGTCTCATAGGGATCCTGAGTGTCTCATAGCATCTGCAAGGCTATGAAGTTGATGCCACGTTGTAAAATTTCATTTTAAATCAGTGGTTTGATTACGGATTTGAGACAAATTACGAATGTTGATCTTGTTCTATATTATTACTTAACTTCACAAATAAAAAAGTCTGCGTTAAAGTAATTCATTTAGTCTTTACAAACCATTGACCACTTTTGATCCAATTAATGACACATACACTGTTCGTATTTGCTTCAATGGATTCTTAAGCATACTTATTGCTAATATCTAGTGAATTGTCGACAACTCATGATTAATTAAAATGCTTACTTTAGTTTAAATTGTTGACCGAAATTTATGTGCAAGGAATGTTATCTGAAGTTTGAAAATGCAGCTTTGCACAAATTTCACTGCTGGAAAATGTCGATTTACCTTTTAATTATCTGTTTCCAATGATAAAGGCTTTTGTCTATAAATATCTATTGAATTGACATTAATTTTAAAAGCAACCCTTATCAAAGTACATTATGGACAATGGTAGTTTTCCTTAAATGACCCGATTAGGCCTAATGCATTTTGTACTAAAAGTTTAGCCCGGTAGTAAAAGGGCATTACACCATTGATCGTTACAACAATTGTTTGTTAATAATTGTGTACTAAAAGTTTAGCCCGGTAGTAAAAGGGCATTTTACCATTGATCGTTACAACAATTGTTTGTTAATCATTGAGAATCCCAAACTGGATGTAGCCCGGGCTGTTCTGCCGTAGCATCTAAGACGTTACCATTACCGACAACTTCCAGGGGTAGCTAGTTCCCACGTCACTGCCACTCTCGCGCAAATTTTTGGGGAAGTGTAGTACGAAACGGTACCCCATTTATACATTTGTGCACATTCCTATGGGGGACCCTTTTGTGCTACACTTATGACTTGGAATTATAGTCCTCCCTAAAACAAAATCAAAATCGAATCTTTGCTTTTCTAGGCTGTTTCACAGTATTTAAAACCCCATTTCATTACCAGAAACGTTTTGAAGCTGGCCATATTCTGTTAGGGGTGTGAGACCACGTGTGTCAGGCCTTGCTGTGATGCCTTGCTGTGATGCCAAAATACCCCGTCCTCGAGGGTTTCAATTAATGACTATAGTTAACAGCCCAAATCTGGCTTATTCCCATTAATTGAGTTATAAACGATGTTACGAGAGTCTAGGATAAACATGTAACCTTTTACCAAAGCTTTGCCTCGTCGTTATGTCTTGGAAGTTGGCAGGAAGTTTGAATGCCTCTGTAGGCCTACACCTATAAGTAAACGAAAAGAGAAAATGGTATGGAGTTTTGGTTGTCTAAATCATCAAATTTGATCTCTCTATGTGACGGAATCGGTTTGTTTGGCTTGTCCCAGAGGGGCCAGACTAGATTTCTCGTTGTACCAGACTGAGTTATACTTACTGACTGACTCACTGATTAACTACCACTTGTGAATTAGAACTATGTCACTGACTGACTGTCACTTGTCAGTGACTAAAAGGCTGCATCCGAATCAATTGTCTAGAGCTAGGTCTAGGTCCATGCCAATTGAAAATATGCGGGGACGGGTTGACTATAGACGTAGCCGTAGCTCTGGAAGCCCGTTTCGGACACGGCCTAACAATGGTCTGGGAGCAGATTTACAAGGCTTTCCTTTTCATGTATGTCATGGCACCGCTTGTGTTATGTACATTATCATACACGTGAAGTCAAATAGACTAAGTCTCCATTCGTAGAGTGGAAGTGTATTTTTCATTTTCATCACCCTACCACTTGACTACAGCTTATTTTATGAACTGCCTAACCATCGACCGGGACCAGCTTCACTACGCTTGCCTTGTTTTGATTTCAGTGATTTACTTCGCATGAGGCATTAATACCCAAACATTTAATGACTAATATTTACTTTCTTTCGGCTTGGCTTATGTAATGCCATATTCGGTTGTTGCCTTACATACTTCCTTGATGTCCCAATCTGTGGGCCTGTCTGACTTGGTTTGCACGGCAACTTCATATCCGGGAAGAAATACTACCCCAGTAGGTTTTTCGAGTAATTACGACAGATGTAAATGATACTTGAAAGCATAGGGATTTTTAATTAGACATTTCCTTGCTGTATAATTAAGCCATTTGTATCGACTTAAACGGCAGCAGGAACACACCAAACAATTCGTAAACATACTAAAGAATTCGTGCAAAAATTACCTAAAAGAAATGTTGGGCTTGACATAAAGCCAATTACAAGCTTCTGTTACCTTTCACAGACTGCCAAACGCAGCTAAGAACGACTCGACATCAGCGTTTGGGCAGAGGTGAAGAACATTCTTCTCCTTGCTGTTAATTTTGCGGAATTTGGCGCCATGTTTAAGGAGGCTGATAATTAACGCAACGAGGCTGGTCGTTTCGTCACGATTGCCGCCTTCCTCTTCGATAGTCTTCGCAAGATCCGCCAACTAAAAGAAATCATCAAGGCATGCATTTATACACAAACATGGTTTCGGAATCGTTATCAAATGATGGGGAAATGACAGGCAGTTAATGACCACTTCTATATCTCTTTTTTATTCTAGGCTTTTTGTAGAACGATATTTGAAACGTAATACGCCAATTCCGTCACCTGCTCGCGTGATGTAGAAATTAACATTTCTCTTGTGGTTTCTTTCATCATGACCAGATGGAGGCTGGTGTTGCCATCTTTGTCCTGGGTGTTCACATCAGCACCGTTGTTAACCAGAGCCTCGATGCACTTGTAATGGCTTTTATCAATGGCAAGATGAAGTGCCGTCTGACCGTTTCCGTTCTGGCGATCTGTAATGCAGTTAGGCTATGAAATATATAACAATTAAGAAATGTTTGTCTTCACTAGAAGCAATTTTCCTTTGGTCTGGAAAAAAGTAGAATTTAATGTTTTATTAGCAATTAGTTTGTTTGCTTTGCATTGATTTGTGGACGGGAACATTTCATGTCTACAAGGGGAAAAACTTGCATTTGTTGCTATCTTTTTAGAGGGCTTTTGTAATCTATGTAACATTCTCGATATGTTTCAATTACATATCGATTCAATTCAAGTACACGTCTTTCCATCAGTACAAAAATGATACATGAGAACAAGGAGTCATTGGATAAGATAAAGTTATGATAAAACACACTGAAGCTTTATGGGCATGCCTTTTATAAACACAAAAGTAAAAAAAAATAACACTAAAAATTTCATGCTCCGAGGGTCATCAAAGAACTGGTCATGGCGGAAAAAAAAGAGAAAGTTAATTTTCAGAATGGGGCAAAAGGTGTTGTATTGAAACTGACTTGGAAATTAGTGGACACAATCCATGCACAAATAATTATTCACATACGAAACTACCAAAAGATATCAACTTTCCTACCAGTACATGATTGTAAGTATGTAGTATCAAGCAAGCTGTGAAATAACTGCGCTTCGTATGCGATCATTTCCAAGAACAGATGAATTGCGATGGTTTGGACCGACCCATCGCAAGAAGAAAACACACGGTCCCTTCCTACTACTCTCCCTAATTCAGAAAATGTAGTCGAGTTCTCTTTCAATTCCAAAAAATGAACATCCACCCTATTTGAGTAAAAAAAATAACTCCCAAAGACTTAACCCTAAAAGGCCCCCCCCCCTCAACTTTTTCGCGATAGCATTGAATTCTCTTTTTTTTCGCGACCCGAGCTGTTATGACTTTTTAGTCTCGAGCATTGCGCATCTTTCGTTACCAAAAACATGAAAATCGGACCACGGAAAAACTGAACTTTCCTATACACGTCGTGTACACAGAGCACAAGTACCATTCGTACATATGAATAATTAATTAGCCATAATTACAAAACCCTTTGACCTATAGTCATGACAATTCTTGGGTATATTCATGATGAGTTGCTCTATGCATGTACCAAATTTCAATTTTTTTTTGTCACTCGATGGCCGAGATCTTAGGGAATTCGCCCCCGGCTGAGAGATGTTCAAAAATAACCCAGCCCTTTTAGGGTTAAACTATTTTAGAGGGAAATTCATTCAATCGTAAAGATCGAGTTTTCACTCAAGCTTTGACTGAAGTGATCCTTTTTTTTCAGACTATTTCAATCTAAAATGATAGCGAGATTTACTCTAAAACGTCCCCCTAATTTTACTCTGTGGTATTTGGTGAGTTTGCAATCGGTTTATTTTCGTAAATGAGAACTGAGTATCATGCAAGACATATTAATGAACATTTTGGAATGGAGGGATTTCAACATAAACCTTGCTTTTCGTCGAGAAAATGGAAGATGCGCTTTAAAACTTTTTAATAAGAACAAGATCTACTGACCTGAAATTTGGACAAGTTCATAAGAACTTGCTTCACATTTATGTCATTATTATTCCCTCAATTGGCAAAACCACATATATTTTTCTTCAAATGGTACCTATTACCTTTATTAATGACGATATCGGTGATTTCGTTTGTCCCAGCCAATTAAATGTCAGTGACATAATGTTAGGCCTACCATGCTGTTCATGGATAAAGACTCTTGTTCACTCAAGCCCTCCAAATTCTTGAACTGCCTAAATTACCCAGGTCACCTTGAATGGTTCTACTCACCTGTTTGGCAAGGGTATGCACTACATCCGCTTTGCCGTAAAGAGATGCGATGTGCAGTGCCGTAAACGTTTGGCTTGTGATGTTGATAACTGACGGCGCAACCTTCAGTATCTTCTCCACGGCACTGGTGGAAAAATAAAGTAATTTGCTGCATTTTCGTAATGCCCTCATTAGGTCAAACACTGAATAGCTGATGAGAGAATTTGGTCCTTGAGAGTAAAATGAAAATCTGTTTGTCGTAAACGATCCCTTGCATAGCAGCCATCTTACATATGAGTGGTTTTGTTCCATCGGGTTGCGCATGGGATGACTTTTTTTGTGCACTGAATCAATACCTGAATACACCTCAAGATGGCTGCTTTATGCAACTGTATGATTACCATGCAAAAGATAACAGATAACGTACTCGTTGTTTCCAACGAAGGCTGCACAATGCAAGGAAGTGTCCCCCTTTTTGTTGGTCAGCAAGAGCTCAATTTTCTGGTGCTCTACAAACAGCGTGGTGATTTGCTGGATGTCCAGAGATGCTGGTGCTTCTTTCTGCGGTGGAAGTAAAAAAAAAAAGATGAAAAAAAAATCGCGGCAATAACTTGGACGCTGATGCACAGACGTCATTATTCATGACCCACTAACTATCTACATCATGCGGTTGACGTCATAATATGGATTTTGCTGACGGGGGAGGGGCGGGGTGGTTCCCACAATCAAGGGCGGATCCAGAACACAATTTTGGGGGGGGGGGCCAAAAAATTTTTTGGTCCCCCCAAAAAGTGGGTCAAAAAATTACGGCTTGGGGTTCGGGGCCCGCTTAAGGGCCCCGAATTTTTTTTTGAATTCTAGATGCTCTGTGGTGCGATCTGAGGCAATTTCTGACCACCTTAACCAATGTTTTTTTGAGGAAAAGATGGTGGTGTACTCATTGCCTGTCTTTATTGCGATGTCACATAAAAAAAAAAGAATGGTTTCGTTTTTTTTTGGGGGGGGGGCATGGCCCCCTTTGGTCCCCCCTGGATCCGCCCTTGCCCACAATCTAGCAGACGCTACGTAAAGAAAAGCTGTGAAACACTTACTTATATGTTTTGTGTACTGAACTGTTCCGGAGGCATGGCATGGGCACTATGGCCTTCCTCGTATATACGCCACTACGATATTTTCGAAATCAATAAACCGATCGAGATAATGAAACCTTCCTCCCTCAGTCCAAATTATACCACACACTGTCCACCACAACACATTGGTGTGGGACAATTTATACTGGTGGTAAACGAGTACTCAGTCCTACATCGAAAAGAAATTTAGAAAAGTCTTTAATGTCAAACCCCCGTAGTTTGATAAAGCGGAATATTTCTTAACCCTGTAGAAGCTGTAATTCTCTAGCTGCTTTAAATATTAATGCCTCCAACATCATTTACGATTTCGATACGGTACATAACAAGAGCCTCTGAACGCAAAAATGTAATTGGCCCCATGAATGTACCTTTAGGGCTTTTGACATGAACAGATGCATGCACGTGTCTCCATCCTTGTCTTGGGCGTTTACGTTTACACCTTTGTTTAGTAGGATCTCAACAATTGCTCTGTTGCAACAATCCGTGGCCACGTGAAGCGCAGTCTGTCCATTGGCGTTTGGATGATCTGTCTCGCACATTTCCTGATAGCATAACATGGGAAGGAAATAGGGAGACAGTTTTAACTTAATAAAAGAAATCGAAAGAAAAGAAAAGGCCAAGCGATGGTGTCTCGTTCCACATTGAAATGTTCAAGTTGTTTTCACCGACACGAATTTTTGTTGTCATTCTTTTTGTTACTGATTGTGAGTGCGAGGAACTAGTTACCTTGTTGTCTCCCTAAATTATTAGGAAGATGCAAGCGTTAACCCGACAGATCTTGAGAAATAACATATATTATTTTCCCCACATAACTCTTGTTCTAAGACGTTTGAGTCGGCGTGATATTCTTTTTAAATACTTCAAAATTAATAGCGTTCTTACGTGTTCACAAAGGGCGGCCACTGCATCTGTGTGGCCGTTGAGAGCGGCAAGGTGCAGAGCTGTGCTCCGGTCCTTTCCGAGCACAGATTTAACTAAGCTAGGATTTGCCTCCAAAATACTCCTTATGGCACTTTGAAATAAAAAAGGGCAAAATATTCGTCATATGAACCAACCAAACTCCAACTCGTCAAACATTCATATACGAGCTGCTTGAAATTCACCAAACTGCATGCACGAGAATGTTTAGAATGTACTAAACCCTGATAAAGAACCGATCATAGAAAAATAACAATTTTGTTGTAAAGAATTTAATCTCAGTATAATCTTGAATTAAATGTCACCTTTACCTTTTTATTGCAAGAAAATAAATCGGGTTTATACCAGATTTAAATCTTACAACAACTTTCGTGACTTACTTTGAGTGCCTTCACAAAGTCCGTTTCTTCAGAAAACAAAATTTTAAAAAGATTGAAACTCACAAAGTGTTTCCGTTGATGGCCGCAAGATGCAAACAGTTGAAATCCGACTTATTTCGCAGAGTGAGGTCGACTTTTGGATGATTTACCAACAACTTGATGACTTGCTTGTTGTTTTTAAAAGTGACCAAAAGCTTCTGTGGGTCTCCATCATCCTGTCAACAAAACATTCATTTTAACACCTTAACAGCTATGGCAGTGTTAATTTCGATGTTGCCCATGTCAATTCGAGTATTATTGCTTTACGGTTTTGTGACAATGTGATACAATTTTTCAGTAGAAGCAATGCTACTCACAGGTATGGAAAAAGAGGGCTTTCAAATTAGCCTTAGGTTAGGTTGAAATGCAGCCCATTGGGTAATGTGTTCTAAAATTGGCACTTGTGAGGGCAGATATAGTTATTGTGTTAAAGTTAGCCGTTTTCACCCGATGAAATGGCTGCATATACTCCCACCAGCTAAGGTGGTTTAAGGAATGTTTTTATTGTCCCTGATATTTCTTTTCTATCTTGTATTAGGTTTCTTTCGGTCCTGGACATGCAGAAAAAAACACAGGCAAGTTTCTATCACAAATTCAATAGCAGATTTTGTTGTTACCATAGAAATGTTCTTCAGTGAGACTTTTTCTATGACCAGATGGAGGCTTGTGTTGCCATGAATATCTTGTGCGTTCACGTCAGCGTCACTTTCCAACAGAGCCTTGGTGCACTCGAATTGGCATTTCTCAATTGCCAGGTGTAGTGCAGTCTGTCCACCCACACTCTTGATATCTTTCCGGCACGTTTTCTGCTTAACAAAATGTAATATATCAAGTTAAAATAATAAAGTTAAGAAGTTGAACGAGTTACTTTTCTATCTTTTAAAATTTCCCCGCGTTGTTTTGAGGTTCTTTTCAAAATAAAAAGTACATTTATTTCAATGTTGTCCTTGTACAGTGTTTACAATAAGTTGAAATACAATATTACAGGTAAAGTTAATATCAAATTATTACACAAAGAACAACATTTCGGTTTTGGTAAAGCAAAAACGCTTTTGTACCCTAAGCTAGGGACAGACAATGGGACAGACATAAAAAAAGGACTACACCAGCATATGAGTGTGCATGCAGGTACAAAGACGTAGCAATTCGAAACAGATTAAACATTTAAGTTGTAAATATGCATCAAGAATTTTTATATTTTTATTTTTTTTATTTTTGAAGATTCAGTAAGACCTTTCCAGTAATTTACATCACGTTGAATAAGACTGTTTTTTTTACAAGGACGTTCGACTGTAACAAACATGGACATTTTGTTCTCGAAACACTTCGATTATTGCGTGAACGTATTATTATGTACTTATACGTACATTTACCTAAATATAAGTAGTCAATGTCCTTAATTCGTAACAGTTTTAGATTTGTTGGCAGTATGAACACAGTAGACAGCATTAGAAATGATGCGAACAGCTCCCTTTTGTAACAACAAAAGTTTGTCAAAATTTACTGAGGAACTACCCCAGTTTAGAACTGAATAGTTAAAATATGAGAGAACTAAAGAATTATAAAGGATAATGTTGCTTGGAACGAAGATTTTGTAAGCGATTCATTGTACCAACAGTTTTTGATAACTTGCTCAAGATATCACTTGTGTGTTTTTTTCCATGTAAGATGTTCATCCATTGACACACCAAGGAATTTGGTAATCGTGTCACGATTTAAAGTTATATCATTTAAAACAAATCGTTATCTGTCTACATATAAAAAAAATTCTCTTTTGAATTCACGATTTACTGACCAAAAATATCGTCCCAAGTCTGGTTAATATGGCATTTGTTCTTTACAATTGCGAAAAATGAGTTGCAATCAATTATGGACGGACCGGGAGCCAGTCTGCTTGCAAAGCGTATTGGCTTGGCCCCAAAACAAAACCCCCTTTTTCCCCAGAGGGTTGCAGACGTCCAATACAACGGAAACAGGAGGTTTTCTGGTAGGAATATAACATACAAGTTCAAGGTTTTACAGGGGAACAAAAATCAAATTTGTTGAAGATCATGAGAAACGTAACTTTATCGTGAACTCCACTAAATGCTCCACTTCGGATGTGAATATAAAAGAGGAATACAATTATTTAATCTAATCAATCGATATCCGAAGAAGGACAAAGAATTGTGTCGACGAATAAGGAAATGATGATAAAATTCTTCAAACTTTTTTTAAGTGGGAAATTGCAATTGGGTGGGAGGTGGTAAACACCCTTTGACACCTCTTGACACTATGCATGATAGAAAACTGTATAAGTCAGCATGTCAGCCGACATACATAATGATAGTATGTGTTTTTGGTTTTCAAATTTAAATCGAAATATAACTTTAGAGTGGCTAAGGTAGTACTTATTGTCCGCTTTAGTGATCCCCGGTTCATCTTCATAGGTGCAAAAAATGTCCATGATTTATTACGGATGTATCAGGCAAGATTTGATTACAATACCTCCTTAAGAAGGGCTGACAGTACTTGTACAAATCCATTAGATGCGGCAATATGAAGTGCCGTAAGATCTTCACTCCCAGTTGTATTGATCAACGAAGGATTGACCTTCAACATCTGGTCCACGGCACTACAGAAAAAGAAACCTAAATTATCACCACCATAATTTATGACATTTACAAAAGATACAACCCGGTAGATATGTATACAAAATGTAGAGTCAGTACCCTTCAAAATGCTTGTAATAATTTTAATTAATCCGAATTAAGCTCTTTTTTACCGTTTTCTTTGAATTCACGTCTATTTTTCTTTGCTGGCATTAACATCAGAAAAATAGACACATAACGCAAAATCATGTTTTAAAGCACACATTAACACGGTCAAGACTGACAAAAGGACTTACAAGCTGTTGTTCTTGAGGGCCGCATACTGTAAGCAGTTGAAATCTTCGTCGTTTTCCAATCGGAGGTCCGCATTTGGATGTTGTACCAGCAACTCGATTATTTTTTTGTCATCTTTCGCAATGTTCAAGACCGACACTTTTCCACCGTCCTGGACATAAGACAGGCTTAACAAAGTTAAGGCGAGATATTTTGCCTACTGAAATTGAACACTTCGAGAGAGCAACGGTCAACTATAACCAAATGAACATTTAGGGGCCCAGGGAGAACAGTTCTTAACTGATGGGGCTACCCTGGTAACTGATGGGGCTACCCTGGTAAAATAAAACGATAAATAAATTAAAAATAAATCGTACTGGAACAATGTGCACATTAACAATTCTCGGAATTATGAAAAGCAAATGAACATTAAAAATATCAGTATTCAGTGTATTAACTTTAACATGGACCTAAACAAGAAAGTCGCGTTCCCTGTGCTCTTGAACAAAATAATTTTTTTAAACAAATATTAATTTTTTTTTTTAACCAATCAATATCTTTATGGACGTCAAAAAAACCTGGCACAATTTTTTTTTTCTGGAGGGGCATAAACAGACCTGCTTGCAAACAGACTGAATCCCGGTATTCACTTTATCGATACGGGAACTATATTCTAAACATGAATGATACATTTCTTTCGGTCGATGTCAATAGTTCAAATAAGTGAAGTAAGTAGGTTAAAATTCCTGTTCAATGTGGGTTTCCTTCTTTTTGCACCACTCTGTAGTGCATGTACACATGCACGACAAAGAACGACGCACCAAACATGTATGACCACACGTCATTTTCAATATTGTTACCACTTTATTAGAAGCATGATTTTTGCAAAGGCATCTGTTGCTTGGGGAACAGTTGGACAAGTTCAACGTTAGACTGACAGAAGACAAAGCAATAAAAACAAACCTTCATATTTGCCGTTGACTTTTCAGGGTTTTTGAAAATCAAATCCACAATGAGGTGGAGACTTGTGTTGCCCTCTTTATCTTGGACGTTCACATCGGCACCGTTATCAAGTAGGATCTGCACACACTGGTAGTGACAAAATTCAACTGCTAGGTGTAATGCTGTGCGCCCATCAGTGCGTTTTGCATCTTTCCTGCAGTTGTCCTGATTCAAACATTATATATCTCAACTAATTACAAAAGAACAAGCTCTTAACAGTGAACAAGAGTGGAAAAACCTGCCAATTAACATCTACTATATAACAAAGTAATGTGTGCTCTTGCGGATTTTCCCACTATAAAACCTTTAATAAATTTGTACGGTCAACATAATAACTCGCACCTAAATGGGACAACATCCTAAATGACGTTTCAATCATTGGCAAAATTGGAAGCAACATTTAATGAAGCCTTACATGATGAAGAAGGGTGTTCACTGTGTCAAAAAAGCCACGAACTGCAGCGATATGAAGTGCCGTAGTACAGTCAATTGTTGTGCTGTTGATCAACGATGGATCGACTTCCAAAATCCTCTCCATCCCTCTGAAAAAAAAGGGAAAAAAAACCCACATACCCAGCCTGTACCACACGCCATATCTAAGAGATTTTTGAAATCCACTTTTCAGTTTACGTGAAACCTGATTGGTTTGAGAGGCAGTAACGAACAATTTTCTTACGATTTGTTCCCATAAAAAGCCGCATGAAGAAAACAGTTGAAGCTCTTGTTGTTTTTCATTTTGAGGTCCACTTTGGGGTGTTTCAACAACATTTGGATAGTTGACACGTTGCTTTGCAATCTGGCCGCAAAAATTTCAGTGTCTCCTTCAGCCGAATCCTGTTATAGAAATAAAAATATTGAGGGAAAGTATTTCTCAAGGAAATCTGTACTCATGTTTTGCCATTAATATCGTACGGTACCCAGTCTCGGAATAACAAGGAAAATTGATCCGCACTCGAAATAGCCATTTCAAATTGTTGAGATTCCCAATGCTTTGTTTCCTCCATTCGTAAAAAATATTTTTCTCAGAAGCTTATTCTTCCAAACTGTGCATTTCGTGAACATGACACTTTGCATAACATTAAACTTTATTCCAAGAGTTGAGACTCGCTTTGAAGTCATGACATCATCAAGCATTGAATTACAAAGGCTTTTGTGAAATCGGTAAAAACCTAGTAAAAATGAATTAGGTAAAAACGATTGAATCAAGCCAGTTTTAAAATTTCATTTGTGGTATTGTGGATTTGTTTTTGTTGATCGCTTTCTTATGATTACATTTCCCCCAATGTACTGTTTGCTCAAAGTTAGTCGAGTTTTAAAGCAAAAGAAAGTTATTTGGTCGTGACATAAAACAATGCGCGATTGTGTTTGGTCGAAGACGAACTAACCTGTCCTGCCGGTGTAGTACTCAGGCTTTCTTGCAATGATACTTGCATCATTAAACGATGAAGACCGGTGTTACCATCTTTGTCTTGGGCATTCACGTCAGCACCATTCTTTATCAGAGCGTCGGCGCACTCGAAGTGACACATTTGTATGGCTAAATGTAGCGGAGTCTCTTCCTTTAAGTTTTTCGGATCCTTCTTACACTTCTCCTATAATACAAATGACGGTTTTATTTGCAGTGAGCTACAATAGCAAAGTATCTTGACAGATCATTTCAGCTTTGTATCTGAGAGTTATCTATTTTAGTATCAAAGACTTAGTTTGTAAGTATAAGGCCAAAAAAAAAATATTCGGTCTCTGGTCAGACCAAAGTTCCGGAATTGACGCGGCCACGCGGCTTTTTTTTTTTTTTTTCTTCCAGCTTGGATTGTACAGACAAGGTGGGGTACTATTTTGCTTTTTTGGTGTCCTCGTGTACATTGGTGTCCTGCATAATTTGCCTTGGTGCTTTCGATCATTTGCCTTGGTGCAATTTCTCATTCCTTGGTGCTCTTTGGTAAAAAAAAAATTGAGCAGGTGCGGAAAAAGAGGGCGCTGTTGGAGCTACCGCGGAACATTTTGGAAAAAAAAAGATCGACGCGCATGATTAAAATCGACGCGCGCGCTGACCAGAGACCGACTTATTATTTTTTTTTTGGCCTAACGTACAACTTTCGCAAGTTATGTGCATTGTAGATTCCAGTATCAGATATGGTGAAATGAATCTATTCTCTTGGATGTTCAGTCTCAAATGTTGCTCAAATGAAAATGAGAACAAAACGAAATTGAGAACACTGTCGAATAATACACAGTATTATTCAAGTTCTCAAGTTCTTGTAGAACTCGTTACGATAATGTAGCTTTGTACCTGTTTAATCAGGGTCAAAACTATGTCTGTGTTGCCGCTAGAGGCTGTGATGTGTAGTGCTGTTAGCCCATCGGTCGCGATGGAATTGATCAAAGATGGTGCTTTTTCCAACACAGTCTGTACACCACTGAATGAGAGGAGTAAATAACAAAAGATACTAAAACATGAAAACATCATCAAAACGACATTTCTGGTTCTGGTTCAGGTTCTGGTTCATGTTGAGTCGGTAAAATTCACTCGAGAATGTCACACCAACTTTTTACGTGAGCCCAGTAATTAGAATTAATAAAGTAGTTAACCAGCAAAAAATAATTAGTAATAATATGTGTCTCTTCGTAAAAACGAAAATTTAAGTTTCCTACATTTTGGCCCTTTCTGTCTAATGTGTTTTCCATATGGAATGGGCATGCGTGTGTACGCGTGCGCAGCTGAGGTTTTGTACGCGTTCAAGGGGCCAAAATGTGTGTGTCTCTTCGTGAAAACGCAAAATGTAACCATCGAGATATCTGCCCCTTGCATCATTAATGTAATTTGGAAATTAAAATGTCAAAATGATCAAGTGAAATATTTTAAAACAAAATAGTGAGAAAAACAATCGAAATCGAAAAAAAAGGAAATTGTTGACATATGTGTCTCTTGGTTGCATGTCGTTTATGGAAATTTGTTGGTGCCCCTGGTATTTATTGTGTTAAGGTGAGGTGCTCTGCTCGTGAGATGGCAGCCAGCTCGTGTTTAATTTTGTAGAGCATTGATAGTCTTTGTATCTTTCTACGTTCGTTCAGGTCTCTCCACTTGAGGTGCTCCAGGATTCCAGTGACTGTTCCCTCTTCCATACTGTAATTCTTTGTGCAGACTCTTGCTGCCTGTCTTTGGGCTAGACTCTGTCAAGGGATTTGGCGTTGCACTCGGAATGTGGGTCCCACGCAGTGACAGCATACTCAAGTTATACAGACGCACCAAAGACAGATATGCCGTGGATTTCACATCTTCTGAGCATCTTCACATATTCCGCCTGATGACTTCGATGACTTTCTGGGTTTTGGCTGCAGCAAGCTGTGTTTGCTTATTTCAAGTAAGGGCGTTTTGGAGCTCTGGTAAGTTCCCTTCTGGCTGAACAGAAGGTACCCCAATCTTGGCCAGACTTAGTCTTCTTGACACAGTTGTGCCTCTGCTTTTTCCTGCACTGTCTATGCAGGGCTGTGCCAAACCAAGGAAGGTTGAACCTTGAGCTTGTCATACTGCTGGGAACAATCTTTTTTACATGGCTCCAAGACACAACTTTTAATGGCATCCTACTTCTGCTTGGCGCTGGAAGTAGTAAGCTGGTCGATGTAGGGGTGGACAATTGCTGGATGTGATCACTTATCGCCATCGTGTACGTCCGCCTTATCAACCAGGAATTTCTTCCGCTTAACTTTGCGCTCTCTGTTGGGTATCAGATCTAATTCTACTGAAACTGCATCATGATCGGATATACCAATAACAGTTACATTTTTTGTTAATGTTCGAGTTATAGGTGAATACCAAGTCAAGAATGTTGTCGCAGTCTCCTCTACGCCTGGTTGGTTCAGAAACAAGTTGATTGAGGTTATGGTATTCAGACAGTTTAATGAGTTGTTCGGTAGCTGATTTGTTTCCACTGCGGTTGCCTTCGAGTGTACCTGCGGACCAGTCTATGTTGGGCAGATTGAAATCTCACACAAGTAGTAGATTGTTACTGTTGGATTGATCTCCTAAGTTCAGGATGGTGTTGTTAATCACATTGATTCCAACACCTGATGTGTTGTCCTCGGATGTTCTGTAGAAGTTGCCTTTTTGTAGAAGTGTTTTTTTTTTTTGTGTTTTTCATGACCAAATCACGCCAAACAACTTCGCAATCAGAGTCCAGATCTTTACGATGAGTACAGGTAAGATCACTCCCAATGGCGTGGAAAACACCCCCCCCTTGAGAGTTGTTGTTGTCCTGTCTTTCCGGATCACCGTAAAGTTGGGCGGGAATATTTGTGCACTACTTATGCTGGAGTTCAGCCAATATTCTGTTCAACAGATCATGCATGGGTTATGCAGATCAATGCTAAATGTTCAGACAGTTGATAACTAGACGGCGGAGAAAGGGTTTCCTGGTTTGTTGTTAGTTGTTGGTTTACAGATTTGGTTGGGTAGCATCATGCGAGTCCCGAGAATCGTCACTTCGCAGCGATAAATGTTCGTCGGTACTGTTGTTATCAGCACAGTTGGGACAGAACCAAAGCTCGTCACTGTCGGTTAGAGGCTCATGGGTTGTCTAGTCAATATTAGTCTTGGGCGTACACGCTAGTGATCGATAGTGGACGGTGCATAGTGAGTCCTCTTATTTTTATGGCACAACAATAAAACCAGCGGGCCAACTCGCACTAACGTCTTGACCATTTCGTATCAGCGGTAACCAATCAGCCATCGAAAAATTGTTTCAATGCGTTGCCAGACGGTTGTAAACATTCGCGCTATACGTGCGGTGAGCAAGCATCATCGCTAATTATGCAACGCAGTGATACCCCCCGCGCGAGGGCGAGACCACTGCGGCAAATGGGAACTGCCGTTTTGTTCGAATAAGCCATTTGCGTGTTAAATTTGAATAAAATCTGGAACACTGACTAAATACAATGCTTTGCACGTTTTAACCTAGCATTCTCCCGACCAAAGAGACTATATCACGTGATTCGGGGCAAGCCTTATGCTAGCAACCCCCAGCTCCGGCATGGTCTGGTGTCTTTGTGCCATTCTCACCCATTGTGAACGATGTATTACGTAACTATGCAAGAGCTTGCCCCGAATCATGTGATTAGCAACAGTGTCTTTGGTCTGGAGAATTCACAGTTAAAATGTGCCAAGCATTCTGAGCAAGTCATTGTACCAGACGTTTTTCAAATGTAAATCCCAAAGGGTATAGGTTACACGCAAATGGCTTATTCAGACGGTGCTATTTACATAAAACAGCCACGCTCCCATTGCTACGAAATGACCAATACGTTAGTGAGAGACGTAAAGAATCAATTATGCAAGGGCACATTATTGCTAATATCGCTCTTGATCAATGACGTCTTGGGCCAAGACTATGTCAATATCAGCACAGCTGTCGTGTACCCCCAAATCGCAACCATCACATTGCACAGCAGCATCGAAGCCATCCACTGCGCATTTTTTTTTATATTTTAAGTTCACATGGGTGAAAGTTTCTGCAACATTTCCCCTCAATGGCACTCTGGATAAAAAAAATCTATGGTAGTTCTTGGTGCGTCACACAACAGTTTGCAATAATCCAAATTCGAAGAATAATTATGTTCCTAAAAATATATTAAATTGCACAATCTCCACCGTACTCCACAAGATTTTAAATGCATCGCGTCCCCAAATGCATTTGATAGGGAATTGTCTATTTAATGTCTGAAGTCTTACATAAAATATAATTTGGTGCAAAGTAATTGTTTTTCTACTCACATTATATGCCTGGTGCGCTTACGTACCCATAAAATGGTGTTGTTAAAGATACAGAGGTATTTGTAAGTGTTGTACACTTTCCATTAGTGAAGCTTGAATGTGATCGATTATTCGAAAATTCGATTTTCCTCATTGAGGTAAAAGGAATATCATGTGCGAAACGACATATATTTTGCTTACGAGATAGCTCACTAGCTGGTAATAGACAGAATCAGATGATGATTACAACTAGAAGCTTCAAAATCATGTGTTTCATCACCGGCACCATGAAGTAGCACTCCACATGTAAACCATGTTTTTTTTTCTGTTCTCAGTTTTTCAGTCTTTTTTTTACATTTATATACTGTATTCAACAAGGACCATACCATTGCATGAAGTTTCAAAGATTCAAGAGCTTACGCTAATTATCCATTGCATCTTTTGCGCTAAAGTGCCAATTTTTGTTTTCAGGAAGTAGTACGCAAGTTCCATTTACCATTGTAATGCATGGCGCAAACAGTGCTCAAATGCTAGCAAAAACGTTTTCACGAAGTAGTACTCTCCTTGTGTGAGCGCGCCCTCTGACCTCTGACAACGTAAGTAGCACTTACGTTGTGTTGTAATACATGTACATTGGCCTACTACTTCCTGAAAATAAAGATTCGTGGTTAAATTTCGCAGCTTTTTCGGTTTTACGAACAAGCAGTCACCTTTTTTGTTTGATCGCTTGTTGATTTATTATACAAACGGATCAAAACAGCAAGTTTAATAAATTCAATACAGCAAGTGTCCAAAACGAGAAACCCAACTGAAATAAACTGCAGTTTTGAAGGAAAGTGTTAGTCTAGAAGCGTTCAACTTTAGATGCCGTTTTCTCCGATTGCTCGTTGTTAGTGGTATGTACGTGCGTACTGGTTTCACTGACGTGTTTTTGTCCTAAGAATGTGATATTTGAGAGAAAAAAAACAGATATCTCATTTCTTTCATCTCCTTGAGACGGCTCACATTTTTCGAATATTCCGTTTAGCGAAATGTGATTCAGATATTCACTTGATTATCAACTACAGTCCGT
The DNA here is from genome assembly GCA_029964075.1 of Patiria pectinifera. Classification (NCBI taxonomy): domain Eukaryota; kingdom Metazoa; phylum Echinodermata; class Asteroidea; order Valvatida; family Asterinidae; genus Patiria; species Patiria pectinifera. The sequence goes on from CM057134.1 coordinate 14,964,422, forward strand.
ATAAAGCGCAAACATCTGATATAATGTCATTAGTTTATTATGTAAAAAACTTACAACCTATTTCCTAGGATCGCTGCCAGGTGTAAAATGTTGAAATTGTTTTTGTTTTGCCGTCCCAGATCAGCTTTTGGATGCTTTACCAACAATTTGATTATTGGTCTGTCATTCTTTAAAACGGCTGAAAAGACTGCATCTCCTTCTTCCTGTAAAAAAGATAATTGTGCAGTGACAAAAGTTATATTTCGTTAAAGGTTTGACGTTGTCAGATGCAGACGTAATAAGGATTACGCCTACAGTTTGAAAAATTGGCAATAATGCAGAAGATGCGTTTAATACCCGTTTCACATCGTAAAATAGATTTCTTTTCATTTCTATTTTCCTATTTATCAATACAAAAGTTATTAACTTTTAAATGAGCCATCGAATGAAAAAAATGCACCGACAGTAAGTTATTGAATTATTTATTCACAAAACAATAAATCGACTCTTGCGGGGCGGATTCACATGAGCATAATATGAAAGCCATTTTGTTCAAAGAATTGCACGCGCCCCAAATCGGTAAAAATTCATTAAAGCAAAATAAACATACGAATAATACTTTAGGATAAAAGGTATCCTATTTTGAATAGCCTGGAGTATGCACCTTCCGAAGAGAAGCTGATAAACCGTACTGAATTAGGATGGTGCATAGAAGCATGTTGAATGTGAACATTAACCTTCAGCAGGCGTTTAGGTAAACTCTGTGTAAACTGTGGGTGAACACAATCGCTTCTCAACGTGGCGAAATATTTACATAGATGAATACATACCCAATTCCACATTGTTGGCACTGCTCAAAGCCCTTAAAAAGTCTAAAGAGAAGCCATTAGGTGTATTCGTTTAGCGGCCCCCCTACCTACGCCACAATTGTGAACCTACATATCGAAAAAATGAACAAAAATACTGCCACTTGTTCCCAGGCTTTAAGAAAAAGCCAAATTACAGGACGAATGATTGCCTTGTGAAAACAGTCGGCTAGAGTTTCAAAAGTGGTGTAAGAGCCGGACAATACAAATCCTGTGAAAGTTGGCTGGAGTCTGGAGTTTGGTTCCTAAAAACACAGATCAAGGGTTCAAGAGGCAATTATCACGCTTTCTAGTTAGGTTCCAATATGAAATCCCTGGCCGGAGAATGAAAATATTTGACGAAAAATGATTGAGGAATTAACAGGTATTAAAAAAATTACGCACAGTACGTTATCACTAATTCTGTTAATTTAAGAATGTAAACAAAACCCACCTGGTTTGTTGGGCGGAGTTTTGCATCCAAGGTGGCTGTCATCATGCAAAGATGGAGACTAGTGTTACCTTCCTTATCTTGGGCGTTCACATCGGCACCGTGATTAAGCAAAATCTCTATGCATTCGTAATGCTTCTGGACAACAGCAAGATGCAGTGCCGTCACTCCGTTGTTGTTTTTGAGACCCTTTGAGCAGTTATCCTTGAAACCAAAACAAAAACAACCTTCACACAAAAGGTTTCCCCCGCAGAAGTTTTGTAAGGTATCGGCTCAAGTTTGATGTTATAATTTCTTATTCGGACCACGGAAATAACAGTGTGATGGAGCAGTTATAAACGTTTTGTTTAAAGCCGGTTAGGGGCGTGGTCGCCGATAAGGCCGGCGCTAAAGGTGCGAGCTATTATCGGTGACTATAGCCCCCTTAAACGTTTAAAATATTTAATAAGAAACATTTATTAGTTAAACATTTCATGAATATGAGATAATATCCGCCACGTATATCAGCACCATAAAGTCTCAACATGTTCAATGATCGTACTACTTTCAACACATTAAAAATCGGTGAACCATGTGGCTGTCGTCAAGTAAGTTACACTGTACTACAATGAAAGCAGGAATATTTCATGGCTTTGAAATGTTAATGCCTGCTTTCATTTTAAACAGTGATACTGCAACCTTTTTTTAGAACATTCAATTTCATTGTCCTTACCTTCTTTGCGAGGCTCGTTACCGTGTCTGTAAAGCCCTTGTTAGCAGCAATGTGTAGCGCAGTCATACCGTCATTTTGTGGCAGGTTGATCAACCACGGCACGACTTCCAAAATCTTCTCGATCGCACTACATTATTCCAATAAAAAATAATTCGAATACAACGACTGTAAATTTGGCATTATGTCTTATACTCTGTAGATGAACTACTTTGTTGCTGTTTATTCAAAATTCTGAATTTTTTTTTAACACTAAGTGTTATCATCAGTGGCGACTAACTAACACGGCTGCCCGATACCTAGATAAGCGAAGGGTTATACATGCATTTGCCACAAATGTCCATATCATAACAGAGACATTTTGAATACAAAAAAAGGTGAAATCAGTTAAGGCACGTATCGATTTGCATCTTGTATATTGCACTGTATGATTAAAGTACGTACGGCGTATTTCCTGAATGTGCAGCAAAATGCAAACAACTGAGTCCCTGGTTGTTTTTCAGTGTGAAGTCAGCACCCTCGCGTTCGAGTAACAGCTGGAAAATTACAGACGACACAGCCCCCTGGTTCTGTCAATTTAAAATAACAATGTCATTAAGTTGCTGACTGAAAGTTAATTCTTGCATTAGAGACTAAATTTACAATGACAAAGAGAACTAGAGCTATGCATGTTCGATGAACAGGACATAGGCTTTTCCGCATTTAAAAAAAACCCTCAAATGTCAAATCTTTGTATTAGTAAAAAATGTAAAAGGTTTATAAATTAATTTTAAAAAAAAGCTGATGACTTCATCTTGACTTCACTTCAGATTTTCCATACTATTAACATTATCTACCTATCCCCAAGTTTCAAGACAATCGGAAGAAAGAAAAAATCGGAACAAAAACAAAGGCTTTTCCGCAACTTTCAGGAAAAGCCAAAAAGCAAAAAAATATCTTAACGAAAACAAAGTGCCGAAACAGACAAAAATCAGAACAGAAACAATGCTTTTCCGCTTTCAAGCTAAAATTGTGTTTGTGGACAAACACAATTTGTTCCGGCTGTTTGAAATAACGGACGTCCGTTAGATTTTCATGTGCTAACACATCTATGTATAGGTAGACGTATTATTTCTGTTTGAACAATAAACAGAAAAAAAGTACTGCCTAACTGAAAAGAAAACTTGCAGAAAATCAAGGCATTTGGATCAATATAGTCGAATAAAACATACAAAGGCCTGTAAGAAAACCACAATGAAAATACATGTAAAATTCAATCAACCATAAATGGGTCAAAGTAAAGCAGTTACCTCCCCCTTTGGGGAATTAACTTTACGACGCCTCTGTGAGTCCAGACCAAAGAGGCCTTATGAGCTTACCATGCCCACCGAATGTGTAGAAAGTCTATGGCCACAAAATGCCTGTTTAATGTTACGTAACTTGACACATAATGACGTCATCGTGACGAATATCTTCTAGGAACAGATCTGGGTCGTTGTCTAAGTATAGGCCCAGTCTGCAGTCTGTCGGTCTTATGAAAAGCCCAAATGTATGGTCAGAAGAAATACGTGTACAAAACCTATGGAGAGGAGTCTGAATAATGAGAAAAGAAATCTTAACCAACGCAAGAGCTGTTTCGAAGCATGTACTCCTAAAAAAAGCTAATGAGTTGAAATCTCCACTGATATTTTCATTGTCAAATTTTTAGATTTATCTAGGATGCTGCCCCTGTTAAGAAACACTGAGCACTTACACTTCTTACCATGACTAAATGGAAGCAGGATTGGTCCCTTGAGTCCTGGGCGTTCACATCAGCACCGTTGTCAAGTAGAGCCTTGACGCATTCGGCGTGTTGTTTCTCTACGGCCAGAAGCAGTGCCGTCTTATCCTTCATGTATTTGAGTTCTTTTTCGCAATTGTTCTTTGCAAGGAGATATATATACATATATATATATTTATGTAACATTTTATTGTAACAGAAGCTCCGGACCCATTTTCTTCTTTCCAAAGAGTATAAAACCGGGATTTTAGGTGTTTTTGAGTAAAAGTCGGTCGTACTTTAAGCTAAAATGCTTTGCAAAATAATATCTACTTACCCGAAACTTTGCCAGATAAAAATAGCTTATCTTGAATCTCGACTAAAAATTGAATCTTTCCGATTGAATTAGTTTATCTCTAAATATCCCTAATTTTAGATCGGATGGTGGAGGGGGGGGGGGCAGTTTCACTCAGGTAAATTGAATATTCACTCTTGGAAAACAGGAGACTAATATCAGGGATTAAAAACTTTACAAAACTATTAAAATGTCTGTGTGTGTTTATCTTCATATAATGGAGCGGCATAGCTCAAATGTTTCCAAGAATTGTGCACTTTGTGATAAAAGCATGAACATTCGCAATTTGGCCCTTCGTGTCTCGAAGGAAATTATCATATATCCGGTTTGTTAGTATAAATTGCCAGACATCACAGTGTTCAGTTCCACTCTATGCTGATGACACCAAGCTTAACCTGGCCTTTTCACCTGGTGGTGATACCGCCACATCCTTCAACCAGATGCATGCCTGCCTCTGCCACGGAGGAGTCGCAATTTTCTACGTCTCAATGCCGAAAAAACCCCAGATTCTCATACTTAGATCTCGATTTGATCACTCGAATTTCATCTCACCACATCTCACCATCACTGACCACGGGTTGTCAGTCTCCAACTCTGCTCGAAACTGTGAGTTGTGTTCGACCGTCTGTTCAATATGGATTCACACATCTCAAATGTGTGCAGAAGCGCTAACTTTCACCTACGCAACATCACCAAGCAGAATCCGCAAGTCCCTGTCACAGGAAACAGCAGAAAATGCCATCCATGCTTTTGTTTCTTCACGTCTGGATTGTTGCAACGCCCTGCTCGTTGGCCTACCTGCTATGTTTATATCACGTTTGCAACGTGTCTTGAATAATACAGCTCGGGTCGTTGTGCAATGTGGAATATACGACCACATTTCACCTGTTTTGAGAGAACTACATTGGCTACCGGTATCCAAGGGGATCAGTTACAAGATCTGCCTCCTTGTGTTTAAACTCCTGCATGGTCGTACTCCTCGGTATCTCCGTGAGCTTATCTCCCTCACACAAACAGGTCGGGTTCTCAGATCGTCAGGCTCGTACTTGCTAGCAGAACCAAGAACTAGAACTGTCCGCTATGGTCAGCGTGCCTTCGCCAAGGCAGCACCTGCCATTTGGAATAAACTCCCTGCCACACTCCGTCAAACAACATCCCTGAACATCTTCAAAAGAGAACTAAAATCGCATCTACTTCACTAGTTATTTCTCTATGACTGGAGCTTGACGATTTTTGGGTGTAGGCGCCTTAATCGGGTTTCCGGATATGTGCGCTTTAATCATCACCGTCGTCATCATCGTCATCCCCGTCATCGTCGTCATCATCATTGTCATCATCATCATTATTATTATTATTATTCTGTTTTATTAAACATTCTGTTTGTAGCCAGAGGCTAAATTGTCACATTGCGTACAAAATCAGAAATACAAATTGTCTAAAACATTTACCATCATACATATGAATATCAGAATACAGTACATGAAAAAATGAGTTAAGATTTGCACATCGGAATATAAAAAAAGCGCACTCTACCAGAATAGTACATGATAAAAAGGGATTTTTTTTTAATTTAAGAATGCAGTACATGAATAAAATAGGATTTTGTATTATTTTATTTTTTTTTGATTATCAAATTCCAGTATGAATTGGAGTTAAGACTTGGAACTGTTGTTCAAAAGGTCAACAAAAATCGGATGAGGCTATTCTGATAACGTTTAGTCTTGCACATCATATCGTTTAGTCATGCACATCATCATTCGCTCGTTAATTGCCACACACTCACTGAAAGGGTGCTTTAAGTAGCGTTTTCAGATTGTCAATTCTTAATTATCAATTTTTGTTACCTTTTAGTCAATTATCACACTTTAATTACCAAAAATATTCCTTTTGAACTTTTCTGTATAACGATTAATTCTCCCGAATGCATTACTCATTGCTTTCCTTTTAACACAGACACCCCCACAGTGCCTATGCAACATGTAGTCCCTATAGTTTTAATACAGAGCAAATGACCTTCACAGCCCACACGCAAAAGTCACTGGTCAGTTTCTTAGTACAACCAAGTTACTTGATCATTGTTTTAAGGACTATTTCTCATTCATATAGTCATCTTTCTGAGATTCAAGGAAACAAAGATATGACTAAGTTCGCTTTAACCACTTCAATCAATTAATAAGGAAATGAAAGTGTGTTCAAGAGGTATTATAACACTTTGTTTAAAACCGTTGTGAGTCTGGATGGGTGATAATGACCCGAGGCGAAGCCGAGGGTAATCATCACCCATCCAGACTCACACCGACGAAACACATATGTATTCCCATTAATAAATACCATGTTGGTCAAATAAAAACAACAAATCTTTTTGGTCCAAAAATCAAAACAAGTCAAAAACTAGACGTTGTTAACTATTTTGTTCAACAATTTTACTTCATGTTTTACGAAACACCCCTCTGACTATAATATGGAATGCCCCTCAACAATTGCGTGCGCGTCGCGCATTCCACCTCCATGGTCACGTACACTGCGCGATGCCGTGCAAACGCAGCTGGGCTGGTGTAATGTGGATATCGGACTATGAAATAATGATTCACTGGTAGTATTGCGCATGCATACGTGGGGAATTTGAACGTTCAACCAATGAAACGTAAAAGGCACCGGATTTCATGGGAGTCCAAATTTCATGTGACACTGCGAAAGTGTTTAAGACCAGCTAGCCTTCTCTTTATCATCCGTTTAAGACCGGCCACGTGACGGGCTCTCGACCAATAGGAATGCTTACACTGTCCTGGGTATTTATGACTGTGTATTGAGATATTGTTGTGGAATAAACGGTTACGGTTAACACAGTCCTCAGCCAAAGAATTGTTTATCGACTTATCTATTCCCCAACAGGTGTTTATAAAATTAATTGATCTTGCATAAGTCACCAGAGGTCTAATATGAAAATGTTCACATATCTGAAAATTCATGTCTCGGCAAGAATACTGAAATCTTTGATATGGGTCAAAATAGAATACGTTAAAGGTCATTGGCCTCTGAAAGGTCACCAGGGGTGTGATAAGAAATGCTTCCATATCTAAACATTTTCTTCATGGTATGAATACCTGCATGGCATGCGAAGTTTCATGCTTTTGATCACAAAGTGCACAATTCTGTCACTATACCGCTCCACTATTATAGCCAGTAGAAACTGTAAAAGAAAATAAAACAGTGCTCACCGGATACAAAATCCACGCTTTCGATGCGTGCACCTCCATCAAGGGTTGTTTATGAAGATTAACCGTAACAACCCTGATGAAGGCTTCCTAATGATCTCGATGTATGGATGAGTAACAACGACCAAAAGGTCATCGGAGGCCACTGAAGGCTAGATACTAAAACTGAATTCGGATATAATGTAACAAAAAAAAGCTCTTACCTGTTTGACGAGTGTCAGCACTACATCCGTGCGGCCATTTATAGCGGCGATGTGAAGTGCTGTAAGCCCGTCACTTCTTGGGATGTTGATTAAATCTGGTGCCACCTTCAGAATCCTCTCCACGGCACTAACGGAAAAATATCAAAACATCACTGAGGGCATTTGTCATAACCTAGTGTTTGCTACCGTCGTTGACCTGGCCTGTTCTTTGTGTGACGAAAACTCCTTGATATGATTGAGTTTATTTGGCAAGCCACCCACAAAGTGCAAAGATGTGACGTAGTTATTCGAAGGACTGAAATGTAAACATAATTTAACTTTGCAACCCCACATTTTCCTAGAGGATCGATGTCACGATTTTCTAACTATGCTATCGCACTATAAAGCCAAGTTAGACATTTTGGTAAACATTTAGTCAAAGTGACTACTTTTTGACTTTTTGACATTTTGACTAATAGCTTTTAGACTAACCTGTTAATCCAATTGACTTATTTATAATTACATTAGTTTAAAATCAGGGTGCAATGACTAACCAAAATAAGTCACACTTTCGCAAAAGTGTTATTATTTCCTCAGTCGCTAGTACCTGATTTTGATCCATTTAACAATATGTGTATTTATTTAACCAAAACATAACTGTCAACCATTGATAAATGGCTTAAACTTTTGAGTGATCTAGTTAATGAAAATTTGTCGAATTTGAATGATTCATCTAAAGAGTCAAATGAGTCAAATTAATAGCCTTGCGATACCCTCATGCATGCGCATTATGACATTTACGGCCCCCTGCAGCGCGGTGCGCGCGGATATTCAAACCTCATCGGCCCGCTATTACGATTTGGAGTATCGATGCTTCATTTATCGTTTGTGGGGGATGTGTGGCCTAATGAATAAAGTTTGCCACTCATAATCAGAGGGCCAAGTGTTTGTGTCCAGTTGCTGTCGACATGTTGTGTCCCATTGGCAAGCCATTTGCTTGGAGAAACCTGCGATGGACTATCGTTTCATACAACTAAAAGTTAGACAAACACCGTCTTGACGGGTCGTGTTAGCAAATACATTTGACAAATGTGACTAATCATCGCTTTGAGTGACTAATTGTGAAAGCCACATGACTAAATGGTCATTCATTTGAAATATTGGATGATTTAGTGACAGGAATAACAACACAATGAATAACTAACTGTAAAAGTTACATGACTAACTGATAAGTCATTTGAGACGTCGGAGGATTTAGTCACAGGACTCACAAAAATAGTTTTTTGAGTCATCTAGCATGACTAACTTATATAAGTCAAAACGACTGACCTATTTACACGCGAGGATATAGAGCGACGTATACAAGAACCTTTTACAATCATGGTCATGTACCAGAACTGCAATTTTCGAATAATTTCGCCCGTTTCATAAAGGGATATTACGGCCTTAAATCCCCGAAAATTTGATGTTTTGGATTTTTTACTTATCATATATTTAAAGGTCTGGTTGAAAGAAAACAATCTAATTTCTTACCGGTCCATAGAAAAGAAAAAAACCCACGGTTGTATACATCTGACACGAAAGACATTTTGTGGCATACCTGTACGTATTTCAAGTCGTGTCTAATTAATGCAGGGTATACGTTTTGTGTGTGGCACTTTATGCATGTAGGCCTACCAATACACAAATGTTGTGTCTCAGAATGCGAGCTACTGTGTGGCTGGATTCACGACTCCCACTCACAGCTCTAGTTTTAATTTCATTCTCGGCCTATCTCGCAAGAAAACACAATACAAAACCGCCCAATTGTTAAAGGATAGTTGTGTGAACGTTGTGTAAACAACAGTTTACACAACAGGTTGCTAGGTTCATATAGTACACAACCGTTTGATTTTTACACAACCGAAATAACAGTGTATATATCTCTTAAAGTAAAGGTGTTTCCACTAATTCTAAGTATAGTATGAGGCAAAGAGTTATTTGCAGAAAAAAGTAAAAACATTTTCTTAAAAAAACCAAATCAAAATAAATGAAAATGCTTACAAACTGTTCCCACAACCGGCTGCGTAGTGCAAGCAGTTCATCTCTTGGCTGTCTTTCAGAGTGAGGTCAACTTTCTGATGACACACCAACAAATCTATTATTGGCTTGTTGCTCAATCGGATGGCGATGAAAAGTGGTGTATTTCCGCGACTGTCCTGTGGCAAAGAAATGGGATTGCAATCAAGTAATTCTTAGGCAAGCAGCACCACATTCTCAGATTGCGTCAACATTACTGTTTGTTTTCTCCTCACAGCAGGATAGTAAGCATTTTGTGGAAGGTCTCCTTTTGATGTGGGACCCGAGGCCAAGATATATAACACTCTGCTCAATTCAAGATCTTCTTTAATTTTAATCATCTCTCCAGGTGCGATTTCTGACGCATCTTGGTTTCAATTAAAGGGAGGAGCAAAGGCCTTAAATAGGAGGGTTTTTTTGGGAGGGGGGGGGGGCTCCTCCCTATAGAGGGATCGCACAACAACGAGTTTAGCGCCAATCTGCGAACTTTTGGGTTTGAAAACGAGGCTGGCTGTTAAGTTACTGATTCATAATCAATTGAAGGATTGGAAAGAGTTCCAAACCTGCATGTGCACAAACCCGATGAGACTTGTCTGAAAAATTCCAATCCAAGTGTTTACTCAGTACGCCTATGCTTCAATATTTTCCCTGCTACAAATTTGACTTTTTTGGGACATTTTTTCACTTCTGATGATAGGTCACTGCAGGGAAAAAAATAGTGATGTCCTAATTCTTCCCGTAGAATTGCATAGGCAAGTTTAGTTCTTTAGTAGTACAATGTACATGTACATGTATGTACAAAAATGGACATAATAAACATCTTTAATCCAGTAATCTTAATGTCTGGTATAAGGCCAAAAAGCCACAATTCTACTTCAGATAACAAAGCATTTGAAAACAGGGTATTGTAAAGATGTTTTTTTTAGGGGGGGGGGGATTTTGTATACGATCATTTGGAGGTGTCTGCGTTTAGATAAAAGGTGCATGTAATGATTGATGGTTTTCATGTTTTTCCCCCTCATTCCCCCCACCCCCTTCCCAAAACCAAAAAACAAAAACTATTAAAAAATAAAACAAATTAGGGTAGGGGCTATCAGAAGCAGAACTATTTTTTTTTGCCTAATGTTTAAACTCTACACTCCAAGAAAGAACAAATAGTCTCACTGATATTAAATTAAATACATACATCCATTGTTTACTTTATTTCAAATACATTTATCCAGCACTTTCTTGACTTTTATTAAAGTGAGAAAAGATACATCATAGTTTTTTAAGGGGTAGATTTGGTCATGCTTGGTTTACATTCAGTAACTGTCATATGTAATGCCTGGGAAATAAATATGAAATACAATGTAAAACATAACTTTCAATGTGCTTGGCCTGTTGACTGATTTTTGTAACTGTGTATTTTGATGTAAGCCCTTGAATCAAGCTTGCAAAACTTGCCAAGAAAATATTAGTTCACTCAAAGAGGTCAAGATAAGGATGTATATCCTCTCTCTCACCTTAAGTTTCATAAATGCATACGACTGAGTAATTTAACTACACATTTTTGTTTCTGATATTTTGATAGGGCTTTACATTGACACTATTTGATGAAAGTTTGATCCCCACACCAGTGTGCGATACCAGTTGATCACTTAGGTCTTATGTGTAATGATTACAAACTACATGTATAATGTATCAACATGAATGCCTCTTTAAAACTATGAATCATAATATTTGCAATGCAAAATATAAGAAAAAGAACCATCTCAGCCAATGCTGTGGGTGCTGAAATGTCTTGATAGAGTTATAACACTGTGAAGGTACCCGATATACTCATACTGCTACTTGTGACCAATATTTACTCCCCATTAAATGGGTCCAAGTAGAAACTATTACTTGCAAAAAAAACCCCACAATTTGAGAGACAATAGATTAGAATTGCTCAATAACCACTTTGATGTGAAGGCCAAAATAAACTTCTGCATTTTTTTTTATAAAGGATATTCGATAATGTTAATTCAAATGGTGTTCGTTGAGTGATTAAACCTGTATGTGTGTAAACAACAAAGTCGCACCACTCTGCTCCAGTTAATACCAGCTGACCCTGGGGCGCCGCACCCCTCCCCCGGCAGTGATCAACAGTTTCCCAAACACGGCTATTTTTTTCCACTTGTGAGATCCCTTCTGTCCCTGCCCCACCCCCACCCCCAGGACAACCTCACCCCCTCCTTCTCTGTAGTAACCTATCTGTCCACCTTGGTCGGTGACTGTACACAAAATGTACTAGGAACACCCCCCTCTCCGCCATGCCCAAATGCTTACCCACAACATAGGCAGCACCAGCCACTAGTTTAATTAGCCTTAAACGGTGTACAAATGTGGCCCCCAAAATTAATAGTTTTGCTTCCGGTTACCCTATCTACCCTATTTCGACAGCCCCTATTCTAATTTGAAAAATGAGGAAAACCCCGAAAATCATCAGTGACCTCCTTTTAGTACACTTGACTATACACCGACAACTCCATATGATCGTACACACAATAACATGCACCCCCCCCAAAAAAAAATCCCTACCTACCTACACCCTATTTCCAAATGCCATGTAAACGGAGGCAGAACAATTTTGTTTGTGGCCTAACAGTTTACTGCATACATACATCTCTGTCATCTGCGCCTTAGTTTTTAAGCCCTTGGTGCGCTTTGGTTTTTAAGCCCTTGGCCTTGCAAGAATCTCCACACCATTTAAGCCAAATCTGAAGGGCAGGCACAGAAACATCCCCTTTTGTTCCTGGAATGTCATTTGTTGTGAGATTAGCCATTGTTTAATGAATAATAAAAAGAAATCCATTGAGGTTATTATTAAAAACTGTTTTAAAATGACAAAGATGTCTGACTAGTAAAATTTCTTATGTGCATTATTCTAAATCAATTCACCGCTCTGGCTATATTTTTCATCATCATCATCATCATCATCAGTCTCCAAATCCAGCTATGGGACATTGAGCCACCCACGCCAACCGATCAGTCGAGATGAGCCACAGGGCAGGGGCTGTCAGTCTCAAGCTGCACCCAGGTATTTCGGGGGCAGCCGCATAGTCGTGACCAACCAGGATCAAGCTTGACTCCTGTAGATGCATCAACGGCCAGCTTGAGGGCGGCGTGTGCTGGGGTGTTGCTAGGGAGTCGACGAATGTGCCCGAAGATGGAGTGATGCTGTGAAGATATAATACAGCGAATATCCTCCAGCCTGGTTTTCTGAGAGATGGCCTCGTTGGTGAAGAAATCAGACCATCTCACCCCAAGTATGCGGCTATATTTCTACAATCGTTAAACATACATCTGCTTTATTTGTAAATATGAATATACGACTAGAGCCTCCATTTATTCACAAGTGCAACCCTGTAATTAATTGAAAATGGCACTCCTGTCTTTCCAATATTTTTCCAATCTATCCAAACCAACTGAGGAACCTAAGCTCATAACAAAACTACGAAACAATAATATTTCAGTATAAAATGTTCTTGTTTGAGGACCCTTGAAAATTGGTATAGTTTCTGAACTTCAGCCTACAGTGACCACGCGTAATCGTCAGGTTCCTCGAATCTGCCGACATGGCCGATATACATACACAAAAACCAGGCGTCGAAGAACGAAAAAATGGTGAACAATATTGGCATATCCTACAATAGTATGGCAGTGACATACTCGTATATTTATGCTATATCAACTTGGGATTTATTACATGCCAACACCACTAAAAATCTCAAGATTACAGGAAAGAAAAACGTACTTTTACGAGAGGGCCGACGGCCGACCTACCTGCCCGCAATGTGACGAATAGCGCGTGCAGAATGCGTGCCACAGACAGCCTCGGTTTCAATGCGGAAGTGCGCAGACTATGCTAATTCGAAATTCCTCTTTACTGATGATTCAATCTCAGTCCGTCTTTGAAAATCACGACAATGTTTTGCTTTTGCAATTGTTAAGGTAAACAAATTGCTTCGTTTAAATATCCGGAATGCCCCTCCTCCATCTTAGTCTATGTGCTAGACCGTGGCAAAGGCCATGGTCCATTACATATGAACAGATTCGCTGATGCAAGACAATCGCATCTTGACCTCTAGATTTTGACCGATCAGCGGGCGCTTTCTATCGGGTATTCGGTAATTCACCTTCGTACAAGTCTAGACATTGATAAAGAATAACCCCAACCTCGTCCCCATTGCTTACTTTATTTCCAACCTAGTTTCCAATAGCAAATCCTGGATAGGAAACTTTCTTCCTGTATCCTGATTCGATACCGCAATTGGCTAGTAATGGATTTTTATCGTGTACTTGGTGTTATTATTCACAACGTGCAGTACGTGTTTTCGCGATCATTTGTCCATGCCTTCTCGACAATGCTAATTTCCTTTTCCAATATGGTCATATTAATATGAAATATGATACTGCATGTTGTCTCGATAAAATCGTAACAGTTTAATTTTAAAAAATCGTGTTTTTGTAACTCACGCCGTGCTCGTGCTGCGACGAATTGACTCGTGTTTTTACCCCAGACACCGCATACAAAAACAAACGCTAATGTAACGCATATCCAGGCACCAGACTATTCCTCATTTGCATACGTGTTCAAAAATCTTGCACATGCAAATGATCCAATACCAGGGTGAGAGAGCAGGTAGTGATGGGTGCGTACTGTTCGACACCCTGGGTACGAGGTTGGAATAATCCCGCTTAACACAGCACAACAAAGGCTTTGGTCACGCGCTATGATGTTACGCGACACGTACGCGCGCGGCTGCTGTTGCATTACAAAACACTGGATTCGATTTGACCAATCACGGTTTCAGTTCTGATTTGGGAATGAAATGATTTAGTAAAGTCGACTCCGATTGGCTGTGGCGCGAGATCGCCTAAATCTGCATGCTTTGACATAATCAGACGTTAAAAAGGAGACTTGGCTCCGTGGATAACGGGCGATACTCACTCATAATGAAAAGTGTGAGACCCAAACGCACAAAAGATCAATATGTGTGAGACGGCTCCACAACTTGCTTAATTGACCTTGCGATTTGATTACCACATGCAACACGCTGGCCATCACCCACGCAGACACTGTTAGGATCCTCCATTCTCAATATTAGGTACATGATACAAACTGAGGGACAAGTTCGTCCGCATACACCCCCAAAGCTGCCTTTGTATTTTTGGGCATTTCAACGATCCGTTCACATATATTTTGCCACAAACCACGAGTGTTCAAACACATAAAGTATACATAAAATTATATTGCAAAATGAACAAGAACAAAAAACTATACTAAGATATATAAACAGTTAATAAAAAAAATAAAAAATTCAGTGCCAATGGCAAGTTGGTTCATAAAGCTTCGACAAGTCCATGAACATGTCACAAAAGTGAAAATGGAGGCCTGTAAAAAACACGTCAAACTTAAACGAAATCAGTGGTCGTTATGCGCATGTACATACTACATGATAATTCGCGGCAGCATGGTGATTCTCTTAATACCCCCGAGTCAGTGGAACGGCCCTACAAAACAATGCGGGCTTAGGTCACGTGCACTCACAAGACTGACCTCTGCAACAAATCCAGTCATTGGGGGGGGGGGAACTTTGACGAAAAAATTATCAGTGGTTTTTAAACCAATACAATTGAGCCTTATATGAATGGAAAGAGAACTTTATCTTCTTTACAAAACCGCTACCCCCAGTGTGCTGCGATATTGGGTTCTTGGGATACGTTGAGATAAACAACCAAAGGTCTGTCACAAACGGTCATTTTCTGTTCAGCTCCATAGGCAAATTGCCTCATTCCCCATATATTCAAGAAAACAATGATCAGTGGTTGTTCTGCTTTTCTTGCTTTCTTGACTTAAAGTCAGAAGAATGAATTATATTTCTGCGACCGTCCGTTTTGAAGATACAAGGAAGTTAGTGTAAAATACCTCCGTCTGGTTTGTGGGAACAAACGGCAATTAATCGACCTACCTTGAAATTGATATTACACGCTTCTGGCCAGCGTTCAAGCAGTATTTCGACGCACTTCTGTTGGTCATGTAGAGTAGCTAAGTACAGTGGAGTGAAGGACATCTTGTTTGATGCATTTATCTTGCTGCCAGCTTCCAAAAGATACCTCACTACTTTTGGTTCATTTCTGTCAAAAGAGACCAATAAAGTATTGTTCGTATAAGCGAATGCGATTAATTAAATCTGTTCAATATAAACCTATTTAACAATGCTCACCCATCTACTGCAGACGCTAGTGGCGTTTGTCCCTCTTTATCTTGTCTTTCTAGTGGGGCGCCATTGGTAACTAAGGCGTCGACGGCACCCACGTGACCACCATAAGCGGCTGTGTGTAGTGGAGTTTGTCCTTGCTTGTTCTGAAACTTGACCTGCAACATGTTATATGTCACAATATTACGTTGGCGGTTTCTTAAACCACAAATTTTATTTATTCATTTTGGTCTAGTCATTTTCGGTGTCCTTGAATAATTGTCTTGTATTTGATTGATGGTTGGACAAAAATAGAGCACCCGCAGCCTATACACTACTATTCACTTCATAATCTATGAATACAAAGACGTCACGCTCACGGTCCACGGAAGCGACATAAACTCAACTCGTTGGCCACAACTACAAAATGATAATATGGCAAAGGACATGAATATACATATTGATTGATATACAATCAATATGTTATCACTGATTACCAATTCAGGATGCCGGCTAACAATTTCTTGCACTTTCATGGTGTTTCCTATGGCTGATGCGTTACACAATTCCTCGCCATAAGGTATAATTGCGCCGGAATCTTGCAGGAGATCTGGTGGGGTAGACAATTGAAGGAAAAAAATCCTTTCAGATATTTGTAAGAAAATTAGTTTTCAAACTTCAATCAAAAGTGTGTCTGTATGCAGTTTTTGAACGTCTTCTGTCGAACAGCATCAGCTTGTAAATTTTGCAATTGGACCCCCTGCAAAGTTACCAAACTTCTCATAGTAATTGACATATCGCTGTTTGCGAGTTAGCCACGCCCCTTAGACAACCCTACGGGATTGTGTACGTTAACATAAATTTTGTTTGTGTCATATATGGTGTGTTCCGCATCCATGAGTTTATCATATAATTGGATAATATTTTACAAGCTGCGTCGACGCAATTCTACCGCGATTCTACCTCGATAGGTCAATCTGGCCATGAGAGATTTTTTTTCTGTTTACAGACAAGCTATAGTTTGTTGGAATTCCAGGCATACTCTTTTTCCTCGTGGGGTGAGATTATCTGTGAGCACTAGAACATGGTCTAATCTTACCGGGATATTTAAATTTGGTTTCCTTGCCAGTCCGACCGTCAGGGCGATGGTACTCATACTGCATCTCAGTCGGCCACTCGCGAGGTACAGCTGGCCGGACGACAGTTGTCTGAGAATCACCTGTATAAAAAAAGATTTCTTTTCGGTTATAAGGAAGACTAAAATAATTTTAACAACCGGCAAAACCAAAATTGATATTTTGATATGATATAGTGCGTGTTTACTGAAAAAATCCAAACAATTTAATAAATCCAACAAACAAAAAACACACAAACAAACAAACAAACACCCCAACTTACCAAAAGAAAACCCCACTTATTAAATTCGTATCACAGTAACAGTCCACTATGGCTTGAGGTATATAATTGAACCGCTAGTGTGATCTGACACTCCAAAATGACTTTCCCCACATTTTATGCAGTTTTGAAATGGACAAAAATATAGATCCTGAAATCCTTACCGATGGAATATTGTGGTGAATTTCATACATGCAGTAACGATGGCCAATAAAATGTCTTCAGATTTAAGCTTGCGTATTTTTTGTTCAGCTGATAAAACAAAATAAATTACCATATTTAAATTGTGTGTCCAAACAATCACCCAAAATGATAGGACAATTGACCAAGTGGAGTGAAGGTTGGTTCGTGTTGCTACCGTCACTACCAGATGTGGATGGCTCAGATGCATCCGTAGTCTGTGTGGAGGGAGTATCATCACTTGGCTCCGGCCTATCGTGATCTCTGGGCGTGGTGGGAGCATGATCAGGCTCCCCTTCTATAATTAAGGTAAATTCTAATCTTTATGCATGACAAAAACAAATCCACGAGAACGGATGGTTTAAATATTGACAACGGGAACATAATGAGTATTCCAATCATAACAATCATGCAATTGCATCGGTATCAATGATTCCGTCTATTTGCAATTCAACAGTTATTCATATATGCGTGTGTTATTATTACCCATTCCTATTGGTCGAGGGCACGTTATGTTTTAAATCACAGATTAAACACATTTGAGAAATCTTTAAACCAGCAAATAGTAAACATGACCCCTTAATCAGGAAAAACATACCAATGCTTGCTTTTGTCTAGTCATTACAAAAAGAACCATTTTTCCCCAAGGTCTGCAGGTTTTGCATTTGCGGAAAAAAAAAATGTATGTGCTACAGAAATTTAACTTACACTTCTCATGCATGCGTTCATGCCCTGGACTGCATGCAATATTTTCTAACGAATCATGCCCTTTTTCAACGGTGGTCGCAAACACACTTCTTTTCCATATGTTTTACAAGAAATTGAACGTTAGTCATGTGACTAATGCGGTTAGTCATCATTTTGAATTGAATGACTGACTGCAAAAGTCAGATGACTAACGTTTAGTCGCGGTAACGTTTAGGCGCTGTTTTGTTTAATCAGAAGATTAAATTAATTTTAGTAATTTTGACTAATATCTGACAAATCATGTGATTAATGTAATTAGTCATCATTTTGAGTGACTAACTGCAAAAGTCGGACGACTAACTTTTAGTCATTTTAGACGCCTTTTGGTTTAAGCAGAAGGCTTATTAATATTAGGCATTTTGACTAATATTTGACTTATTAATGTTAGTCATCTGGCCTGTCTCACTAATGTTCATTAGTTATATCAGACGTAGGGTAGGACCAAAGATCTTATAGCGCCGAAGGCGCAAGATGGGGAACTCCATAGAAATAGCGAAATCATCATGGACGCCATTCCAGTAAGCAAACCATTGTGCAAACAATGGCTTGCACAATGGTTTGCTTGCTCGAATGGCGTCCATGGTAGCAGACCAGTAAATAAACTTCCATAGACCCCAATGGTAAATGCTCCCACTTCAAAAATTCGGGGAAATACTCACAACTCTCCAAGGTGTTCGAGACACACATCAAATTAAAGCTTATTTCATCATCTTTCAATTTCTGTTCAATTTACGGGGGGTCAACTGATGACTTTTGGGAGAAATTTCCATCTGAAGACGATCACCCCTGAAAATAGTCCTGAAGCCCATCGCCATTTTGAAAAACGATGCCTACACTCCATTGCAAAGTAGAGCGCTTTTAGGGTCCAAATTACATCAAAATTACACAGAACTGCAAGCTCCAAGTCCTGTGCACGGTTTCCATCCATATTTTTAACAAACCCTCAAGTTCATGGCCCACAGCATGCTCAAATACCGAAGATTTTGAGGGCATGCAAATCGTGATTTGGCCGGCGCAGGCAATTTCGGACCGATTTACTGGTCTGCACCCTATAGAGAAGCGAGGTTTTGAAAAATTTCTCCAAACCACTTGTACGGCACGAGGAAGGATGGATGACTCATATTTCATCAAAAAATTGCGAGAAAAAAATCTCTGACTGCGATTTCTGGCCTGAAAACAAGCCCTCTGTTTGCGGCTACCTTACTGTAGGGCGCCCCCAACGGGCGTTAATCGAGGTTTTGCTCCTTCCGACCCCAAATTACCCCCCCCCCCCCCTTGTTCGCTCGAAATTGCTGTGATCGGAGGACGGTCCATCGGCCTTATTCAGATTTTGGGCGCATTTGTTGCGGAACCGCCATTGGTGACCCCTTTTGAAACGCTGCCCCCCCCCCCCAGGTTCCGCCCCCCTGAAAAAAACCACTCCGCAAACATTTTGACAACAAACGGTGGAAGACGCCATTTTGAAACTACATAGAGAAGCGAGGTTTTGAAAAATTTCTCCAAACCACTTGTACGGCACGAGGAAGGATGGATGACTCATATTTCATCAAAAAATTGCGAGAAAAAAAATCTCTGACTGCGATTTCTGGCCTGAAAACAAGCCCTCTGTTTGCGGCTACCTTACTGTAGGGCGCCCCCAACGGGTGTTAATCGAGTTTTTGCTCCTTCCGACCCCAAATTCGCTCGAAATTGCTGTGATCGGAGGACGGTCCATCGGCCTTATTCAGATTTTGGGCGCATTTGTCGCGGAACCGCCATTGGTGACCCCTTTTGAAACGCTGCCCCCCCCCCAGGTTCCGCCCCCCTGAACAAAACCACTCCACAAACATTTTGACAACAAACGGTGGAAGGCGCCATTTTGAAACTTTTGTAGCAGACCAGTAAATAAACTTCCATAGACCCCAATGGTAAATGCTCCCACTTCAAAAATTCGGGAAAAATACTCACAACTCTTCAAGGTGTTCGAGACACACATCAAATTAAAGCTTATTTCATCATCTTTCAATTTCTGTTCAATTTACGGGGGGTCAACTGATGACTTTTAGGAGAAATTTCCATCTGAAGACGATCACCCCTGAAAATAGTCCTGAAGCCCATCGCTATTTTGAAAAACGATGCCTACACTCCATTGCAAAGTAGAGCGCTTTTAGGGTCCAAATTACATCAAAATTACACAGAACTGCAAGCTCCAAGTCCTGTGCACGGTTTCCATCCATATTTTTAACAAACCCTCAAGTTCATGGCCCACAGCATGCTCAAATACCGAAGATTTTGAGGGCATGCAAATCGTGATTTGGCCGGCGCAGGCAATTTCGGACCGATTTACTGGTCTGCACCCCCATGCCGATTTCGCAATTTCTATGGAGTTCCCCATCTTGCGCCTTCGGCGCTATAAGATCTTTGGGTAGGACTAACATTTATTAGCCAACATGACTAACTAATTTTTACAGTGTAACAGGGGAAGAAGTAAAATTTAAAGAATATGTAAAATGAAAGATCTCACCATCCATGGTCAACGCGTACAGTTGATATCACAGCTTGGAAGTGGTCAACCTGTGAAAGAAAAGAATACAAATAACTTTCATCTTACATTGCAATGAAAAATGGTATTGAGGTAAGGGGCGGGGGCGGGGGAATTTTTCTCCCAAACGAGATCGGGCAAAGCCCGGAAAAGCAAACAACATAAAAAAATACAAATGGAGATAAAAAAAAGAAAAAAAGAAATGTTCAGTCATATTTGCAATTAATTGAATACACATTTAACAAAAAGGGCGTCTGCAGGGGTGTCAATGGGAGTGGGGTGGGCAAATGTCCCCCCCCCCGCCCACCCTCGAAAAATTATAAATTGAGTTCAAGCTAGAGAAAGTACAAGAATTTTGGGGATTGTTATTTGCGCTCTTCCCCCTTTAGAAACAATCCTGACGACGCCAATGGACACATGATACCCGAGGCAAAGCTCAGGATTACATATCTCCCGAGGATGTTAAAAACAATCACACAATTATTCAGCTGCCTATTTTTTTTTTAATATTTCGAAAATAAGTCTAAGCATAATAATAAATTAAAGTTGAGCCTTTCCGTCGAACCTAAAATACGGTGTTCACTTCTGAAAAAGCTGCTGACCATGTCTGTATATTATGTAGGAATATGGAAAAAGCGACATGAATAGTCTCTTTCAACTTTAGAGTGCCTCTTTAAGCGACTGAGCTCTCTATCCGTGCAGAGCCTCATCACCACGCGCAAGCTGGACGTACACGCGCACTTCATAAGTAATTATGCCCTAGAAATATGTCTATTTATGTCGTCTTTCCCGTGCTTTAGCACATGAATTTGTCTTGATGATCTTCTCATATGAAGGTTTATAGTAAATACTGTATCTTTCATGTCCTAGCTAATGAATGAGAATACTTGTATACTTGCGATGCATACCCGGTGCACGGTGACTTACATGTAGCAAAGTAGGCAACTTATCAGCTGTTAAGTGAGTTGCATGGACAATTATAACAACAATGTAGGCCTATATTTTATTGAGATATTGTAGCGTTGGCCTACATTGACATTTTCTCATCCCATGGATTACGGACTATTTGTGTAATAACTCATTAATTATTCTCCACTAACGAAGACATTGCCAATCGGAAGTTTTAAATATTATTTAAATATGAAGCATACGTCGTACTATTTTAATAAAATGGTTGTGTATTTGCAGGATTTTCCACAATAAATTCAATTTCAAATAAAAGAGAGGGTCGCAGTCAAGTTGTGTGTCTACATTACTCCTCCTTACCCCTGGATGATTCTAGGAACCTCTTGTTGCTCAGGCCTCAGCACACCAGTTACCACCATCGTGGTTTACTACAATTATATAAGACGTACGAGATGCTCATCTGTTTATTTAAATCATTTTCTTAACCGTTTTTGATCACATTGATTAAATGGAAATAATTAGGAATGAATGAATGAATAAATACATTGCCTGAGCATCAGTTGGTTTAAGTATATGGACAAAACGAATACATAACAAAAGGGCACATGACTTTTACCCTTTACATTTGTTAACGTTATTTTGAATTTTCATATATTTAGTTTACATACAATTGCTATTGTTGCGGTTTTGCCCTTAAGTCAATGAACTCTTGAATCGCCGGGGCTACTGAGTGACCCGGATGTCGTCCCGCACGCGCGTGAATGTGGCCAGGGACTTGATCCGTTTGAACGAGGACTCTTGAGAAACTTTACACCGGAGAGGATTATTCTACTTCATGCTTAGAGCTAGCTGATATATTTCCCCACTCCAACTTATTTCTTCCGCGCAATATTTACAAGAATTAGCACAAATATATCACCTTACATGTGGTACTAAAATTCAGTCAAAACACAATGCAATGTGTACAATCTACAGCTAGTATATGCAAGGTAACGCTACAATCAGGTTACAATTACGTTCTACTCAGATAACTCTTTAGCTTGCAAACTTTTAGCTCCAACTGCGAATTGCCAACACTGCTTCAAACACACTGTCTCAGACCATCTCGAAAAATTGGCTGACTGGAACTGCCCCCTAATAGTAATACCACCGAGCGCTGCCCCATTATATCGGAGTTTGTCTTGTTCCGTTATAGATTGGCTACACTACTTTGTGCAAACAGACAATATGGCTTCAGCTAACCCCTGTTTTGGCAATTCCCTACACACAGAATTAAGTCACAAAACTAAGAATTTTGCCATACCCATTTCTTCTGTTCCCCACATTATTTAATTAGCAGTTTCACTGACAGCTCCACGTGTTATTTTGTTTACTTATTGATGCGCTTGACGTCCCTCCCCCCCCCCCCAAACTCCCTGTTCTAACCCAGCCGACTACTTGTTATGAAGACCTACTCCAACCGAGTTGTTTACACATTGAACCATTACATTGAACCATTACCATGCAGGTTCACCCTGCCCTTCCCATGTGGTTCAAAAGTTCACTAGATCCACTTTCGCTACGCTATCATACGGCACATGTCATCTGTGTCATTCAAATGAATTGCACTCGCACAAACACAAAAGGGCCTGAACAGTATCACAAACACGTCATTCACAAACAAGGTAAATAGACAACCACAATATTGAGGTATAAAAGGGCAAATATCCATCATATCTGATGAAACTTTCGACACCGTGCTATATGACCTAGATGACATTCGAATTCCACACGGTCCTACTGTGATGTAGCATGACTTACAGGGTTACAACAACCTGATGTTTAATATACATGTAGTAAAATTTGCACTGGGTCTCTACAGTCGTAATTCTTGCAAGGGCGTAACAACTATGTCCCCATTACTTAAAAAAAACCCAGGATTTCTTTGTATCTTTCAGCAACATTTCCAGCATATTGCCAAAATGTACCTCGCGGTCTTTCATTATCATAAACATTTTGTGTGTGTGTGTAAATTTTGTCGTGCATGGCACTGGCAACAAGCACTCTCAAAAACAATTTAGGTTTGTGAATGGCATAAACGCTTACCGGTACCACAAATTCAAACAAAGTAACCTTTAAATTTTAATAATGCAAGGGAAAACAAGCGCACACAACAGGAGGACAAAATGTGTGAAATGACATGTACTAAAGCACTGTCCCACTGGGCAGTCTTCCAAGGATAGTTGCACGTCTTTTTCTAATAGCAATATGTCATTGTGGAAAACGTATAATTGTGGAGAAATCAATGTTGAACATTTCAGATTGCCGTGTTTAACACTGATGTCTGTTTTATGGCGACCACTTGAAGAGTAAATTAGCTTTATAAGTACCAGGAACATTGTTGGTCCTATAACGTCCATATTCAATGCGTAGTTTGTGAGCTTTTACGTTTAATTTAAACTGCGGAACAACATGAAAATTATATCCTTACGGTTTATAACTAAGATCAGGCGTTGCAATCGATGACTATACTCTAATATTATTCTAGGTAGTGACACAGTAAGGTTATAATTGTACGCTTCAGAACGGAACAAGAAAATATTATGGGAAACAGAAATGGACAATTCTGGCTGACGCGGTTATTGCGTGCGCACGGCCATGGGAATCCCTGTCTGTGACGTACACATCAAACCAGACTGGTTCTCGCAGCATTTTTTTGCAGCATACATCGTATTTTAACCAATCACATCACGCACCCTAACATGAATATAAATCACTCTGTGTGGATGGAAGACACTTAGGTTCTCGAAGTGTACTGTTTTCCCTTTATTTAAACTTATCCCAACCAACAAAAAATATATTTGATGAAAACGGGCATGGGCTCGAACTACAGATTTTGAGATCCATAGTTAATTCCACTATCCACTAGACCACCGTGGCAGCTGAACGAATAAAGCCGTTCTTTGAAATGCTTTAATGTACATGCATGACTGCGTGATAACAATGGTGTCATGTAATTATTATTTCATATGAATAAACATTGAACTAGCTGAATTATCATGATCCATGGACGAGGTGTGCTGCAAATAAAAACACCGCTTCCCGCGCCAAATGGTTAGATGGCAAAGAGCTGTGTGACAGAGTCAATCTGGCAATCTGGCTGGATATTATTTCAATTATCTTTCTGCTTTCAGTGGTTCATTGTTGTTGCAGTATATAACAGTTAGACGATGAGAAAGCTGTATGCGCAAATAGTTTCAAAAAGCTACATGTTGGGTTTATAATTTGAAGAGAAGACCCTACTCTGAAGATTATATTCCTAAAGTTACATCACAGTTGTGAGGAAAATCATAAAACATTAAAAAAAAAAACATTAAAATAAATTGTTATTTGTTTAAAAAGAAAAGAAAAAAGGAATGGACATTTGCTACAAAATATGCTCTAATGTAATACTCATTTCACAGACCTTCAACACGAAAAATTAAAAGATGGATTGTGTGTTCAATTGGATTTGACAATGCTTTTTGTTTTAGGGGCCATTCAGAATTTTCAATGTTTTAACATTTCGACTTTTTTCCAAATTATTTTCACCCACCCACCCACCCCTAATTTCGATTAATAAAAAACTGAACATGTACATGTACATGCACTTGCATGTACATATACTTGAACATGAACATGTATACCCCTGTACATGTGTGTCAGTGACTGCGTGAAGTTGTCGGTCTTCCTCTTTTGCACTGGTGACCTTCAGTTTTCTTGTGTTTTGCCAGCTGATATGCTGTTGGGAATGACAGATTGCAGTTTTGGAAGCCACAAAGATGACCGTGGTTTTGTCGTTTTCTGGATGAGGTGGATGATATGTGACATACGAGGTTGTGCCTGTCACGTGAGGTAGCTGAGAAAAACATTCGCTCGTACCCCCCCCCCCGCGCCCTGTTTGCAGGGCGTAGGGTACGAGCGAAAGAAAAACATCAGGTTTGGGCAGACATCACATCACAGGCTGCGGTCCTCGTAGTCTTGGAGTCCAGTGGTTGAATAGTCCAGTTTTTATAGCGATTGGTATTCGACGCCCGCGGCGTGTTATAGAGCCGATCTAGTACACCTGGTACCCTGCTGCCTCTGCACGGCCTAACCGCTGCAAACGCCCGGCGTCCAAGTCTACTGAAAAACCACCTCCCTCTCATGCAACTGTGGGTCTATATACACGTACATGACGTACATGTACAGTACATATACAGGGGATGAAGTTGAAAAAGAAACACGCCTCGCGATATCGGAACGCTTGCGCGTAGTTCAGGCAAGTCAAAAGATCTATCTTTCTTTTTTTTTTTTTTTTTTTTTAAATCTTTTTCAATGGAAAGTGAATTTCGATTTTCAATTATTTAGTTTGACCCACCCACCCACAATTTGGAAAAAGATCGAAATTTTAAACATTGAAC
The DNA here is from genome assembly GCA_029964075.1 of Patiria pectinifera. NCBI lineage: Eukaryota > Metazoa > Echinodermata > Asteroidea > Valvatida > Asterinidae > Patiria > Patiria pectinifera. Next base: position 14,990,348 of record CM057134.1, read on the forward strand.
ATTTTGAATGGCCCCCGTTTAGCATAGTTTTGAAATTTAGGGAATAAAATGCAACAGTATGATGTCCGTATTTTGGTCGTTGGGTTAACGAGGTGGCCCACTTTTTCAAGGACCTGCCCATTAAAATTCAGAAGTTTACGCTTGTATTTTTTTTTAATTTCACGAATAAAATGCATTCCCTTTAATATGCTTGTTCTGAAAGATAGCATAGCTGTGCAATATCAAATGCTTAATGCATAAAAGTAATTGCTGTTATGCCCTTATGAAAAAAAAGGAAAAACAGCTCAAGTCCATGCCAATCGAAAAAGACATTCCTACCCCTATTTTATAGTTTATTATAGTTTTGAAAGTTACAGGAAATCAAATGCAATTACATGTATGATGTCCGTATTTGGTTCGTCGGGTTATTTATTGAGTGATATTTGACACGTTCTAAAGCATTTGTTTCTGACACAGATTAATTAAGATGGCTTTATTTTATGTTAAACAATACAAGTTGTCTGACAAATGGTTCTTTCAAAATGGAAGGGAAAAAGGAACCTCCCCAGTGGGCACACGACGTTATTTCAACGTTGAATGTTGGTTGAAATGACGTCACGACGTCGAAATACCGTAAAACATGATTATGATTTTGCTTAGACGTACCTGAAGTTTATTCGAAGCACTTTACTTATTAATTGCAACCAATTTCTCCCCAAAACGATAAACAAATATTGACACATCACTGGGGTCGGGGACACTGGCATGCATGGTCACTGATGATACCGGCGTCCGGTACGTGTGGGAACCAGCAACTAAACATGTAGGCATAGATGTCGACCGCATGCATCCCGGCGCTTGGAACAGTGTATTGCTTAGCTGTACTAAAAACGGGTTCAATGGGAAAAGTTTTGACAGAAATCCTGAGAAATAATCCTCCATTGGCGTTTTGAACTGTACAGTATGATGGACGTGTGATCGTGACTTAAACTTTCCAAGACGATATTGTTAACCATGAATAAATGTGGCTCAATTACTGGATTTCCTTTGTATTGAAAAGTTGTTTCTGAGGAAATAGAAATTGCAATTTTTCTCACTTGGCAGACCTTATGGACATGAAATGCATGATGATGAAATGTACTTAAGCCTACCTGGTTAAAAAAAATAATAACCAGGAAAAATATAATTCGATTTTCTGTACTGTAGATTTTAAGTTTTCATGTAATTTTCAGGCTAAAAAGTAAAATGGATCGTCCAAAAGTGATTGTAGAATGCAGTATTTTTTCTCGAGGTCAATTACTTCCATACTGGATTTCTTCGTACAGCTACACAGCGGTGATAGGTCATGGGTCATGTACATTATACCGTTTTATTCCCCCTGATTGTTAAACCAGGTGGGTTATCTTCCATAGGGAATAGTCCTATCAAGTGGAGGATAAACACTCCCGATTTCGATTTCATATGTTGCTATCACCACCCCGTCGCTCATGTACATGTACAAGTCACAAAACGGAGGAAGTTGGGTAGTTCCTTGAATCTTTGTGTAAAAGTAAAAGTTGCTGTGACAATAGTGAGAATGTATAACAGAAATTTCTGTACCAAAACTTAAGGTAAATGCAAGCATGGATAATTATACAGATGTTTGTAGCCTGTGCTGTGAAAAGTGCAATGACAAAATGGACTCACGGTGCAGGGAGTGAGTAATTACGTAAATTTATTGGCCTAATCAATCATTGCATAGGCAGGTGGTATTTCTACATAAATTTTTTTTTGTTTCGTGTAGACATGGTTTGCATATTTTTTTTTGGGGGGGGGGGGGAAGGAAAGTCTACTCTAAGTTTGGCAGGTAGGACAGGTAGGGTAGTTAATCTCACTTTTCAGCTTCTGAAAAAAAATCCTTTTCAAAATTCCAGAAGAGTTTACAAGAGTTCACAGATGACGAAACCCCACTCAGCAATGATTCATACAGGAATTGAGGCGGAGCCAAACTCAGCATGGATTGTCGACTAGTATGGAGTTATGTATGACTTTCCAGGATACGTCAGTTTGAAAGCTTTCGGACAGTACTCGCAGTGCCGTAGCTGGTATGTATGTCGACACAAAAATACATTCAGGGCTAAGTAATGGCCGAAACCGATTATTTTATTCTCAAGTCAATAACACTTGAAGAGATGTAGCTCTGATTGCAGTCATCGCACATAAAGAAGTGGTATTTAAATCCATTTGTACTTGTGCGAACAACAGACACAATGGCCAGTGCCCAGTTCATTCAAAAAGCAAAAATGAAAACAGATTTATGGCTATATCTTAATTGAATGTTGGCAGAAGTTTCGTCACAGTGCATTGTATAATAACTTGTGTTTGTTTACACTCTTCCGTTATCTTTTTTTCATGATGGATCTTTGCTCATGTCTCTGAGCGTTGTTTTTTTTTCTCATCCAACAGGTGCATGACCAAGTGATTGAAGACAGTTCAACAATGATGGGCAGAGTGGAACTGAATGAAAGCAGATGAGGAGACGGACCTTTTCAGTTTCGCAGGTAATTAAATTTTCTTCGCCAGATTTAATTTATTTTGACCAATTATTGATCTTGGTTAAAATGTCATTGTGTGGGTACTTGGTTGTATGGTTGATAATTGCTGAAGTGTCAGGTAATACAAGTTGTAGTTTTTATAAGTGCAAGTTTAATAAAAAGGAATCGTTCTGTTGATTTTGTGTACACAATGTCAGCACATAAATGATGACCAACCGTGTTGTTGCTTTGTTGAAACTAATATGGTTTATGAATTTATTTCTCTCTGTTTGTGTTTGTAACATTTTCGTTTTTGATTTGGTTGTGTCAATGAATAAAGAGATGGTTGGGGAGGAAGCTTGCAATTCTAAAATATTAAATTATCTTTTATTTGTCTTTTCTAGCGAGGTCTAGTAACTTCGTAATGGCAAGGTGATGGATGTTGCTGCTTGTTGAGTTTTTCATCTCCTGTCAAGTTTGCGCCTGAAAGAAGAGGTGATGGAGGGACACATGCACCTTCACGTTCAGTCGTACATTTGGACTATGTTCAATGTTTCAATATTGGAACAGTTAGTTGATCAACAGTAATTGTTCAAATACAGTAAGTTGCTCTGTAGTGACTGGTATCTTTCCGTTAGTGTACAACAGGTAAAGCCTTTTTAAGTGATGGAAATTCAAACTCTGCCGCATCTTGTACTTTTCATTTTGAAACTTCCACGTTCGAGAAGTGGGGCACTGTTATAATAATATACAGTACATGTATCGTGCATTATTTAGTTATTACTGTTGATTCTTAGTTGACCTCTACGAATGTTCAATTGAATCATTCAGATTAATTTTGTATGAATAATGTTTTTTTGTTTTATTATTTTCTACTTGATAGTTTCTAATGCTCTTGCCCAAGTCTGCCGCATAACCTCTTGCGATATTTCACAAGAAAAGTCATAGATATGACAGAATACTAGTGCTGCAGGTAAATGTTGAAAACTAATGAAACTAATGCAAGTGAAAAAAAAGTGAATTTAGACGTTTTAAAATTGGACCTATATGCTCGTTACCTCTTGTTATATTTCCGATGTAAATGCACGGGGCAGTGCTGCATTTCTTTGGAAAAAAATCAATTTCATCATCATGTATCTTTTTAGAGACTAGTACCCTCATGTAGGCTATAATGCTGTTGGAACAAGTCAATCCAATTATGAATTTTACAATGTATGGAATAATTGCAACTTTTTTAACCTAAAGTGTGTTGTATAAGCTGCAGATAAGGTTGGAAGTTAATTAATAAATACATACATTTTTTTCATGGAAAACATTAAAGTGATTGATAAAGAATTTCATTTAAATTTAAAGTTATTCAATTTCGACATGGATTAAACAACACTCCTCAGCTTGCAAATTTATTGAACATAGAACGATTGGAAAAATGCCAACGTCCACCATTATCAGTACATTCTGGCTTTAAATCTAAATAAAAACATTAAAATATGTTGATTCCAAAATTGCATTTATTTAACTGTGTTATTTCTAAGAATAGGATGTCATTTAATGTTGATTATTAATACGTTGATTGAACATCATGTCAGTGCTATTTTCAATGTAGAGATGTCGACGTTAAATCAATGTTGAAATGTCTACGTTAACTCAACGTTGTGATCTTAACGTTGTTTCAATGTCGGCATTTCCACGTCGCTTCAATTTGCAAATTCAATTATTAATCAACGCTGAATCAACGTAGAATCTCCGACATTAAATCAACGTTGACATATCTACGTTGATTCAACGTCGTGCTTTCCACGTTGGTTTAACGTCAGCATAATAACGTCAGATCAACTTGCAAATTCAATCATTAATCAACGTTGAATCAACGTAGAATGTCCGACATTAAATCAACGTTGAAATATTTACGTTGATTCAACGTTGTGCTTTCCACGTTGGTTTAACGTCAGCAAAACAACGTCAGATCAACTTGCAAATTCAATCATTAATCAACGTTGAATCAACGTAGAATTTTCAACATAAAATCAACGTTGAAATGTTGACGTTGATTCAACGTCGGCATTTCAACGTCAGAAAAACTTTCAAATTCAATCATTATTCAACGTTAGTTCAACGTCGGAATCTGACGTTGTTTCAACGTTATTTCAACGTATTTTGCCCACTGGCAAATTGGCCAGGTTTTGTTACCTTGACATTACACATTATATAGAACGCGCGGAGATTGAGTTTCAATACAATGCACCAGTGAGAGAATGACATGTACATGCCAGTTTCATGTACTGGCCAATTAATTTCATGATTGCTACTGTTTACATTGTTTTTATTAAACTAAACGTTAGAAAACAAAACTCCTCTTGATTGAAATCATGTATATTTTGGTGTATGGTGCAAAACCAAAGATAACTGGGGACCTACATTCATCTAATATACCTTCATTTTATCCAAATATCACTGCTTAAAAAAAATAATCAATGGAAATCAACGATTTTGATCAATCATCATATGACATGTGGTGTAAAAATAAACTTTGGCCTGACATGCATTCCAGCATGATAGTTAGACATATAATAGCCTGACATAATAGTGCACGTGCACTGCTGTATGTACACTTAAAACAAAAGCAGCACTGTTAGATTTAACACCGTTGGTATTTTATCTAGCTATTGGGAACCCCCCCCCCCCCAGTTTTTATCGGTCTAGGCGTATGCATTATTTTACAACTGATAGCTTACAGTACAATTGCCTGATATGAATATAATCCAACATTCACGATACAGTAGGACGATCCAGTCCATTGTCGCAATTTGAGCAAGTGCGTTACAATTATTATGTCTCCATTACTTACAAAACAATAAACCCAGATCTTTAAGCAACATTTGCAGCATGCTGCCAAAATGTTCCCCGCTCTTTCATTGAACATGAACATAGTTGGTAGGTTTTGTTGTCCATCACATTTTGCAACAAGTACTCTCAAACACATATTAGGTTTGTGAAAGGGATTTATTACGCTTTACACAAATGAAAACAACTTAGCCTTTAACTTATGCAAAAAGCACACAAGTGCAGACAATTAACAGAATGTGCGAAATGATATGTAAACGCTGTGTTTATATGCCTTTCTCCCCATGGGCACTTTCCAAGAATAGATCAACGGTTTTTTTAATCACAACATGTCATGGTGAAAAACGTTTAATTTATTGTGGAGAAATCAAGTTTGAGAATTTGAGACTGCCGTGTTTAACCCTGATGTCTGTGAAATGGCGAACAAGAGAAATTATCTTCGTTATTATCAGGAACGTTGTTGGTTCTAACCGTCAACAATCAGTTTGCGAAATATGTGAGCTTTTACGTTTAAACTATGAAACAAAACGACAATTATATTGTACTTACATTCAATTTAGATCAGGCGTTGCAGTCGATGACTATACTCTTAAGATTATCCCAGGTAGCGACACAGTAAGCTACAGAAGGAAACAGGACAATATATGGGAAATAAAAAATTGACAATTATTGTTGACGCTGGTATTGCGTGCGCACGGCCATGGGAATCCCCGGTCTGTGACGTACACATCAATACGGACTGGTTCCCCGCGCCGAATGGGTAGACGGCAAAGGGGAACTAATGGCGTACCAGCGTCAACATGAATTATGCATATGTAATACATTTTTCTTATTACCGTCTATTTCCGGGTCAATGTGCCAATTCGCTCGCGCCATTCGAAGCACAGTTGACGTGATGGGTTCATGATGGCGGCGGCGTTGCGGAGTGAGAGTTGGAAGCCGTTGTCAGAAGACAATCTGGCTGCATATAAAACAATCTCGCCGAAGTAAAGAATGTGCCGGAGAAAGGCTTTCGAAGTGAATAAATCACTTTGATTTGTGTTCAAACGCAAGTCTCGCAAGTCAGTTTTTTTTTTTTTTTGGGGGGGGGGGGAGTGAGTGGATGAGGATAATACTAGGGTAGCATTTCGTTAACATAATAATAAATTGAATCTGAGCCTTCCCATCGAACCTGAAAAAACTCTGTTCTGAAACATATGCTGACCATTTCTGTGCACTCTTAGAAAAAAGTACCCAATGTTGTGTAAAATTGTACGCTTTGTGGTGGTAAAAAGGGAACATGGTCGCTTGCGGGGTAAAACGCTACGCAACAGGGGTTGCGTCAAATTTTACTCAATTCCTGCGTAAAACGTTTACCCAAAATTGAGTTGAAATTCTTACCCAACTGGGTTTCGTCAAAATTGTACCCAACAAATGATCACCCTTTTTTTGACCCCCAGGGGCAGGGGATGGGGGGTTGGGGGCTCTGTCAACCTTTCTGCATATTGTATTAACCATTTCCCTAACCTGACCGACCCCCCAAACATGGATGCTCTGCTAAAAAATAGTGCTGTCATACAGGCCAAGAGACTGACCGTGTATGAATGTTGCAAATGTCATGTATATTTTCTACACGTACGATACACACAACACACATCGCCCTATTCAATCATCGACCTATTTGTCACAAATATCCAATGTTGTAGGTACCTCATATACTGCCCAAGTTTTCTTAATGATACTTTATTAATCAGTGCATCCTGACAAGTAAATGATTACTTCTAAATAAAGGTATCGTCGACTTCGAATCCCACGTAGTCTCGCAGCACGTTCGTTAATCCACTAACCGCCATCTTGAATGTTACTGTCGATTTCGAGAACGCTCTTTAGGCAACATATTGGCAATCTTTACTCATTGGGAGTAATATTTACCCATCTAAGAGCACATATGCCTGTTTGTTGTACGTTGGGTCAAATGTGCTTTCTTACACTACGTTGTTTACAATTTGAATTTTTTTCGGTTGCACAATCAAAGGGTCAAATTTCCCTTTTGAAGGGTACTGGCAAAATCGTCACTAAACCTATAATTGGGTGAGAAAGTACTCAACGTTTGTACGCAACACATTTACTCAACAAGGTTTGACACATTTTTTTTTATAGTGTGTATGATATCAGAAGTACGAGTTGATATGAAGATTTCCATGATTCAAGGCAGAAACTTCAGTTTCACATCTGCTCCTGCATAAAACCTCTACAGAATTTTAGGAGTTGGATGGGTTATCATTCTGCATTCGGTGGTTCATTGTTGGTGCAGTACATATGACAGTTAGACAACGAGGAAGCTGTATTCGCAAATAATTTCCATTAAGCAACATGTTGGGTTTATAATTTAAAAAGAAAACCCTACTCTGAAGAAAGTGTTTATATTTCGTGACATCACAGGTGTCAGGAAAAGCATGACACATTTTAAAATTTTAAAATAAATTGTTAATTTTTTTGAACAAAAAAAAGAGGAATGGATATTTGCACCAAATATTCATCTAAGTGTAATATTCATTTCATAGACCCTTTTAACACTAGAAAGATTCATTTTTTTCAATTGGATTTGACATTTTTTTTGTTTTAGTTTGGCTTAGTTTTAAAATCTAGGGAATATAATGCAACAACATGATGTCCGTATTTTGGTCGTTGAGTTAACGAGTGATATTTGACACGTTCTAAAAGCATTTGGTTCTGAGATACAGATTAAGTAAGGTGTCTTGAGGTGTCTTATATTCTGTTGTTTATATTATAAATACAAGTTGTCTGAAAAATGGTACTTTACAGATGAAAGAAAAAAAAGGCCCCCCCCCAATCTAAAAATCAAACCCATAGTGAATTGGGCAGTTTTGGTACCCGTGACAATACACATTATAATCCAATGCTCCAGTGAGTGAATTACATGTACATGCCAGCTATATGTAACTATGAATTAATTTTGATTTTAGTAATTTTTATTAAAACTTTAGAAAAAAATCCTTCCATTTGAACAAATCTATTGTGGTTCATGGTGCAAACCCCAAAGATAAACGCAATTGCTGGGAGCCTACATTCGTCTAATACCTTCCTTCAGTTTATTAAATATCAGTGTAAACAAATTCAATGGAAATCGACGATATCATCAATGTACAATTGAAATCAACGTTATTCATTTAAAAATATACACAGGAAAAAAGATGTAAGATTTAACACAGTTGGTGCCTAATCTGGCTATTGGATTTAACTGCCTTAACAAAAGAACAGGATTTTTGTATCTTAAAGCAACATTTCCAACTTTAAAGCAACTTTTAAGCAACGTTTAAGCATTTTTTTTTGGATAGCTGCAAATGATCTACTCTACTTTTAAAACCCAAAATACAATCCAGTCTGTTAAAGCCTGCAAACATTACAAAACTTTTCAGTTTTTGTCGCAAAACTTTATATTCTTTCCACATTGTAATTATTTCGATACCTAACTTTTGTTATTGCCGAGGACCGTGATTGGTCTTGTTAAAGTTTTAAAAGGAGTCGCTTATTGTGCACAGAGTATGGATTTTTATAAGAGCATTGCATTAATACATGTACTTGTTTTTTTTTCAGAGCATTAACCTCATACATTGAAGAAACTGCTTATTTTTCCATATCATATAGTGAGAAACTTTATTTTAGGTTTTGTTTTGCTTTGTTTTAAATTGTGAGCGGTTCAAGTGTTTCAGTATACCTTCATGATGTAAATAACGCAGCTGAAAGTATGTAATTGTGCACTTCAGTAGTAGGTGTGGCGTAAATCACACCCCGTTTTGTGTGGTGGAGGTGGAGGGAATTGTGGAGGGAGTGAATTGCGCATGCGTAGCATGCCTATGTATGAGGATGACGTCATAGGATGACGTCACAGGATGTGGGCGTGACTGGATGACGTCATAGGATGACGTCACGATTTGATGCTGCGCATGCGCAATTCGCTCCCTCCACAATTCCCTCCACCTCCACCACACAAAACGGGGTGTGATTTACGCCACACATTTTTTCTGTTTCTTTTTATTGTTTATGTTTTGGATGTGTATATGGCGCGCGTTAGCACTGCGCATGCGCGGACAAGTGCGGGCAAGTCCGGGCAAGTCTGGACAAGTCTGGACGTGTCTCAACGATGACATCATTGTTTTTAATAGCTAAAGCAGTGATTGGACGGATGGTTGTTTAGCAACCGCGCGCCTTATTTGATTGGTTGTAGGAGGGGTGGATCAAATCAAAACTACACCATTTCAAACCGTATTCATCATTTCGTCGTAAAGCGTTGAAGAGAGCACACTTTATTTTAGAAAGTCTACTGCTATTGCTAGTGTTTCCACTGTATTCGTGCTGCAATAATGGTTGGTCACCCTCGTGAGAGTAAGTGGGACGCCCCGGGTGTAGCGGATCTCAATGACGGAGCTGCCACACAGCCACAGCCCACCGGCTCTGCCGTAGTCCACCCTCAGCCCACCGGGCCTGCCGTAGTCCAGCCGCAGCCCATCAACGACATCTTAGCAGCAGCTGTGGCCCAGCTGAATGCCCCTGCCGCAGTTCCACCGGTGCAGCAGCCTTCGCCTCCACTTACCGTTGCTTCTGGATCCAGTGACGCGGCTAGCACCAGTAGCAAGTCCACCAAAGCCGGTGTCAAGCGCAAGTTTGCCCCTGATCCCGACCAAGCTGAGAACGAGAGGAGTGCAGTCCGCTTCCAGATCGGAGGTGAGCGATACGCTGTCGTCAAGCGTTTTAAGGGTCGACCTTACGTGAACATACGCGAGTATTATACTAGCGGTAACAGCACCAAACTCCTTGCAGGCAAGAAGGGGATCAATCTCACTCCCGAACAATGGAGGAAACTGAGCATGCAGAGCAAGAAGATTTCCGAAGCCCTGAACAATATGTACTGATGACCTAACCCGATTTTCTTCGTTTGGTCACGTTGCAGACGACGGCGATGATGACGACGGCAATTTGGAGCAAGATGCACGAAAGAGACGGAGAAAGGTTCGATCATTGGTGGAGAGCATCTTGGCCAAACTGATCACGGACAATATCATCAGACTCGTTTACCAAAAACTTGCACAGGAACCGTGCGAAGGTTGCGTCGAAGGCTGGCCTAGTCAGTTTGACCATGCCTGTATGGCTTATGGAAAAGCTGTTGAGTCACACCTGTACGACTTTGTGGACGACTACTACGAGGAGGCGGTATCGTGTGTGCAAGTCAGCCGAGTCGTTGACATCTACAACCAGATATCTGTTCAATTTGGTGCCGACTACACGTACGAGGGAGTGGAAGAAGAGATTGCCTCGATCGTCACTGAAACTCTGTACTCGTGGGAGACTGACTCCACAGACATTATTCAGTGGTACTACTGCGCGGATGGTTCTCGTGCGGTTGAACTCATGAACAGAATTTATGTAATATGCACCGTGGACACTTATAATAAGCAATGGACTCTAGAAATAATTCATTCAGAGTATTAATAATTCATTCAGAGTCATGATTCGGTTGTAGGAAACTCAAAAAAAAAAAGAAAAAAAAAGGAAAACTCCAAATTGCTGTCGTTCACCATTACCGAACTGTTGAGTGTTTAAACGAATTGAAGTGTTATGAACTTTTAAGGATAATAGTCTAACAATTCAGAATCCATCTGTAAATATGTTCTGCCTGCAAAAGTGTTAACAGTGTTATGACCAAAACGAACGAATGATAATGTAAAAAGTTGTTATGACCTTGACTATACTTAACTACTTCATGTTTATTCACTGTTTTGGAACTCAATCAGTAACAATATTTACAAGTTCATCAACAGTAACCAACAAAGTTAACATTTTGAATAACACCTTAGGAATAAACTACTGTACAGTCCATGTCCATAAAGTACGTTTCGATGTAGAATTGAACCCAGAGGGTGCCCTCGTGACTGACATTGTTTCTAGACGTTCCTCGAGGCGTGTCTGTGATCGACTATTAAGAGGGCCATGCCAATTATTAAATACATGACGATAAACAGGCCCGACAAAACAGTGTATACCTAATTAAGGTGGAGTTGCACAAAAGTCTATTGCATAAGAGCTCTAGAGATCTGTCGGATGAGAAATGGTTCGTCATACACTTGGGTTTTGAATGCTGGAAAATGTTTGCGCACGAAATCATTGACAAGAATGATCGATTGTAACGTTGTGCGAGTGAGACAGACAAGTCTGGACTTGTCTACGTCTTGTCTGGACTTGTCTGAAAGTGTCCGCGTGAGCACGCGCGCGCGTGCACGTGCGACACTACCGCGCGCACGCGGGGCGCTTTCGTCGGTATTGCGAATTAAAGCTTACAAAACAAAACACTCACACAGACATGGATTTCTAATCTCTTTTTAACATCGTGTGGCCCTAAAAAGGGCCGGTTGGGTTGTTCTTGGAAAGAACAGATTCAGTTGCGAAACTAAATCTGTTCCTTCCAATCCTCTGGTATCTCCAGGGCATCCAGGATTGGGTGAATCTCTGTCGACTGGAGGAAGTCATACCTTTCAGTATTTGTCATGTTCTCCATGACTTGGAGGCGGACGTCTCGTACAACTTCCTCCGACAGCGTCGCACTCTCCCATATTATGAAATTCTTGGTATGGATGCGCCCGCTCCTCCACAACTTAATGACCAACTCGTTGTACCAGCGACGGTACACCTCCCCTTGAGCACTCATGACTATGGCGGCTCTCAGGGAGTCCACTAGCGGCTGGACGTCCCCTCGACGCTTCTTAATCCCGTCTATAATTTTCCCAACATCCATATTTGACAAGCACGAAAAAGGGTATCGTTGCTAGGGAGTAGGGCGCCCTCATTATGGAGCTGTATCTGCAAGTCCTGGAATCCCAGTGCGCTGCAGGAGGGGTTAATCGTGGATTCCGTATGCATCATGCGGCCATTTACACCTACGTCCAGGAGAAGTCGGCCTTTACCTATTTCTATCCCAAAAGAAAGGTAGCGGCAGACGGTGTGTCCACGATCCACCTTGACGTGTAATTTCAAGAAAAAAAAAAAAAAAAGAAGAAAACAGAACCCTGCTTGTATTCTTTAGGGAGGCTATTTTACGTATAATTATGACTTTTCATCGATCCCTCACCATTTAACACCATGTCGGTTCAAATGAAACACCCATTCACCTGTGTCATAGCTGGGCCTACTGGATGTGGCAAGACACAGTTTGTCAAACGTCTGTTGTTGCCTACTGGTGAAAACATCATCGACCCCCAGCCTGATTCTATTTTGTGGTGTTACGGCGAGTATCAAGATGCGTATACGTACTTAGCAAGTGCACTTCCCCATATCCAATTCAATGAAGGAATCCCCGAAGATGTTTACACCCACTTGGATCGATCCAAGAAAACTCTAATCGTGATAGATGATCTCATGAGTGAAAGCGGCAACAACAAACGAGTGACAGAACTTTTCACGAAAGGAAGTCACCATAGGAATTTGTCGGTGGTGTTGATTCTGCAAAATTTATTTTACAAAGGGAAAGAAATGAGAACCATCAGTCTGAATACTCACTACATGGTGCTGTTTAAAAATCCCCGCGATGGATCGCAAATCACTCACTTAAGCAAACAGATGTATCCGGGCCGTTCTAACTTCATGATAGAGGCCTACCGCGATGCTACATCCCAACCCTACGGATACCTTTTCGTTGATCTCAAACCGGAGACACCCGATGACATGAGGCTCAGGTCGAATATCTTCTCGGGAGAGTACACGACTGTGTACGTGCCAAGAGTATAAATAACAACAGTTCTGAGAAAAAGTGCCATTCATATGAAAAAATGTCCCAGCGTGTGCGTCACAACGCTCCTTACCTGCACGTCCTGTTGAAGGGTAACGCTAAGCAGCGGCAGGGCGTGATCGACGGTGCAAGCAAGGAATTAGTATCCTGCTTGTGCGAGTGTGCCCTCAACATTCTGAACGGTAATGTCAAACTAAAGCCCGCTGAAAAGAGAAGGCTGCGTAAATACAGCCGTCACCTTCGTGCTCTTAGTGCCAAGAAACTGAGTGTTCACAAGAAAAGAAAATTCTTCGTCAAAAAGGCGGGTTCTTGGGATCACTGCTGACGCCGATTCTAAGCGCTCTCGGTGGCGTGCTGTTCAAATAGTTCCTTCGACATCATGCAGCACGCTAAGAAGATGGTCATGGTCCCTCACGAGACTCTGGCTCAATTACAGGTGGCCAGGCAGCTCGAGCAGACACCGACGACACGCATCGTCCACGGATTAGATGCAGATATGCGACAACTCTTAGACAGACAGGATCTTACCGAGGAGGAGAAAGTTAAACAGTATCATCAGACGCTCCAACGATACCTTACTTTAAATCGACAGAGGAGGGCACCCTTGACAATGACGTTACACGCAAAGAACAGTGAGGCAGAAAGCCTGGTATCTCCCCACCCCAAACCTTCACCTGATCTGGGACCCAAAAACTTGAAACGAGAGGTTGACATCGACGCAGACGTTGACCATCTCCCCTCCACAGAATCTTACGGGCTATCCAAACTGTTTGCCGAAGCATCTCATCTTCCACCTCACGACATCGACGACAGTGCCGGAACGAAAAAAGGAAAACGAAAAACCAAACGTAAAGCGACTCCGAAGTGGACGGCATATTAACGGCGCTCACAGCTCCAAACGGTCATTAGCTCGTTCACAAGCACCATGGAGTGTTGTTGCCCACCCGGGCCTAGCTGCGAACCACGACACTTCCTCAAAAAGATCCGTTGCTTGTGGGTGTGCTGTCGCAGCACGCTGGTCATTGAAAACTCGGACTTTGTCGATGGCGGAAAACTACCTCAAGACCGTGTATTACGACCCACATCACCCCGCTGCCTTTGGTGGTGTGGATGCTGTTTACCGTGCCGCAAGAAGAGAAGGGCTGCCTCTCACCAAGCATCAGGTCAAGGAATGGTTGAGGAGACAACCGACCTACACGCTTCATAAACCCAGCCGCAAGCATTTCAAACGAAACAGAGTGGAGGTGCACGGTATCGATCACCAGTGGCAGGCAGATCTGGTCGATCTTTCTTCACTTTATAGCCAATACAACGGAGGGTATCGGTACTTGCTGACGTGCATTGATATTTTTTTCCAAATATGCGTGGGCCATTCCCCTCAAGAACAAGAAGGGACAGACACTGGTGGACGCCTTCCAACGCATTATCGAGCGTGGAAGAAAACCCCTTTTGCTTCAGACAGACAAAGGCTCGGAATTTCTCAACCGTGTATTTCAAACCTATCTCCGTAAACACAACATATACTTTTTCACGACCCACAACGAAACGAAAGCCAGTGTCGTCGAGCGCTTCAACAGGACTCTAAAGACAAAAATGTGGAAGTACTTTACGGCCAACAACACGTACCATTACGTGAAAGTATTGCCGGACCTGTTGTCCGCCTACAACCATGCATTTCACCGGAGTATTAAGACCGCCCCGGCTTCAGTCAATGCCTCCAATGCGGAGATGGTCAGACAGAACCTGTACGGCTCCGTTAATACCAAGTACCAGGACGACGCTTTCAAATTTAAGGTGGGGGACACAGTCCGCATCGGTATGGCCGCCCGTCCCTTCCGTAAGGGGTACCTTCCGAACTGGACCACTGAGGTGTTTACCATCAGCTTCAGAATTCCGCGCCGTCCACCCGTGTATCGACTGAAAGATTACGACGGAGAACAATTGGAGGGGACATTGTACGAGTACGAACTACAGCGCATCGTCAAAGAGGATGATTTATACACCGTAGAAAAAGTGTTGAAGACCCGGCGTAGACGAGGAAAGACCGAGTACTTCGTCAAGTGGCTCGGCTATCCCGATAAATTTAACAGCTGGGTCTCTCAGCTACACAGCTTATAAAACCCATACCCATCGCCAGTCAGTGTCATTTTGCATCCGTCCTTCCGCCCACCCCTACAGTCATCATGGCCAGACAGGAGAAGTCGTTTTACGTCACCCTTCCGAGCAACAGCTCCATGTCAACCCATCCTGACAACACCCTCACCCATTTCTTTGTGAAGCTTCCGTCTCTTCTCACCTTTGAAGGGGCGTGGGAAGTGGGTTTGGTGGAATTTATCTATCCTCACCGTTGGCTAAATGTATTTGAAGGCGAAAATAAACTCTTTTGCAATGCAGGAGAAGAAACACGAGGGTTGATACACTGGCACAGCGCAGAGCCAGGCTTTTACGCACGCCCAAAAGATTTAGTCGAGGAATTCGACCCCCCTCTTGTCCACGACGGACGGGTCATCTTCAAGTACAACAAATATATACACAAAATGATTGTTTCGACCCCGTCAGATGTTGCCATTAGACTCACCGGGAGGTTGGCCCATCTGCTTGGCTTCGAAGACGGATCCGTCATCTCTGGCCTCCAAAAGGCCCCTCAAGTGGTCAACATGCAACCGTTTCATTCACTGTTTGTTTACACCAACATTGTCGAGTACGGGACCGTAGGAGACAAACGGGCGCCTTTACTACGCATCGTGAATGTGGAAGGTCAGCACGGAGACACCGTGACGAAAACCTACACGAATCCTCATTATGTTCCCCTGAAACAGAAGTTGCTGGACACCATTGAAATAGATATAAGAGACGATACGGGCCAACCCATACCATTTATCACCGGGAAAGTGATCGTGAAACTACACTTTAGACAACAACGCGCGGCATATTTTGATTGATTGAACAGCACGCCGTGCATCATGAAAACGACGTACGTTCCACACCCCAAACACTATGAAGACTATTACGTGCGACAGGTGGGCCAAGGACTACCGGTATTCGAGGGTGCTCGCACGCAAAGAGGGTTTGGACTTGGAGGAATTCTCGGTGGACTTCTCTTCTCTCACCGAATTCTCGGTGGCACTGGGACGGGAGGCTCTTCGCACAGGAGTGAATATTGCCAGTGATGCCTTGCAAGGAAAAGATATCAGAACGGCAGCCCGAACCAGAATCACCAATGCAGGACGACGCGTCGCGAACAGTGCTCTGGACAGCTTGAAGGTTCGTGCCAGGAGCAACATCCGAAGGGGTATAAAAAGAAATGCCACAGGCAGACGCGTCACTTCCAGACAGGGCAAGCGAGCGAAAAGGTCGCTGGACATCTTTGATTAGTGTGCTGTGCACTCTAGCCGTGTCGATCATCATGTCCCTCTTGCACGATCATTCGTGCGAATGCACCAAGACCGAACTGGATTTGTTTGCTCTACCACCCACGCAGACAAGCATACAAAAAGGACAGTGGGTGGAGTTCCATCCCATAGCCAATATTTCTGACGGGGGACCCATTGAATTTTTCATTTCCGGTGCAGGCGAGGAGTACAATGATCTCTCACAGACACAGTTGTACGTCAAAGCCAAAGTGGTCAACGCCGACGGTAGCAATTTGGCGGCAGACGCAAACGTTGGCCCAGTCAACCTGTTCTTACAGTCGCTCTTCAGCCAGATTGACGTGACGGTGAATGAACGCATGATTTCCCCCTCTACTCCTACCTACCCCTACCGTGCTATCCTGGAAACCCTCTTGAGTTACGACGAGAATGCCAAGGCTTCCCAGCTGACCGCGTCCATGTTCTTCAAGGACACAGCGGGGAAAATGGATGCAGCGGATCCCCTTGCCAATGACGATGTCGTCAACAAAGGGTTAAAGACGCGGAATCGTTATATCCGGGGCAGTCGTGTGATCGACATGATCGGACCCATTCACAGTGATATCTTCTTCCAAGATAGGCATATGCTAAACGGCGTGGATCTGAAATTGAAACTGATTCGAAGCAGCGACGCCTTTTGCCTGATGGCTGCAGGGGATAACCCCGCCTACAAAGTGGTAATTCTAGAGGCGTCCATGTTCGTCAGGCGAGTCAAACTGAGTTCCGCAGTCATGTTGGGACATGCGAAAGCCTTGGAAAAGGGAACGGCAAAGTACCCCATTAGGCGTGTCCTGTGCAAAGTACTATCCATTCCCCAAGGAAGTATGACCCTCACGCAGGATCACGTATTTCTCGGTCAGCTCCCTACCCGTATGGTCATTGGATGTGTAAGCAACGAGGCTTTCAACGGACGATACAACAAGAATCCCTTTAATTTCGAACATTTCAACCTCAACTTCATGAGTGTGTACCTGGACGGGGAACAGATCCCCTACACACCCCTGAAGCCTGATTTCACCGCGGGAGCCGAGAAGGTGGTCAGAGCTTACCACACTCTCTTCTCGGGAACTGATAAAATGTACAAGGACGAAGGCAACGGCATCACTCGCGATGACTTCGCCAACGGATACGCACTGTACGCATTCGATTTGACACCAGACCTGTCCTCGGGAGGCCACTTTAACCTGGTGCGGAGGGGCAACCTCAGGTTGGAGATGCACTTTGCTACCGCACTCCAGAAAACCGTCAACGTTATTGTGTACGCGGAATTCGACAACATTGTGGAGATTGATCAAGCCCGCAACGTCGTGTTTGACTACACGAGCTAGATAGGATTTCACCATGGACAGTGGGCAAATTGATGCCATTTTAAAAAAAGGATCGCTACACAAAGCATCATTTCAAGGGTGTGTTTGCACGCGATCAACTCCCGACAAAGCAGCACATTCCCCGACCGAGCGGTTTGGTGGTGAATACGGACCCACACACCAAGCCAGGCCAACACTGGATCGCCATCTACATCGATAGAGACGGATTGGGAGAGTATTTCGATTCGTATGGACTCCCACCTCAGTTACCTGAATTTCGAACCTTTCTGCGTAAGAACACCCGACGATGTCGATTCAACACCCAGCGTTTACAGGGACCACTTTCAGCAGTGTGTGGACAGTATTCAGTGTTCTTCTTGTTGCACCGTTGCAGAGGACTGGACTTGGGCAACATTGTGAGACTCTTTTCTCCCGATACCACGGACAATGACATTCTTGTCAATGATTTCGTGCGCAAACATTTTCCAGCATTCAAAACCCAAGTGTATGACGAACCATTTCTCATCCGACAGATCTCTAGAGCTCTTATGCAATAGACTTTTGTGCAACTCCACCTTAATTAGGTATACACTGTTTTGTCGGGCCTGTTTATCGTCATGTATTTAATAATTGGCATGGCCCTCTTAATAGTCGATCACAGACACGCCTCGAGGAACGTCTAGAAACAATGTCAGTCACGAGGGCACCCTCTGGGTTCAATTCTACATCGAAACGTACTTTATGGACATGGACTGTACAGTAGTTTATTCCTAAGGTGTTATTCAAAATGTTAACTTTGTTGGTTACTGTTGATGAACTTGTAAATATTGTTACTGATTGAGTTCCAAAACAGTGAATAAACATGAAGTAGTTAAGTATAGTCAAGGTCATAACAACTTTTTACATTATCATTCGTTCGTTTTGGTCATAACACTGGTAACACTTTTGCAGGCAGAACATATTTACAGATGGATTCTGAATTGTTAGACTATTATCCTTAAAAGTTCATAACACTTCAATTCGTTTAAACACTCAACAGTTCGGTAATGGTGAACGACAGCAATTTGGAGTTTTCCTTTTTTTTTCTTTTTTTTTTGAGTTTCCTACAACCGAATCATGACTCTGAATGAATTATTAATACTCTGAATGAATTATTTCTAGAGTCCATTGCTTATTATAAGTGTCCACGGTGCATATTACATAATTCTGTTCATGAGTTCAACCGCACGAGAACCATCCGCGCAGTAGTACCACTGAATAATGTCTGTGGAGTCAGTCTCCCACGAGTACAGAGTTTCAGTGACGATCGAGGCAATCTCTTCTTCCACTCCCTCGTACGTGTAGTCGGCACCAAATTGAACAGATATCTGGTTGTAGATGTCAACGACTCGGCTGACTTGCACACACGATACCGCCTCCTCGTAGTAGTCGTCCACAAAGTCGTACAGGTGTGACTCAACAGCTTTTCCATAAGCCATACAGGCATGGTCAAACTGACTAGGCCAGCCTTCGACGCAACCTTCGCACGGTTCCTGTGCAAGTTTTTGGTAAACGAGTCTGATGATATTGTCCGTGATCAGTTTGGCCAAGATGCTCTCCACCAATGATCGAACCTTTCTCCGTCTCTTTCGTGCATCTTGCTCCAAATTGCCGTCGTCATCATCGCCGTCGTCTGCAACGTGACCAAACGAAGAAAATCGGGTTAGGTCATCAGTACATATTGTTCAGGGCTTCGGAAATCTTCTTGCTCTGTATGCTCAGTTTCTCCATTGTTCGGGAGTGAGATTGATCCCCTTCTTGCCTGCAAGGAGTTTGGTGCTGTTACCGCTAGTATAATACTCGCGTATGTTCACGTAAGGTCGACCCTTAAAACGCTTGACGACAGCGTATCGCTCACCTCCGATCTGGAAGCGGACTGCACTCCTCTCGTTCTCAGCTTGGTCGGGATCAGGGGCAAACTTGCGCTTGACACCGGCTTTGGTGGACTTGCTACTGGTGCTAGCCGCGTCACTGGATCCAGAAGCAACGGTAAGTGGAGGCGAAGGCTGCTGCACCGGTGGTACTGCGGCAGGGGCATTCAGCTGGGCCACAGCTGCTGCTAAGATGTCGTTGATGGGCTGCGGCTGGACTACGGCAGGCCCGGTGGGCTGAGGGTGGACTACGGCAGAGCCGGTGGGCTGTGGCTGTGTGGCAGCTCCGTCATTGAGATCCGCTACACCCGGGGCGTCCCACTTACTCTCACGAGGGTGATCAACCATTATTGCAGCACGAATACAGTGGAAACACTAGCAATAGCAGTAGACTTTCTAAAATAAAGTGTGCTCTCTTCAACGCTTTACGACGAAATGATGAATACGGTTTGAAATGGTGTAGTTTTGTTTTGATCCACCCCTCCTACAACCAATCAAATAAGGCGCGCGGTTGCTAAACAACCATCCGTCTAATCACTGCTTTAGCTATTAAAAACAATGATGTCATCGTTGAGACACGTCCAGACTTGTCCAGACTTGCCCGGACTTGCCCGCACTTGTCCGCGCATGCGCAGTGCTAACGCGCGCCATATACAGATCCAAAACATAAACAATAAAAAGAAACAGAAAAAATGTGTGGCGTAAATCACACCCCGTTTTGTGTGGTGGAGGTGGAGGGAATTGCGGAGGGAGCGAATTGCGCATGCGCAGCATCAAATCGTGACGTCATCCTATGACGTCATCCAGTCACGCCCACATCCTGTGACGTCATCCTATGACGTCATCCTCATACATAGGCATGCTACGCATGCGCAATTCACTCCCTCCACAATTCCCTCCACCTCCACCACACAAAATGGGGTGTGATTTACGCCACACCTACTACTCACTTCTGATTTTCACGAACGAAGTGTTTTCCAGAACTTCATTGAAAACATGAGATATAGCTTCGATTCTTTGTTTTTTCTTCTTACTGTACATTAATTATTATTTTTTACACAAAAAAAGCATGAGACTTTACAATGTAGGCCCATATAGCCATTACACAGTGATTATGAATCTCAATCACCCCATCCCCTTTAATTTAGGCGTGTAGAAATTCGGATAGCATTGCGGGTACTTTGTATATTAATTATTTATATTTCTAGCGAAGCTGGTTATATTTATACAAAAGAGAGGAAGATTAAAACTGATGTCGGCCGTCCCTGATTTGTAATTGTGTCAATTTATCCTAGATTTTGTAATCATAATGTCCCCATTACAAGAGGACACATTGCCAGTTGATTTTTCTAGTCGGGCCCATTTAGTCCGCGTTTACACTATTATCCCCGTACGGAGCAGGGTACCCGACATCTGGCAGCCCCCCTTGTGCTAGAGTGTCGCATTACGTGATTAGTAAAATCGTGGGCTGGTTTTGGGGCTTTGGCCAATTAGTAATGCTCTTACATGTGATAAACGTGCTTTCAACACGTCATTTTTTTCGTGTCCTCGACATGGAGAATAAGGTCGTCTTTTGGCTGATCCTGACTGTTTCGAATCGTGTAGTGAATCATGGTTATGAAGATAGGTGAATTTAATTCAAAAATATCATACTCATAGATTTTTAAGCTTATTCTGCACATCATCGTTTTATATAGAAAAAACGACAGTTTTCGCTAACCGTATAAAAATATGTCAATATATATAAAAATATGAAAATAGTGGTGATACTTCCAAATCCTCACATTTCTCAAAATAGTCCCTACAACGTGAAAAATCTCAAGAATAATTAGGCTTCAGCATTCTCAACTTTACTTTTGAATAAAATCTTTGTTTTAAAGACTCGTTATCTCTGATCTGAATATTAATTTTACCAAGTGATTTGTGCATACGGTGCAAACAAACGAAAGCATTTTCCTGACTGCGTGCAGAAAAAAGGGGGACAAAATGTATGAAATGACATGTAAACGCTGTGTATATTTTATATGTGCCTTTCTCCCACTGGGCACTTTCTATGGATAGTTTCAATTCTTTTTCTAATCGCAATATGTCACAGGGGAAAACGTTTAATTGTGGAGAAATCAATTTTGCGAATTTGAGATTTCCATGCTTCACCCGGATGTCTGTGATATGGCAACCAAAAGTAAATTAACTTCGTGTTTACCAGGACCGATGTTGGGCCATACAGTTCAATAATCAACGCGTAATGAGATTTTACGTTTGCACGACGGAACAACATGGAAATTATATTGTACTTACGTTTTGCTAAGTTTATGCCTCTTGGTGGATGTTACTCTCAGATTATCCTACTGGCGACACAGTAAGGTTAATGGTACGCTTCAGAAGGATTGCAGGAAAATATTACGGGAAACACAGACATTTAACAATTATTGCTAACGCTGGTATTGCGTGCGCATGGCCATGTGAATCCCCACCGCTTGTGTGGCATGCACAATAACAGAGACTGGTTCCCTATTTTTAGACGGAGTGCATGAGTTGTTTTCATTACGTCATCTGCCTAGTTTAGCTGGTGTAGTATTGGCGCCTAACTCACGGGACATTTTTTATGTAGCCACTGATAATCAACAAAACACAGAATGAAAAAAATAGCTGTGCAAGGAGGGGCAGTATGCATAGTTTATAGTAGTCTTGTAAATTTATGGATTTTACCAGCTAGCTACGGCTGCTTGTCGGCATAGTGATACGAGATTATTTTCAGGGTGGGGGCGTTTACTTTGTTTTCAAATTTACTTTGACCCAACATTTTGGTAATCAATCTCATACTTTGTGATCAATACATTGGCCCTTGCTATCATCAGTAGTTTATCAAAACTCTGCTCTGTATGGACTGTAAAAATTGAAAGCTGACGATCATTCCATTAAGTCCAGCTTTTACAAACTGATATACGAATGCACATTGCACATAACCATAAAATGTATAACGTTTAATACCGTTGTAACTGCTCTCATTAATACATACGTGCCGTTGAGATCCCACATTTATAATTCACAAACTAAAGAAATGCTTGGGGCCCAAGAAGTGCCAAAAGTCAACTTTATTTTGCTGAAATGTAACGTTTTCATGCGCAAATAAGTTGTTTGCGCTGAGAGTTTTGGTTTCAGTATAACTGTTAACTTTGTCCGACGTAGCTAACCGGAGGTAGAGACGTCCGAAGGTCAAGTGAAGATGCCTAGAATGATTATATCCACAATATAAATATGCCAATCGCTCACTGTAAACACACCGTGTTTACACAGAGTACCAAAATGTATTGTTGTGTTCCCGCGAATTGCGTAGTTTCAGGCGCGGTTCTACGGGGGGCTGTAGCCCCCCAAATTTTTTTGTCTAGCCCCCAAAAATAAATTCCGTAAAAAAAAATGCATTAGCAAAAAGAAGGATTGTGATTTACATGCGAACGGTCTCCCCCTAAAGAAGAAATAGCCGTGACAAGGGTGCATTAGTTAATATAGTGTGAATGATTTCAGTATTTTATTGGCGCTACCCATTGGAAATATGGCATGAGCCCCCATCGGAAATATGGCATGATCCCCCACCACCACTTATATTCGGAAGCCTAAGTGTCTGGAAAAAATAACCGGTCAATATTTCAGCACGCCTCCCTGAAAAAAATTCTTGATCCAATGTGCTAGTCCCCCCCCCCCCAAAAAAAAAATATTGGTTCTAGAACCGCGCCTGCGTAGTTTATTTCTTTCACAACCAATTTATTCCAATCCATGCATAGCCCAACGCTTGCAGTGATCAATAGTGCCCTCACACAGTGGATACACGTTGGTTATGATGTAAATAGAGGATTTTCTCTTGTTCCTCTTCCCTTTTGCTTTGTTTGTACATTGGTGTTGTACACGTTTTCTAATCGAGGTCGTCCTCGATTTGGTTCCTGTCCTCGATTCACCTAGACTGAGAGTTGGATAGGGTTTAATCAAAATTTCGGGAACAAGTCCCCTGATTGTCTTATAGCATAGTATCATCGACCGTGATCACAGAATGGCCGGTCTTAAGTTTCGCTAGATCAGACAAAGACCCATTGGCGCCATGCCAAATGTGGCAAATTTTTCATTTAATCAAAATGTTGAGAACAAGAACAAAACCACTATCATTTGATAGCTTGGAACTTGTAAATTATGGAAATATAACTTAAGAGCGATTTTCGATCAGACTAATTAACTTAAGACCGGCTCAAAAAGCGCGGAGGGTGGGCGTGGCCGACACCCCGCCTTTTCCTTTTCGCTGATACCGTTGCAACGCAACTGTAGAAGAGAATATTAAACCAGTTTGTACTGATACCTTGGCACTTGAGGAACATGAAATATTACTTAAGATGTTTTGTTTAGGTCAGACTAATTACCTTAAGAGCGGCGAGAAAAGCCCGGAAGGGGCGGGGCCTCAACCCCCTCCATGTACGTTTTTGCTCCTATCGTCGCATAGTTCTATCGTCGCATCCTGCCAAGTTTCTTTGACAGTTGTTCTGATGTCTTGCGGTTATTTTGACACCAAGTTTGGAAAAAATGGGACATACCTTCGTCACAAAATGTTCATTTTTCAACACAGGTAGGCCAAAATGTTAACTTTTCCCATTGAAAAGTGCATGCACATAAAATCGTGCATAAGAGTGCCGACTAACAGATTGAATTGAAGCTGTGCAAATGGGAAAATAAAATATATGTCACGTTAGAACATCAATCATGTTGGATGTCACAAGGTCCGCCATGATCGGGACGATGCGAGAGGATACAGTCAAGGAAAACCTCAGAAATGTACAACACCGACAAAGGACAGCAAGACACGACCAAGTTATAACGAATTCAAAACATTTAATTCCAATAAACCAAACTTAAATAAACCAAACTTACAATTAACTTAATATAGTTTCAATTTACATTACACATCGAGAAATTAATACAATATAAATAAAATACCCATCACCAACTCCATCGCGGTACCGGGACAGACAAATGGAACGGGGACAGCAGCACACGGGAGCATCGGCGGCTTCCAGCGGGTGACGTCAGGTCCACTGACGTATGCTTGGACGGCGGTCGGCACAGCACTCCCGGCTTAGAATCATGGTGTCCCGATCCCAACCGAAAAAGCCCTGACATTTAATGTGTTTATGCTAATAAATACACTCGTACAAATACAGTTCACTTTAGTGTCATAAAACCGCAATTTTATAAATATCTTAACACCAAGAAACCTCAAAATTCTAGCGAAAAGACATCTTTGACATAAAAACCAAGTAAATAGGTTTTTATGTGCATGCAGGCTATGTAAACCTGAAACAGTTCAGTTGTAACCACGCAAAATTTCACAAGTGTTCAATGATGATTTTAAATTAAAGAAATCACAACTTACAGAATAAATCTAGCTTTTAAGGCTTGTGACTTAGTGGCATTACGAGCTCCCCTGGAAAACCCACAGCCCAACGGGTGTCCTCAATCATCGGCATCGGCCGGCACCATAAACTTCCGTCGGCTTTCTCCAAAACTGGATATCCAATTCAAAAAGGGCCTCTGTGCCCTAAGAGACTTCGAGCTGAGTTGCTTGCCACTAAGTGACGTGCCACTCCATAAACCTTGCTTTTATACACCCACAAATATTTAATTGGAATGTGCCGCACCCATGCATGGGTACTGGGTGACCAATCCCATACATCACAATACGTGCGTGGTAGTCTGCGTGACAATTTACGCTTGAACTATTTGCATATATTTAACCCAAATACTGGACAAGGGCACGACGGCCGTACTAGTATAACTCTGTCGGGTGTGAAACTTTAACAGAATACTTTTCATCCGAATACCCCTGGTTTAAAGTGGCAACTCATACCTTTAGTTTCGCTTTTCACTTAAACCAATTTTGGATTTCCGAATATTGCTCAATATACACCGGGATGTTTTATACAATCACAAACACCAGAATTATACAATTATCACAAATCGTCTTATACAATTGAAAGAACGGGCAGGACAGGAGACTGGTGACGAGTCTATGATTGGTTGATTTGCTCTCCTTTAATTACTGATTGTTCTCAAATTATAATGAAGATAGTAGCTGAGCTGATAAGGTTAATTTACTGATGAAGACTTTAAGCCGTGGAATGGGAGCCGTGAACTGCAATGGAGGTTGTGTAAGCCGTGTGGTAGGCCGTGGTTCTACAAGAAAACCAAATTAATACAATAATAAATATTGGAACCTACATTGAGGCGACATGAAAAACACATGAAAATGGACTAAGATTCATGTAATAATTTCCCCAGTATCAACTAAATTATCTAACAAACTGAGAGATTAGATAAGCTATTATAAGCCCCAAATTACACTCAATTAACCAGCAATAATGATTAAATATGAGGGCATAATCCTTAGTAAAAGATCAATAAAATGTACGTACATGTACCCATAAAACAACATGTGATGAAACCCCCATTATTTATCCATTACAAAACCCCCCACAAAATATCCCTTAAAATCATCTATAAATCTACTCACTTTTAGTTTCTACGCACAGCCGCTGATGGACGGCATACAGATGATTAGGAAAATTTGGGTTAACCTGGGATTTTACGTTTGATTGAAGGAATAATTGGGAGGTTTATTGGAATGATTTCAGGACAAACGTGACTAAAATTGGAATCACGTTGGAATTTTTTAGATTCATAATCACGAGAGGGCGCTATACCAATTTAACGCTTAGACACTTTCGTACAACAATAATAATTTCCAAATACCACTTCAACTGAACTTAACCCATAAGATTATTACAACCAAAATTCGTCATCTGTGACATTGGACCTTTTCAAGTTTTTGTAATCAACAGTCGGTTTTTTTTTCACAGGAAATCTAAGTAGACTCTCTCTGACAAAATTGTCAAGTTATACGCTTGAAATATCAGAAGATCTAAAGGGAGGTTCTAATAGAAACCATCCAGAAACCGAACTCTGAACCGAGGTGAATTTTTACACCAATTTGTCAGTCAAATTATTCTTTCCCACAATTGCATCAAATTGCCATATTCCTTTAGTCAGACTGAGAAATATGACCCATTTCCTCTTTTTTATTTTAGCAGATTTTAAGAGACATCTTCTCATCTATCGGACGTGTTCAAGGAAATGAAGGCCTTCACCGGTGAAAAAGAATGCCTTCAAGAGTCCAAAGAGGTTCAGCCCACCTCCTCTCCCTGCTTTTCGAATTTGCAGCACTTGCGGCGGCCTGAAATTTTGTGGAAAAGTTCTAGGGTCTACCCTAGATTGTGCCTTCCTCTGCCCTCCAGCCCCAGCACTGAACAAATCCTGGCTCAAGCAGTCACTGCATTTGAAGTGACTGTCTGAGTTGCCTTTTCTTGCGCAAGCCTGAATGAAGTTCCTATAGGATCTCTTCAAGCTTTTGGGTTTAATCCTCGCACTTTTTTGCTGGAATGCCTTTTTCTTTTTATAAAATTTTCCACACGGGCTTCTTGAACTTTGACTCTTTCAGTTTACAAAAAATACAAGGGTCGTAAAATGTATTTTCATGCACAAAAACCAACTAACTGGACACATATTGTTAGACTGAATTTTGTGACTCGAGTCATTTTTAAAAGATTACTCCTGTTGGGTTGAGTCATTAGGTTAAGAAGGTCGAGTCACAGATTGTGGTCAAGTTGAGTCAAATTTATGCTCGAGTCAATTTGAGTTTCTGATTTCAAGATCATGTAATCAATTATTGAATGGAAGAAGATACACAAGACACCCGTTTATTACGAAGATCCAAAGACGTGTGTCCTATTCGAGTTTAGAATGTCAAAAGCAATGAAAACTCAAAAAATAGTTATAATCTTTGGATGATACACAAAAATATTTTATTTTCAATTTTGAGAAGCAATATGTAAGACATCAGTTTTTTTTAAGCTATAAAATGTCCACTGATTGTAGACCAGTGAAAAGAAGCAATAATTTTTGTATTTTAATAGGCAAATGTATGATTTTTTTTTACATTTATTTCTTGAAGGTGTGTCAATAAACAACAAAAGACACTGTGACAATATTTTGTCTGCTGTGTCTGCCTTTTGTTGTCCTTTGTCATACCTCCCTCCCTCCAACACACATAGTTTGCAGGACTCGGCCCCAAACAAACTAAACAGTAGAATCTATGTGGATTTCTGGGAATTTGTCTTGAACTCGACTTTCGATCTTATAAGGCCTAAGTTGTTCAATAAATGAGAAGCTCATGTGTACTTCTTTCAAGCCGAAAATATATCTACTTTTGGCACGAATTCCCAACAATTTGTGATGAAATTGATGTTTAATAAAAACAAAAATATTTGATAAAAACAAAAATATTTTTGGATGTCCCTTTAGGGGCTCCGTAACATTCTGTTTGTGCACAGTCACAAAAAAGGAGGGGATTTCCACGTCGGTACACGCTTGTTGTCAATTATTGTGTATTACTACTTCCTTTGTCGATATCCGACTAGACGGTGCTTATAATTAAGCGGATAACCACCCATCAGTAACACCTGATCCCTCGAGCGATGGAATAATAAGGAACTACTGGTGAGAACAATGCTCTTTAAAAACGTAGGTAAAACGTAAAATGAGGGATGTTATTTGAGGATTCTGTATTAGTATTTGAAATACCTGGATTTCCCATTCATGTTTTTTTGATCCCGACAAAAGCATCCGATGTTTCACCCGCCAAGCAAGAATAACTGCATGTAAGTTGTTCTTTTCTTTTCTGAATTAAAAAGAAGTTTTAGAATCATGTTTTCTGTTTCGAGTATCTCTCGTTCTGGTAATGTTATCCAAAACAGAGACAATCCGTAATTATACATTAAGTAAGTTTTCCTTCCTCAGATCATTAGTTTATTAACAAATCCACAAGGTTTAAATCAATTATGCAATTAATGAGACTGACAAAGACTTTTCATGACCCGTATTAAGCACGCCTTCAATTAGTTACTTTCTTTGGGAATCTCCATTTTCATTCAAAGCTTAGTATTTTTAATCCCCTCCGAAACAAAGCAAAGGGAAACAACAAACGAAACGAGACTAGAAGCCGCTGTTATACATTTTTCTTCGTGTATGACTGGCCTTGACATGTTTTACTTGAATGCAGAGTCTGCATGCAACACTGCAGAAAACAGGCAAACTGATACCGACATTTGACATATACATATCAGGGGATTTCCATGTCACCTGAGTGAACCTGGCCGCGTATTCGGCCAGATACCACAGCCGCGTATTCAGCCGTGTATTCAGCCGCGTATTCATCAAGTACGGAGGCCAATAAACAACATTATTGATGTGATAATTTCTTATATATTTAATGCGGATTTCATCGAGGAGTGTACCGAAAATGAAGGACGTCGGTACTATGTTTGATGGTCTTTAAGATGTCATCGACGATTTTACTTTTTCTCCTCGACTGTTTGGTACACTTTGTCTCGAAGTTTAACTTAAGTTTAATGTTGTACAACCGCAAAATGCTATTTTTTTCTCAGGACGAGTATCACGTGATTCATAGCTGCCCTAGATCTGCAACCAAAATAATTTATAAGAAGCGTCTAGTCCTCAATAACTGACCATCAAACATAATTCGGACATGTCGCATTTTCGGTACACTTTTTCCTGAAAACCGCATTAAATATATAAAATAAATGTAAATTTGGCGGTGAAAGCCCATTTTGTTATGCCATTGTCAGGTGACAGATACACCCCACACACCTGAAACCAAAATAGAGTGTAGGCGGGCCACCACTCTTTAAGATGTCATCGGCGATTTGACTTTTTCTCCTACACTGTTTGGTACACTTTGTCTCGAAGTTTAACTTAAGTTAAATGTACAACGTTACCGCAAAATGCTATTTTTGCACGATTTTTCTCAGGACAAGTATCACGTGATTCATAGCTGCCCTAGATCTGAAACCAAAATAATTTACAGGAAGCCTCTAGTCCTCAATAACTGACCATCAAACATAATTCGGACATTTTGCATTTTCGGTATACTTTTTCCTGAAAACCGCATTAAATATATAAAATAAAGTAAATTTGGCGGTGAAAGCCCATTTTGTTATGCCATTGTCACGTAACAGATACACCCCACACACCTGAAACCAAAATAGAGTGTAGGCGCCACACTACTCTTTAAGATGTGACGAGTATCACGTGATTCATAGCTGCCCTAGATCTGAAACCAAAATAATTTATAGGAAGCCTCTAGTCCTCAATAACTGACCATCAAACATACTACCGACGTCCTTCATTTTCGGTACACTCCTCGATGAAATCCGCATTAAATATATAAAAATTTATCACATCAATAATGTTGTTTATTGGCCTCCGTACTTGATGAATACGCGGCTGAATACACGGCTGAATATGCGGCTGTGGTATCTGGCCGAATACGCGGCCAGGTTCACTCTGGTTCCGTGTCGGCACCCGCTTGTCAACAATGTCTGGTTCCCAACTTGTGCTTGCATTTATCGTGAATTACTATTCTTCCTATGTCGGTACCCGACTAGACAGTGCTTATTTGAATGAACAACCACTCACCAGTATCACCTGATCCCTCGATCGTTGAAATAATAGGAAGTACAGGTAAGAACAAGTCCTTTCTAAACATCTATAATTTAGTGGATTTCATTTCAAGATTATGAAAAAGAGTCAGAAATACCAGGATTTCCCAATCGTTTCATTGTGATCCTGGCAAAAAGTGTCCGATGTTTCATTCGCCAAGCCAGAATAATTGCAAGTAAGTGTTGATTTTTTTCTTAATTCAGAAGAAGATTTGAGAATCCTTGTTTTCTGTTTCAAGCATCCCTGACTTGTTCTTGGAATGTTGCTACGAAAAAAAATTCAATTGGGTCCTATAAGGTATAATTTCCATGAGATCCCATTATTTCCCATTGATATAATGACTCAAAATAGAATTTGGGACATATTCAATGGGAACGCACTGAAATCCCATTGGATCAATTAGATCTCATAAATCCCATATTACGGACCTGTTGGAGCCCCATTGAGCCCAATTAAGTCAACATGGCATTTGGAACGGACTTGGGGACTTGATTTAATATCAAATATCTAAAAACAGAGACAGTACGTGTATACATTATTTTGAAAAGTTACTGGAAAGATTTTCGTAATATAAACTCACCAGGTCAGTATTTTAAAAACAACCCTCGAAGTTTATTTAATTCGATTATGCAATCAATGAGAATAATACAGAAATTACACGACCCGTAAAACACGCCTGAAATTGTATGTTTTCTTTAGGAGTTCCCACTTTCATTCAAATTGAGCTTAGTATTTCAGCCCCCGGCCTCCTAAACAAAGCAAAGGGAAACGAAAAAGGAAACGAGGCTAGCTTTCGGTTTGTGGTAACTTAAAGGGAATGTACAACATTTTCTTTTGCTGCAATTTTCAGAAATAAATGGATTTGGAGGATAAGTATATGTTATAGAAAATATTGTTAAACTGACTTGTTTCACGTTTTGGGCTTGTAGATGCTGGAAAATCCAAGAAAACCAACCATTTTCTTGTAGTCTGGTTCCCTGACTCCAGTTAAGATGAAACGAAACAATGTATAGACTTTGGGGAATTGTAAGGTCAGAGAATCAGTCAAGCAGGCATGTATCAATTCACAGGTGTTAAATCAATTGCGGAATAACTAAATATGAAAAATAAGGAGTACTTTTTGAAAAAAAAAAAGTTTTCTCCAACGCTGGTCAGCACACCGGGAGCCATGATTTTACAGGATGCTTTGGACTGTCATTCCCTAACAATCCAGTAAGATATTTTGTGATAATTTGATCGTTTCGTTTTTTGATGTTTGCAAATGTTGTATCTTCTCTTTAAATGCTGTGCGCATATGACTGGCTCCAACATGTTTTGCTTGAGTACAGATTCCGTATGCAACTATGCAGGGCAAAGGTGAACAATTATAACATTTGACATCTACACTGTGTCTGTGCACGGTCACACAAAAAGAGAGGATTTCCATGTTGGCACACACTAGTCAACGATGTCTGGGTTCCCAACATGTACTTGTCATTTATTGTGTATTGATTCCTATGTACCCGTCTGGACGGTACTTCTATAACCGGACAACCACCAACCAGTAGCACCTGATCTTTGGATCGTTGAAATTACAAGGACCTACCATTGAGATGCTCTTGATCACAAAGGTATAAAATGAAAACCCAAAATATCTAAGATTATGTATCATTGCCTCCACAATACATGGGAATTTATATACGTTGATTCTTTAGGTAATCAATTAAGCACGTTCGTGTATTATATTCAAAGTATAGGGAATCAGATGATTTAGACCCATTTCGCGTGAAATTAAGTTGGATTCTTGAACCGTAATTGCCGAAAGGCATTACAGTTATTGCGAATGCATCTTTCCTATAGTTATTGTATTGATATTGTATACTGTTATATCCGTCTCTTAATCCAAGCTTTACCTTGAGAGCTGTGCAGTATAATGTAGCGTATGTTGCCCTTATTTCCTTGTGAAAGGCAGCAGCGCCAGGTAAGACGTTCTCTGATATCATAGACTAATTAACATGGAAACTGTCAATTAAGTGTCCATGAGAGAAATATGCAACAGTTGTATACCTTGTTGTTATTGTAAATCGTACTGTATACATGTATATGTTTCAGGTCATATTTGGCTGATATTTGTTTATAGTTTGTTATTGCTTCATTTATCTTTTTATTTGTTTCTGTACAATTTTTGTGGCGAGTTTTCCTGTATATGACACACAAATAAACAGAGAGTTTATCAAATAACCAACATTTTATTTTCAAAATGACATCATTGCATTTATAATCCATTAACCGAACGAAAAATCACTTACATCGGTTGGAAATTAGTAGCCTATTACCTTGACGTTTTTGTTGAGGGAAACTTGAAAAAAATCATACCATCACTTGATATAGACTTCTCTTCATCACTTATCCAACAGTTTGCAGGGATATATTCTTTTTCCAGTATTATTAGTCAAGTTATTACCTGACCAAACAAATATGTGCCGAAGGTAACTGTTGTTCCTTATCTGTTTTTTTCCCCGCAGAATTTCTTGAATACAGAATTTTAAAAGGTTGATGATGGATGGTGAGTATATTGATAAAAGATTTCATTTTGAGAACGTCAATCTCTCATTACAATTTTCTCGGTTACATTACATTGAGTCACATTTTTCAAATATTTGCAACTAATTTTAACACTAATTTATTACCGTATTTTGTGAAAGATCAAAATGCAATTGTCATTTTTTTAACTGACATATCGGCCGTCGCCAAGTGTACATGCAAGGTAGAATAAATTGATTACTGAGTATCGACAAAAAACATACTTTATTCCTTTGCAACCCTTTGTACATTGCAGTTATTTTGATGCAAATTCTATCTGCATTGCACGGTTAACTTAAAAGTGTCAGATCCAAGATTTCCTAAGAGCGATGGGTTGGGTTGGGTGAAGCGTCGCAGTAAACGCGTAAAAAGTGAAAGGGGTAGAAGAGGGGAATCGAGATTTGCAATATTGATTACGCTATGCACGGAACTTTTGAGAAAATTCGGATTTTTTTCATCATGGGTCATTCAAGGGGAGGTGACGTTGTGCAATCTAAACCACCTTGGATGCGCTCCTGTTATTAACAGAATTGTCAAAATTTACGACCAATCATCTTTTCAATATTTTTTGTTTGTAATTGTTATCAACAGAACAGCAGCTAGGTACCGAACTTCGGAGCTTGGTCGCCAAGACGGTTCAATACAAGGCTGCACTAAAATCAGTAAAGGTAAAAAAAAAAGAGTTTTTGCGTAAAATAATTCGTTTGAACATAACCCCCATTATTTAATCTTCAAATTTATCTTAGCTTTCTCTAAAACGATACAAATGGGGATTCGCCGTGCATGGGCGTAGCAAGGGGGGGGGGGCAAGGGGGAGGGCGCTTGCCCCCCCCCCCCAAAAAAAGCAAAAAAAAAAGGAAGAAAAAAAAAAAACGAAAAGAAAAAGAGGCTCGAAGTCACAGTGGTGTAAATTTAATGGGTTGGGGGAGGGGAAAAAATGTCCCTTCCCCCCCCTTTAAAACTTATCAATCGAGAATATGTTGAGAAATACAAGAATTTTTGGGGGGGAAAAATATGTTTTGCCCCCCTCTAGAAAAAATCCTGGCGACGCTCATGTTCCGTGCGAAGTATTCATCAAAGATATTTTGAATTCACGATAACTGACAGGTCGATAAACCTCAGCGTGGTGGCACAGTGGCAGTAAGAGAATCACAACCAATCGTAGTGCACTTCAACTACAACATTGCCAACAGTCCGATAGTTGGTGGAAATCTCCAGGACAGCAATATCAACTATACGTACGGTATGTACACTTAAAAAATACTGTCACTTCATTTAGAAGCACATAATAATGATATTTTACAACAATGGAAGTACCGGTCAACTTCAAGGTGGCCATCCCACACTTGTCTCCAAAATTCAAGAAAAACATTAACAGAACGTTGAGATGTTTTGCTTACCTTTCATTGCCTTGGTGTAAATACATTTTTCAGTTCAGCAATTCTAAGGACTGTACTTGGCTATTAAATTGGCTTGACTCCGCAGTTATCTCGTTAAGAAGATGACATTAAGACATAACATCAATTGTGCACTCTTAATACAGATAATACAGATAACAACGGAGCAAAAGGCGTTGCTATTCCCCCAGACCCACAACAGCACAAAGTATTGACAGGCACGGGCCTAGAACAGCTAAAAGAACAGGAGGACAAAGAACCCAAACCAGATGGCCAAGACACAGGACAGATCTCAAAAAAGCAAGACCTGGAACTCAAGGAAGACGGTACAGAAATAGAAGATACTACGGTGAAGGAACTTGCGGAGAATGTTTGCAAAGAAGAGCATACTGTCCAGGATGACATTGCTGCTCCTTGTAAGTAATAATTTAATTACGCATATTCATCGAGCGCACTTACCCGGAAATGTCGGTTCTACATCATTGTTATATACCGGCTCCTAAAGTAATAATATGTATTGTGCAATTTTCAGGCGCAAAAAGCAGGCTACCAAGCAATTGGCAGCAATCTTGCTGCACGTGCTGGACCCAAACCTGCAAGCATACCCACATATCTCGGATGTGTGTGTGCTCCTGACTGAGGTTTTGTCAATTTACCTTGGCCTGTCCCGTCATAAACGACGAGTTCGACGTCTTTCACAATCATTATAGCATGTCTGTGAAGAGACTAAACGCCTAAAATTAATGGATAGCAGAGCGTCAGGAGGGTGCGATCATGTGCAACTGTTCCCCACGTGATATCTGAGATCGCAAACGTAGCCAGGTCTCGCTTAAGGACGTCCTTGAAGCCCAGCCTAGCGCGACCACGTTGGTGTGGGGCATAAACCAGTTCACCATATATGTCCTTAGGAAGATGTCCAGTTTGCGAACGTGACCAGTCCAGCGAAAGTGATGCACTCTCAACATGGTACAACATATCAGTTGTCCCAGTGATCTCGAGGATGGAGGTGTTCCGGACGCAATCATGCCAGGAGATGCCACCTATAGAACGAAGGCAACAGAGGTGGGATGACCAAGACTCGCTGAGGTAGAGTATAGGGCACTCAGTAGGCAAGCCGTGTAAACCCGTATCTTCAGATTGATGGAAAGGTCCCGGCAGAGGTTAAAAAGTTCCCAGAATTGTGCTTGTGTCGCGGTAATCCTGAAGGGTCAGGAAATGCACGGTGAAGTATTGCAGAAAAGCAGATTCTAAACAGGGTTGGAGCAAGCACACATTCCTGTATGATACTTTGATGAAAGACGAACTTCCTGAATCTATCCATTATGTTGGACTGTAGCTTTCATGTCCCCATGAAATCCAATCAGGATGGAAAGAAAGGTGTCTGAAAGCCCATATACTTCAGGATGTCATTCAGGCCTGACCGATTCACGAGGTCGAATCCTTCGTCAGGTCGATGAACACAACATGTAGATAGCGAGAGTTGCTGCTCAACACATTTCACCAGGATCTGTCATAGAGAGAATACCGCATCAACAGTAGAGCGAGATGAGAGAAAGCCGCATTGACTTTCATGAAGGATCTTGTTTGCAATGACCTGCAGCCTAGGCAGAAGCACACGGGAGAAGGCATTGCCAGCTAAGCTCAGCAGTGAGATACCCCCGACTAAGTTAGTGTCAATTAAACACCCAAGAAGCAGACATCATGTGAAAACATGGCGTAAATGATAATTCTGAACCAATGTTAAACTATGATTTTTGATTATTCAGACAAACAGGAGAAAGGAGACTGGTCTTTTATTGGGATGCGAGTTGTACGTGGTCCGGACTGGCAGCAGGGTGACCAGGATGGAGGATGTGGGTGCGTTGGAACGGTGGTGACGGTAAAAGACGCAGAGAGCAGTAAGTAAATGAACATCGATCTTTAACCGAGCCACAACCTTCAGTTTTGTGAACATCAATGTTGAGTGTTAATTTATGCGGCCAATCCTTTGTATCGTCTTTTTCACGGGATCAAACCAGGACTAAGGGTTTGCCAGCCTTCTTCTACGTAAAGAAGTTGCGATTCATGTTTAAAAGGTGACTTCGCCTGTTAAAGAGACACTACCAAATTTGATACGTCTCAGTCAAAAAATGTAAACCACCACTTCTTCACTCTTTTGAATAGTTTTTATGTCAGTGCTATATGGTCGTTAAGGCAATTTTGTCTAAACTGACGTTTTGTTGCATGTTATTAAGCTATCAAAAAGTTTGCTTCTCACAGAAACAACCGTTCATTTTTATCTTTTTAATTATACTAGAAATTAACTAATTAACAAAGGACCTTATTTTTATTTCACATTTGTATTCTTTTTCTAAGGTCGCTAATTTACGACATATAGGCCTACGGTTAAAAGTATCTAGCACGATAAGAACCTTTTGTTTATGATGAGAAGCCTGCTGTTTAATACTGTAAAAAAGGTCGTTCTGTTTTACATGTGATCGACCAAAGGCCGCTCACGGATATAAAGGACCTTTTGCTTCATACGGCACCTATTAAAAGTATCTCCATAATACGTTATTGACAAAAGGTCACTATTAATAAACGGATAACGACCTTTTGTTGCAAACGACACCTTAGGGTTTTGACTACAATAACTAAGTTTTCTCAGAGAAAAAAAATGGTTTAAAAATATTTATTTTATTGAAAAATGATATAAATCTTCCCAACTAACATATTCAGGGTGGTTGACAGATTGTTTTATAATGTTCCTTGACCACCTTAACTTCAACTGTATTTTTTTCAAATTCACAAAAACCCTTATAGCACTGAGGCGACGATATGGTTTCAAACAATGTTAATACATATGAATCTTTTTCAATTTAATTTGTAGAATCTAGAATATGGGTACGATGGGACTCTGGTGTTTTGGCGGAGTATCACGGCGGAAGAGAGGGCCACAAATTTGATTTGCGGATATTCGACAACGCCCAAAGAGGTAATCACAAGACTGGAAACATAAGCTTTTAAACACACTTCATTAGGACATACCATATTGTTGTTTGCTGTAGTTTCTTGGGAGTGCATTGTGAGGCAAACTAGTAAGAAGAACAAGCCAGAATATAAAAATTCAGCTCTAACACAGCTCGCTATTTTTTCACGAGAACAAATATTGTTCCTAAACAGGAGTTAAACATCCACGTGTTGCATGTGATGGCTGTCTGGAGCATGGTGTTGTTGGAATCCGATGGAAGTGTTTGCAATGTGATGACTACGATCTCTGCCACAGCTGTTACAACGAGTGCAAACACGATCTTGATCATCCATTTATGAGGATAGATGAACCTGGTGTGCCTGGGTAGGAGCAATACAATTTATAAAATCTAGATTTCTGAC
Organism: Patiria pectinifera; assembly: GCA_029964075.1. Lineage (NCBI taxonomy): Eukaryota > Metazoa > Echinodermata > Asteroidea > Valvatida > Asterinidae > Patiria > Patiria pectinifera. The sequence goes on from CM057134.1 coordinate 15,028,033, forward strand.
ATTCGTGTCTGACATACACAGGATCGGCTTGATTTGAGAAGTTATCCCGATATCTTTTTTTATACACAACATGCAATTAAGAGAAATGTTACTAATGGAGACGTCTCTAGTTTGAAACAGACGCTAAAAAAATCGTACAAAGTAAGGAGATAGGTGGCCAAATGTATCATGGAATAAGCCTGATCTCTCAAGCAACAAAAATAATGTCAATGTAAAGGCCTGTCAGCCCTCAGCTATAAACCTGTCAAACTTAATTACCAAACGAAACGCCCGTAATATGTGATATGATTCTTCTCTTAGGATTAGGACTAGGTGCCATTTTCATGCTCACAACGATGAAGTACTTCTCTTGGGCCTGTTTCAGACGTCGTGCTTATGCCGTGTCGAATAAAATTGAATTTATCGCGACGTTAGCATGACAAAAGCGCGGCAGTGGTTTCAAACGTCGGAATTAATTACAGACGCCTACTCATGTTCATGCCAATGCACTTGTGCACCACCAGGTTTTTTTTCCCGCAAGCGTCCCGTCCCATTATCTCCAAAAGTGCTTTTTGCGTGCCTGGGCTGCAATACGACCTTTTCCTTGTCACACGACGTGAGTCGAATTTAAATACATCCAACAAAGCGGCCCGCGATATTTTTTTCTGTACACATGAGCGTATTTCGAAGTACGTTGAGTTGGAAGTCAGGTTCTCGGACTTTATTTTTCCTTGAAAAAAAAATCCTCCAAACCACATATTGGTATAAGAAAAATGTTCCAAAATTAATGACTAACAAACCTTTTTAAGAGAAAAAAAAGAAGCAAAGAAGAGGAACTTCAAAAAAAAAAAGCATTCAATGGGAATCGAACTCACACCATCGGATTTGTAATCCGATGTAGCATCCATGACACTACATCAGTGATCGATCGATGCGGTGGTTTTAAACAGCATACTATTGCATATATAGGGCTCTCCAGCATAATTCTATATATATAATAGCGAGCATGTGGTATGGAAAAAAAATCGCTGGCGGCCCAACAATTGCATTATTCAGTTGCATGAAAAAAACGAATTTTGCTCCAGCGGGTACTTCTTCATCAAGTACTTATTCCCGGAGGAAAGCTATACTGGTACTGTGTGCCTTATTTTAGTACTTTTGCAGTCAAGGCCTAGCTGATGATAACAATTCGCTAATTCCTCATCTAGCTATGGAAGCACCCCTCTATTAAAATTCCCATAGACACCTACGCAAAATGCTCATACTTCAAAATTCTTTTTAAAAGAGTCAGAACTCTCACAGGTATTCAAGCTGCACAAAAAAATGATGATCAACATGTTAATTTCTCTTCAATTTTTGGTGGGTTGACCATTGACCTTTTGAGAACTTCTCACCCAAAGAAGACAACCCTTTTCCCAAAGTCGAAAAGTAGACACCTTGAAAAACGATCCCTCCACCGTGACATGGCAAAATAGCGCCATTTTTTAGCCCAATATCTGCTCAGAGTTGGAAGCCCCAAGTCCGGGCCAGAGGTTCATTGCCATAATCTCTTCAATTCCCCAATTTCATGGCTCTCAGAACTCTCTCTCCTCGGTGGATAGGTTTAGACCTATTTACAGGTGTCCACCCCTATAATTCTTAAACATTTTCCACTTAAGTCGCCATATTTGTTGAGGCGTTTGTTAGTTGATTATTTCTTAACTCGCTCACACATTCGAGCACGCGCATTCCTAATTATGAATAGGCCTGCCAACTTCAGTAGCACGACGTTTGAAACCGCGCGTCGTGCCGTACTGCCGTGAACATCGTTTTATACACATGCAGCGTGTGTACGAGTATAGAAATAATCAACTAACAAACGCATCAACAAATATGGCGACTTACATTGACAATTTTCACGAATCATAGGGGTGCACACCTATAAATAGGTCCGAACATATCCGCCGAGCTCATGAATTAAAGTTATACCATCAAAATAGTTTATTTTGAAAGCCATAAAATTGGGGAATTGAAGAGATATGGAAATGAACCTCTGGCTCAGATTTAGAGGTTCCAATTCTGAGCATTTTTGATGCAATTGGACTCGAAACTGCCGCTATTTTGCAGTCTTGTAGAGAGATCGTTTTTTAAGATAGTTCAGTACTTTTTCGCTTCGGAAAAAAAAAATAGGGGACGTCTTCTTTAGGTGAGAATTTCTCGAAAACCCACCAAAAAATTGAAAAGAAAATGAAAAATGACATGTTGATCATTATTTTTTTTGTGCAGCTAAATTACCTGTGAGAGTTCTGAATATTTTTAAAAGAATTTTGAAGTATGGGCATTTAGCATTGGTGTCTATGGGAATTTTAATTCAGGGGTGAATCCATAGGCAGATGGGGAATTAGCGTAACGTCCTCATTAGGCCTTGACAACAAAAGGACAACAATGAGGCACTTCACAGCTTTCCTTCGGGAATAGGAACTTGATTAAGAAATACCCGCTGATTGAAGCAAATTTCGTTTTGTTCGTGCAACTCTATTTTGATTAAGAGCACAAAATCACGTCTTTTTGTGACTGTTGCATGGTCCGCCATGTTGGATGTATTTAAATTCGACTAGGCGATTGTAATTAAGCTCGACGTTAGAAACTACTGCCGCGCTAACGCCGTGCTAACGTCGCGCTAAAGTCAATTTTATTCGACACGGTGTCTGAAACAGGCCGGAAACAAGCCTTAGAAAATTCAAGTTGTTTTCCTATTCGACACGGCATAGGCATGACGTCTGAAACAGGCCTGTTAGTTTGTTTCTTCTCTAGAAAGACCCACTGAGGAAGCTACTCAGTCCACTTTGTCCCTTTTCAAAGATTACCTGAGGATGATAGATCAGTGAGGGTTCTAAATCAGTTTTTAAATTTGCTTTATTTGTTTCAAAATCAACTGAGACGGTGAATCTTGTTTTCTCCATAGTGTTAAGGTACCTTGTCGCTTGGGCGCCACAAGATTAAAAGCCTTCGGAATTTTTCCAGGAGCAAAGGTTGTTCGAGGGCCCGATTGGAAATGGAAAGACCAGGACGGTAACAAAAAAAATATTCACGCATTTCCAAATCCTTCACGTTTAAGTTTTATTCTTTCATCAGGAATCGGAACAAAACACTGAAATATAAGTGAAATTAAAGTTATGAAACAATACTGTGAAAGTGATCAATGTAGGCAGGAAATAATGTTGTGGCAGAAAATACACATGTTCGCAAAATGCTCACTGCCGTTAATTACGAGATGTAGAAAAGTTGTAATGATTTTCAAGTACTTCAAGTGAAAGTTGTTATCTCATTGTTTCTGATACATAGAACAAACCGTTGGAACTGTTACTGAAGTAGAAAATGTTAAAGGAAAAGATGGCGATAGCCCCGGAAGTTCCTATCGTTCTTTGGTGAGGGTGCGCTGGCCTGCAGGAAACTCCTACAATTATCGATGCAGTTTTCAGGGAAAAATGGATTTGCAGTACTTCAAGAAAGCGAGCAACGGGGAATTCTTTATCGATCACCTCCCAGCGCTCGGTATGTTACGTACAAATTACAGTTTCATTGTACGTGTGCTATAAAACTGTGCTTAACTAACGTAGACTCAACAAACATTCCAGTGATTTGCATGCTGCACCGGCGCATAAAGTTAGACGCCGCTGTATCTTCTTCCTTTCTTCTTTCTTGTAGTCAACCATATGGTTGCGAGGGTGAAGCTTGGCTGGTTGTCAAGTAAATTAGCTAATCCGATTACGTACTTAGACGCTGTAACGGGGCAGTGAAACACGTGAACCCACCCCCCCCCCCCCCAATAGCCTTTTTAACGTTGTTTCTCAGAAAATAGTTATGCTAAGTAGGATTGAAATGTTAAATTTTATCGAAGAAGAAATTCTTAACTTCATGTCAGCGAAAAAAAATCGCCGTCATCGATGCCGAAGCCTCAATACTGGTTACGGGAAAAGCAGACCTTCAAGTCTTGAAGAAAACGTCCCCAAATCTATGTACATGTAATTATATCAATTTCTAGAAGTTTACAAAAGTTGTTATTTACGAATTATAGCTTAATCTGTTGTTGCTAACGCTTGTCTTACAGCTCGAACTATCTCTAAGGGAATGTCGACACAAATCTTTTCCAGCCCAACCCACTTGCATGCTTTTCATAGCGCCGTAGGCGCTACGGTTGACCGATTTCGGCCTGTCACAGCACAATAACGACGGGTATATTAGCCTATTCATAAGCGTCACCTGGCGTGACTTGGCGTGGGTCTCGGTATAGACCAATGGAAGACAGCAAAAAGGGTGATATTTATTAATTAATAACTCGTGAAGAAGGCTTTTATGCAATTTTTTAATGCACATCATAATGGATAGGAACCTTATTAATATTTTTGAGGCTTGAAAAGATTGACAAACATTGCTAACGCCAGTGTTACAGCTTTCAAATATGCACGTAGCCAGGCCTATTTTTCCAATTTCAACGAAAAGTAAAGAAATTATCACAAAGATTTTAGCACATACTTGGATCATTATAAGGGAAATAAACCCTGAAAGTTACATAAAGATACGATTTTTCAAACGGGAGATATTAATTTTTAATGATTTCGCCCGCCAACGTGTACATGTGTGTGTACATGTAGTTTCATTTAAAATAAAGTGCTACGTAACCTTTAGAAATCGCCCTTCCAACCCCTTTGGCCGATTTCAGCCCAAGATGGACAGGATATTCCACGAGCGAGGAACTATATCGGGGCGTGGGGGTGGGCGGGGTCCAATATTGGGTTTTTTTTGGGGGGGACCAAAGTCGCATTGTGAACTTGAGTGGTATTTTAACTGAAAATAAGAAAATGCTTTTTCACCCGTCTACACGCGACTGAAGTCAAACTTTTGGTCAGCTATCAGTTGAATCGCTGGACCAGTCCTCATATAACAATGCACACAGAATTGGGTCAAAGGTTCACCCAATGGTCAGTAGGGATCAGCGGTTTTTTTTTTAATATCTAAAGAAAGTGCAACGTGTACATATTACCATGAGCTCAATCATTGAAGCCTAAACTCACCCATCCATATCGGTTATGCCTAGGAATGATAATTACTATGAAACTCAATACCTGTTCTTCGACAGATGCAACAAAATGCCGTCCTTGGTTTGCAATCGGAGACAAAGTTCGTTTGATGGACATCGACTTAGACAAGCTCAAGGAACTTCAGCAGAAACGGTGTGGCTGGATAGCAGAGATGAAAAATGTAAGTTAACAGAAAATAGACGTTCAGCTGACTTATTATCTCAAGTTCTGTATCTTTTTCACGTCCCTTAGATAATCAAAAACCACGAATGTTCAAGGTTCTCAATGACATTAAAAAATGCGAAAAATAGGGAATAAATAAGATGTAACACTATGTAAATGATTTAATAAACAAAAAGAATATAACTATCTTTTTAAGATAGGATGGAATATAATAATAAATTTGCTGGTACACCATCACTCACTCACTCACTCATCCGCATAGGTCCGTCGCGCCGATCTCCTGTGCCCGCGGCCAACAGCCTCATTCCACATGCACACCATGTGAATCAAAATATTATCTGAAGCGCGTGGTATATGTTGAGGAGTGTTTTCGACGTTTTGCACAGTAGCCTATTCTGTATAAAAGAATACGAAATTAAAGTGCTTACCTTTTTTTCAACAGCAGATGGTAACGCAGGAAAATTGATCGGTTGATGTGTTTACGTCCTTTACATGTAGATTTAGGCAAAATACTTCCAAAACTAGCAAATTATTTGTGAAAAAAACGAGGAAAAAACCAAATGTCCAGCTTGAAAATCAACTCAGGTTTACAGCAGTGCTTGTGATAACCTGGTAAAATACATTTTCACCATTGTGTCGAAACAGTAAAAATCTGAGTATTGTTGCAATATTAAACGGACTTCAAAGTAAGCATTCGACAGCTATTTAAAATCAATGGTTATTTATTTGTTCCCTTCAGTTTCGGGGGAGAATTGGCAAAGTTAAGATGGTCGACAGTGAGGGAGATGTTCGCGTCAAATTCGGCAGATCCCTCTATGCCTACAATTTCCGCTGTCTGCAGAAAAAGACAGCTGCAGATTACGTCACCAGAGGTTTGATCCTTTACGGTTTTTGCTCTTTTAGAATAAAAAAAATCATTCAAAACGATTTAACCTCAGCTTCCAAATAATTGTAAAGGGTGAAACGAAATTGTACCGCTCTTTATCTGCTATCCAGTCTTTATATAGAGATGGGTGCAAGATCAGTACTAGACCTTGCCCAAGTCTGGGTTGCGCTCGTTCTGTATCTAAAGCAATATCGCATACGTGTACACTATACATGTCATACACGCCATACGGAGCCGTATATAGAGAGAGTTACGTGAGGGTACGACATGAGGGTCGCACTGTTTGGAACCAAAATGGCGGATTATGCGTCTGTTTCAGTGCAGATATATAATTTGTACTAAATAGTCGCACGCTGCACTGTACACATAATGAACGACCATTATGGTTCAACAGTCTGAAGTGGTCGCAACTCTCTCCATATTCGGCTCTGACGCATACCAATTGGCACGCCTTCATGCGTCATGACCAACATGTTAAAATCGTTATCCATCCTCCCATAGCTACTAAAAGAAATGAACGAGTCTTCGAAATTCGGTTACTTTGAGTGGTCAAGCTGTTTATGGTATAATGCATAGTAATGATGTTGCGGAGACGAAGCCTGTGTTGACTAGTAGCTGATTGTTGACGTAACTAACGCATGCGCACAAACAGCATGTGCTAACGTCTCTTGCCTGACGTTGGTCAAAAGGTCATCACAAAACATTTGGGTCTTGGCGAGCGGCTATTGATGCAATCGTGCCCTGTGGTCCCTGTGGCACAATATTCAAACCATCCTGCGTTTTATTGAAGTTTTATCGAATTCAGGTTAATCACAGTCCAAGCCCGAACTGGCTCTGATGAATGAGCCGAATTAGTCAAAACGCATTATTAGCGCATAATACGCAGATACCTTGTGAATTACGCAAAAACTTGTATGATTTTCTTTGACTTTTTCCCCAAAGGTCCATACACGGCATACGTTAATCTTCTGATCAAATCAGCGGTAGCTGGGGACGCCAGTAAAGTGAAAGATATAATTACAGACCATCCTGATGCGGTAAGAAAAAGGAAAACAAAAACAAACAATTTATTTTCTGTTTCAAACTATAGGTAATTAGTAGCTTGTGATTGTTTAAAAACCACAAAGCCATTTCGATAAAGGGATATTACGACCTGGAATATGCCAAGTTGGGCTACAAAATGAGTTTGAAACGAAATGATAATAATGGACAGACCATTTAAAAGTAGAATATATACGTCCACACAACCATCAAATTGGGTGTTTTTGTGTAATTCGATAACGATGCGAGAAACAATTTTGGTTGTCACAATTTTGTCTCGAAAAATCGAGCTGTTCAAGGCTAGTTGTGATTCCAGCAGTACAATGTTCGCCTTTTGCGGACTTGTAAGAAACGATATTTGGGCATTGGTGATGTGTTTAATTGATGTGACACACGCACAATGTGTATCGTACATTGAATACAAACGACAGGAAAAACGTATGCGTATTCCGTCGTGTCCGATGTAAATACCAGAAAAAACAACCGGCTTTTTGTTTTCGTCTTTCTCGAGAACGGTAAGCCATTAGGTTAGTTTCCCTTGTGCTAGACCCTTTAAATAGTATAACTGGGAAAAAACAGTCCAAAGCATGACATTTTGGGGGATTTCATGTCGTAATATCCCTTTAATTTGTTCAATGATAGTAATTCAATTTAATAAATTGGGTGAATAGCACTCAAAACGTGTAGTCTGGTAAGCCTTATCCGTTCAGACAATCATGATTTTGCTAATTTACTTTTAACTTTACAAAACCCTTGATATAAAAGAAGAAACAAAATTCCACGCTAAATTTCCGAGAGAGGGTTTCAATTATTTCTGTTTAAGTTTTCAATATACATGTAAAGACTAACGCGATCTAGATGAGCTGCATTTGATAGAGAAGTCTGCATTCGTAATTAATTGATAAACAAGTTTTAAAGTAGGTCGTTACACTAAATTCTGTCATTTAATCCAGGTATTAAATGAATTAAACAGTTTCTTATTCGTTAAAACGAGGCTCGCAATACTATTAAACGGCCACACTTTTTTTAATTTCCAAACGATTACAAATTCCAAAGGTACACTGCGCTTGGTTCTTTTAAAATTTGCCGTTTTTGGTTTCTTTGTTGTTCTTGTCGGGGCAAATGTCAGGGGTCAAAATTTTGACTTTCAAAAATCGAGTTGTTAAACGTCAATCCAGTCGCACGTGTTCCTTTGAAACGCGTGTCTCTTCATCTGTTTGGCAAATATTATTGGCTAAATATTAACAATAGCCCGCTATTGTTTTACGTTAGGTAAATTACCTCAGCTCTGACCAGTGTAACTTTCAGGAAATTTACTTGCGAGCGCTTGGGCTGCGGTGTCTGATGCTTAAATACACGGTAAACTGGTGCTTCGCATGCAGTGTGGATTGTGTATTGGTGCATAATTAGTGCTACTCATAGAACATGCAAAGAGTAAGCTCTGTAGTATTATGCAAACACAGGAGTATGGTATCATGGCACAGAGGTTGGGGTCAAATTCCTCGTCCAAGGAGATTTTTCTGCGGATGGAAATGCGTAGGCGAATGCCACAAATTGAATTTAACCCATTTTTTTTTAAGGCTAAACATCCGAATGAGCAGGGCATAACTGCGCTCCAAGTGGCTGCGCATCTCGGCCATTTTGATGTTGTGAGTGCTTTGGTAGAAGGCAACGCTCCTCTCGAACTAAAGGATGGAGATGGAGATACCGCTCTCGCTTTTGCTGTGATGGGGTAAGCTGTATATGCACCCTTCGTACCAGTTAATCAAACAGCGCATTGACCATTTACATGATCGCCTCTTTTGGTCGGTTGACCATCGCAGCGGTCATAATCGGTCACACTGAGCACTTGGAGAAAAGTACACACGGCTGATGGCAAAACCTGTAACGGTCCAGTAAAAATCTTGCCACTTTCAAAACTACCACAGGTTAAGTATTAAACACAAAGCCACGCGGTCTGCAAGTTCAACTTCAACTTGCGGTACACTTTCTTGAGGCCTTGTGCTACAGCTATGCATTATCACTTGCAAAGAACAGTGTGTAAACTTACCTGAATTTAGTAAACTTACCTGAATTTAGCAAATAATTTAGTTTAACATGATTATTCAATAGAAACAAACCAGATGTTGTCCAGTACTTACTGCTCGTCGGAAGCAACCCAAATACATACGACGAACATGGAGTAACTCCACTCCACTTAGCCGCTGGTCACGCTAACGATGCATGCGCACAGGCACTCATAAGTTCCCAAGAACAACAGTGTGATGTGAATAGCCAGGTAAGTTATAATTATGAAGTTAGTATCACAAAACAGTTAGTATAAAGGTCAATTTCAAATAAATACTCAGTAAATACTCGATTGTGTATCAGTTTGATCGTCCTCACTAATTTGTTAGGCTTATTATAATTATAATGATTTATTCGGCATTAAAACAGGCAAGCAAACAACCAAATTAAAAATACACACACACAAAAACAAGACCAAAAGCCAACGGCATAATATATCGTCACCAACACCACGAAGTAACACTCATGTACATACCGGTAAAAACCAGCAATCGGAGAAAACGGCATCTAAAGTTGAACGCCTTCTAATTAAACAACACTTTGCATCAAAACGACAGAGTATTTTTAGTTGGGTTTCTTTATGTTGGCACTTGATGAATTGAATTTATTAAATCTGCTGCGAAACTGTAAATGTTCGCTTTCACGAAGTAACACACTTCAATGTATACAGCACGAGGAAGAGTGCAACTTCAGGTCTGGGCGCGCGCGCTCATACAACTTATTACAAGAAGAGTGTTACTTCGTGAAATCGTTTTTGCTCAAATATGAGTAGAGTGTGCGCCATGCATTGCAATGGCAAATGGTAATGAGTGTTACTTCGTGAAAACGAAAATTGTCACTTTTGCGCAAAAGTTGCCATGGATACTTAGCGTAATTATTAAAGTAAAGCTCTTGAAGCTTTGAAATGGTAGGCCTTGATGAATAATGTTAGGCCTTGATGAATAATGTTTAAAAATCCAAAAACTGAAAATCGAAAAAAATATGGTTTAACACAGTAGAGTGTTACTTCGTGGTGTCGGTGACGATATGTCTCTAATGACAAAACGAACAACCAAATTTTTGTTGCTCTACTCACGGATCCTACACACAGGGATGAAAGACTCTGCCAAACGTTTAGTTGAGCCCCGGTCATACATTACGGTTTGGAGCTACGGATCTCCACGGTTTAAAATTTGTGATAAACAAGGGGGAGTACCGTATTCATCCTAATGCTAGGTTCACGCAATCCCGATTTTAAAGCCGAATCGCCACGAATAGCAATTCTTGAGTAAATTGGGGATGGTTCTTGGCTGCCTCGGGATGATTCTGCTAGTTCGGTGAACGATCGTGAAAGATCGGGAAGCGCCCCGACAAATTTGAACATGTGTAGAGAATCCCTCTGGACGGGGTGGGGTTGGGTGTTGAGGTAGTGACTAGTTTGGGTTGTAACTGACTGGTGAAGAGCTCTGGGTCTGGCTAAATGGGTGATTGGGAGGGCAACACGGGCACGCATGTCCTAGTGAACTGGTGACGCTTTGAGAATACATGTAGTTAGCTTCCTTGCCTCAATTTATTCCTGCCAACCTGCCAGCCCAGCTGCCAATTCTCACTGTGTGAGAATTCGGCAGTGAGGCGAAAATACAAAAAATACAAATTGCAAAAAGCACACACATGTCAGTGTTATATGGGTATAAAATTACAATAAACGTGTACATGTTGATCTATTGCCCCAAATTAAATAAACAATCTTCGCATGAAATAAGAATTACCTCGGGCAATGCTGAACATAAAGGAGCAGGCTCACATTTACACATGCTGGCCAGGCACACTCATACACACTATCAACCACTTTCATACACACCAGTCCTCAATGAACAGAAAGAGCCATTATTTACTTGTTATTATTCCCTAAATATAAACCTTAGATAATCATAGTACATGTACTGGAATCTGACAATGCGCAATAAGACCCATGTTAAATTATACATGAACATAAATACGTACGTAACGTTGTACACAATTACATGGGAATATCACGTGTGCGCGCACCACGCCGTCACATTTTGCACGTGAACGCGTGTATGTCTATACTACACGCACAATGTTCGCTAAACTTTCCACAACGAGCTCACACTTTGGAGCCCCAAACCTACATTTATATCTTATAAAAACTTTACTTTAATGCCTCCAGTATTATCTATGAACACTAGCGGACAAATCCTTATGCAGTATTGGGTAGCGTGCAGTTTGCAAACAAGTGATATTTCAACTCAAAAACGAGCTTCAAAAGTTGACAACGTACCTGTGTGAGAATTCGGCAGTGAGGTGCCGGTCAAAGGTTACGCAAGGCACAGGTCACGTACATAATAAGGGGTGTGGCTTAAATACATGTAAACACTATGTGCATATCATACGCACACTCTACACATGTTCAAAATTGTTGGGGTGATTCGGGAACTAAATTCAATTCTTGGTTTATTCTGGTTGTATTCACAACTAATTCGGGAATGTGTGACCCTAGCATTAGTACCTCATTGCAGCCTAGCCACAGTTCTCATCCTTGGCGGAGCGGGACGCCAAAAAATGTTATCTGTGCTGAAATGTAGCCAAGTTTTTTTTTTTTAAGTTTAAGCTTTATGTGGCCCCTCTGGGCTTCCATACATTTTGCACTGAATTTAGTCGGTCACCATTTGCAGACGGTGTTGTAATTTTGCGTCAGGAAGCCAGACTGACGGAGCGATGGTCGTGTATCTGGATCCTGTAAATGCTTTTTAATTAGCTCAATATACTTCTCAAGCGTTATGGCCTAACTGAGGTCAACTCAAGCTGCAATCTGAAGGATATTTTGAGAGTTTTAAGGGGATCGAAGCAACATCTGCAACATCAGCCAACATCTGAAGAGAAAAAAAAAGTTGGGTAAAAAAAAAAAAAAAAAACGCGTCGCCACACCACATTTCGGGGCAAGCTCCATACCAGAAACCGGAGACTTTTTGGCCTTATCACGCATCAATCCGTTCAGCGCATTTGGTACGACATGTGGAGCTCAGAACAGTCGTTCATCCTTCCTTGTGTGTAGGATCCGTGCCCTGCTGAAAAATGAAAGGGATTTTTTTGTCACGTTATGTGGTTTGCATCTTACGTCGGCAGGACATGGATGGAGACACACCATTGTTCATCGCAATTGGACTTCCGAGGGACAACGATACTATGATAGATTTGTTGATAGAACATACGACAGATGTTGGTCTGAGATTGACGAACAACGATGACTTCAACTCCTTACATTTTGCAGCCTTCCATGGGAAGAAATAGTACGTATCTTTTGTGTATTCTCAATTAAAGAATTAAAATTCATGACGCTGTATGCCAGTACGACCAGTTGCGTATTTAGATATTATTAATGGGTGGAGGGATTATTATTATTATTATTATTATTTATTCGACCGAAATTACAAACACAGAGATGGGTCAGGGGCAGCAAAAGTAAAAAATACTGTGGTCCGCGGACCTGTTGCCCCACATCAAAGTGCTTAAAAATCATATATAGAAATATATATAGAAAAATTAATATAAAACATACCTAGGGACATGTTTGTCTAGATGGAGCACGCAAAGTATTTGTATTGATATAAATCCCATTTTTGCATTTCCAAAATGTCTAAGCCTATATAGACTGAGAGCTGGAAAGTGTTTAATCAAATTTTGGGAACAAATCCCCTGATTGTCTTAAAGCATAGTATCAACGACCCTGATCACAGAATGACCATTCTTAAGTTTCGCTAAATCGGACTTCGTGATGAAGTTATGCCCTATTTTCATAAATTGGTGTCAAAATAACTGCAAAACATCAGAACAACTGTCAAAGAAAATTGACAGGATTTAACAAATACCTTGCGACGATATGAGCCAAAATGTACATGGTGGGGGTTGAGGCCCCGCCCCCTCCGCACTTTACCCGCCGTTCTTAAGGTAATTAATCTGACCATAAACCACTCTTAAGTTATATTTTTATATTCTTATGAGTGTTTAGACATCAATACAAACTGGTTTCACTTTCTCCTCTACCGTTGTGTTGCAACGGTATCAGCGAAAAGGAAAAGGAGGGGGTGACGGCCACGCCCACCCTCCGCGCTTTTCTGGCCGTTCTTAAATTAATTAGTCTGACCTAATGTCATTCTTAAGTTATATTTCAATAATCTATAAGTTCCAAGCTATCAAATGATACTGGTTTTGCTCTTGTTCTCAAAATTGTGGTTAAATGTAAAATTGGCCCCACTTGGAATGGCGTCAATGAGCCTTGGTCTGATCTAGCGAAACCGAAGAATGGCCATTCTGTTATCAGGGTCGATGATACTATGCTTTAAGAAAAATCAGGACATTTGTTCCCGAAATTTTAATTGAACACTATCCAGCTCTCCGTTCATTATGCTCAAGGAGTGGCGTCACAGGATTTGAAGGGGGTGCTCACGGGCGTGCTAGACCATTTTGAATGGGGGGGGGGGGGGGCTGTCGTCATGAAATTTGCCGACTGACCGTCACGCAAAATGAGTGCAGTTGATAACTTCCGCCAATATATTACATCACAAACACCACATTAAAACTGTAGCTTGGCTCTCTTTCGAGATTTGCCCTCTTTAGCTTGATCCATGATTTTGTTTCGTCATAAGAATTAACTAAATCCGTAACACCCGGAAACGAGCAGTAGCTGTCAACGGCGGTATGTGAAGCGACCTCGCGCGGTAGCTCGTGCCAACATGACAAAATGTGTAATCTTTTTCCATTTTCTATTTTGCTGATGGCACCATGATTTTGCAGACAAAACTGACTAATGGGGGAATGACATTCCCCCCCCCCCCCCCCGCTGTAGCGACGCCCGTGGGGATGCTCCGATGCTATTTGACATACGCCTATTACGCACAACGCATAGGGCAACTTTGTGAGAGATTATTCTCGAAAGACAAATAGGCACGGTTATAAGTCTTGACAAATATTAAGTTACAACTGAAAGACAGACAGACTTGTAAGCAGTATTAACTGCTACGCATGCATTATAAGAATGATCAGTTATATGCCCCGCCCATAACACTTTGAAAGATCACAGCTGTGATTTATGTCCAACATGTGTGCCAAAATGCGGTATGGGTGCACGTGCGTAAGATGCATGCGGCATGCATTTCAGTGATGAAGAGGCTAAACTCGTGTTGCTGCCTACGTGCGGTGTGGAAGGTAATTCTGTCCCCCGGTAAAACTGTCTGGGGGGACAGAATTACCTAGGTAAACTGTCCTCCCCGGCCCGTTAATTCTGTCTCCCTCCAGGTAATTCTGTCCCCCCGCCCCCAAGGTATTTTTGTCCCCCTCTTTTGAAACTCGGAAAGCCAGATCTCTTTATTGTTTTTATGAATTCACTCTACAAGGTATACATTTTGGACTTTTAGTCTGCCCTTCATGAATATAAAAATATTTAATTTGGTCTATTAGCCGATTATGTGAACACAATGTTTCGATTTGGAGTTCGGTGAAATCTATCGCGATTCTACCGCGATAGGTCGATACAGCGGCGATGCATGGCGATGGCCCTCGTCTCATTGATACAACGCCTACTTGGATTGGTCTGTGTTACCATCGTAGCGCGTAACGCAATTTTCTATTGATGAATTCCACTTGTAGAGGGAGACGCATAATGTACACATGTGATAATCACTGCCACATATCTTGCAGCATGTACTGGTACTGGCGCGCGCGCGACACGCATGCTGCTCTCAGCATATACTGCATGGGGACACATTTACCAGAGGGACACTTTCACCGTTGGGCAGGGGACATTTTTACCTGGAGGGGGACAGATCTACCTAGGTAAAAGTGTCCCCCGGACACATTTACCGGGTCACGAGCCGGTAAATGTGTCCGGGGGGACACATTTAACAGGGGGGGGGGGGACAGAATTACCTGTCACAGCGGCATAGGCGGTCATAATGCATCAGTCTCATTGTTACCACGATTAGGTATAGAACATTCGTTCTCGCTGCGAATTCTAAAGAGTTGAACGCAATATCAACTCTAGCGAATTTCGTTACGACTGTTTTGTAATGGCACATTAACGCGACTTGGCGCTAATCGGCTAGCTTCCAGCATGCAAAACTGCAGAGAATACAGACACCGATGCATGTATATTTCTCTCGAGTGTTGAACCCATCTGTCACATCTCCACCCGTCACATGAGGGCGCTATACACTTGCCCATCATGGCTGATTAAAGAAGTGAACGTTAAGAAGTAGGTGTGCGTATTCACGTTCCTTAGGCCACATGCTAACATGGTGGCAGAGGTAAATTGCTGAAACATACTGACACATTGTCGAGTTAGTGATTATACTTACTGGACTTTTGGCGTGACATTTTATCAGAAATAAGTGTTTTTTCGTCGATCATTTTGTGCATCGATCTACCTGTGCCAATGGTTGTGACTGTGTACATGTACACGTACGTGCGGTAGCATACACATTTACCCGCAACAACCTGAACGGCACCACCCAATTGCTTTTACATCCGTTAAGCTGTGTCCGTTTATTCTAGTTTTCCTTATAGTGACTCTAGACAACCGCCATGGCAGAAAACGCTGGTCTACACCCAAGAATGCACTGGCATGATCCAGATCAGACAAATGCAATCAACATTTCCAAACAGCAATGTACCATATACTTCTCATTTATAAATACCTAAGACAGTTTACGCATTCCTATTAGTCGAGAGCCCGTCACGTGGCCGGTCTTAAACGGATGATTAAGACATGGCTAGCTGGTCTTAAACACGTTTCCAATGTCACATGAAATTTGGACTTCCATGAAATCCGGTGCCTTTTAACGTTTCATTGGTTGAACGTTCACATTCCTCACGTATGCATGCGCAATGTACTACCAGTGAATCAGTATTTCAAAGTCCGAAATTCACACTACACCCACCAAGCTGCGACGCGCATGCCAATGTCCTTATAAGGTAACAGTTGTGGCGGAGCATTCCATATTATAGTCAGAGGGGTGTTTCGTAAAACGTGAAGTGGAATCGTTGAACAAAATGGTTGGTAACGTCTAGTTTTTTACTTGTTTTGATTTTTGGACCGAAATTATTTTTTTTTGACCGAAAAGGTATTTATGAATGGGAATAAATATGTGTTCAGTCGGTATTAAACACTCTGTTTAAGACCGGTGAGAGTCTGGATGAGTGATAATTACCCATCCAGACTCTCACCGGTCTTAAACGTAGTGTTATAATACCTACCGAACACACATTTATTCCCTTTCTCAAGGGCATTGATGTAGATAAGCAAATGGATCACATTCTACTTTACATGGGTGCACCGGGCTACAAATATACAACTCCTGGAGTTTGAATGAAGCTGACCAGAAAACTCCAGAACTAGTGTGGGTCAAATTCACTCAGCAAAGAAAACTTTTGAGTAGCAAGGCTGTATACAGAAGTTCGCACAGAGAGACAACGAAACAGGCGATGAGTTCCTGTTCTGAATTTAACTACAAGCAAAGAAATGCGACTTTAAAGATGATAGTGAGCTCCAAGATCGTGCCATTTATCAGTTCATCGCAGGTGTGAGACACACATACTTACACAAGGAACTCCTTGGAAAAGTCGAAACCCTCACACTGCAACAGACCCTTGAGCTAGGCCGTACTCATGAGGCGTCGATGAGTCACATGCGACAACCGGCCAAAGTTCAACAATCAGATCCAGGTGCCAATGTCGTAACTGCGGAGGCACACACTCCTTCAGGAAAAGAGAGTGCTGTCCAGCGTACAATTCTACTTGTCACAATTGCGGCAAGAAAATCACTGGAAATCCATTTGCTGATCTGGTGTGACCAACAGCAATCAACGTATAGCCGTTCCAAGTCCAAATCCCGCGCCAGATCAGCGCAACGCAGACAGACTCGCTCCAGCTGCAGACCAAAGACAAAATCCAGCCGTGATGTCCACTCCATCTCCAATCCAGACCCTTAGAGCGAATTTGAGGACCAAATTGACCATGTATAGTCTTAAGTCCAATCGCCATTTCTGACCCCAGCACCCCAGATCAACGTGACTCGGACACACGCGATGAGGCCTATACACACAGAAAAGATTACACAGGTGGTGTACAATTGTATATGTTTGCAATGTGCCATACATACCTGCTAATAGTTGGGTAAATTTTTACACAACGGTGTTGGGTAAGATTTTTCAGAAATGTTTGGTAAAATTTTACTTTGACACTAGATAAATTAATGTACCTAAAATCTTGGTAAATATAGTTTGGTAAAATTTTACTTTGGAAATCGGTAAAATAACTTTCATAATATCTTGGTAAAAATACTTTTACTGAATACTTGGTAAACATTACTTCGTTTGTATGTAGAAAGACTCAAATTTATCTTTCAATTAAGTGCAGTTTTAATAAATTTTTAAGTAAATGTTTTGTTTGCCCTGAATTCTTGTACCCGAACTATTTTTGATTATATAGTTAAATGTTCGTTGATAGAAAATTAAGGGACGTCCGTTTCAAAGAGCTCCTCTCGGTGATCCAAAACGGCCGTCATCGAGACTCCCCGTTGAATTATTGTTGGTTCAATCTTAGTTCTGTGGAAAAAAAAGAAGAGAATACTCCACTTAATCCGAGAGTCGAATTCTATGTTTTCTTACAACAAACAAAAATTAGGGCTTTCAGTATTCTTGGAAATTTACTCAGAAAACGTGGCAATAGCTAAATATAATGCCAACCCGGATCGGAGCGCACAAACCAACACGACCGGTTTGAATTCACAGCAATGACTCTCCCACATACACGAGTACGTGCATAGTAACTCACGTACACTGCAGCATTACGGTCAAATAGCCTTCATGACAATTTGTTCATCTCAGTCTGGTGCACTATACATTCGTATCATTTGCCAAACAAATTGGTTAGTAAATTATAGGTTTGGGTTAATTTCTAACCTTTCAACGACTCGATTCCCGGGCCGACGACGTATGAACTGGGTGGCTTTTATTTTTCGAAAAGTACGAAATCGAAGTAGCTTGATTCACGCGTTTGTCGAATAGCACACTGCAAACACATGGCAACCGGTATGGCGGGCGTTACCTTCGAATCGGTAATCTTTACACAATGGATGACAACTTTCACTGCAACTTTGTAAAGTTTACCATTGGAAAAGTAAAACATCGGACGTGTTTACGCAACTCGTGTAAATATACACATTTACATTTTTTAAATGTTTTTTTTTTCAATCTACATTCTAATTCTGTAAAAATGTTTCGTTAATGTTTTAAGTTTTACTTAAACTGCGTATTTGCTTATACACAACTTTTGTTTTACCTGTTACCTTTTTACTATTCATTGTGTGCCGTGTACACCTTCTTAGATGTAAAGCGAGACAGAAAATAACACTTGTTAAGGGTGAAGGTTAACACAGGTGCTTAGGGCAACAATTAGCTTGCCCCTTGGCATGTACAGCCGCATGTATCCAAATAGACTCACTGCTGACGGTTTCCCGAGGCCGGAATTAGAATCCAACGAATATACTTCGCGCCTACAATGACACAAAAATCAACCAGTATGGATCAACATCACCTATCTGCCAGTACAAACAGAGTGGATGGAGCAAGGCGGAATTCTTCATCGTAGAGTCCGAAGGCCCAGCAAAACTTGGACTGCCCACATATCACGACAACGTAAGCTCGTAACCCTACACCAATCACAAAACCACTGTGTCACCCTATCAACGCAACAGATGAGCTAAAGCGACATTATCCTGACCAGTTTGACAGAACTGGCAACTTTCCAGGCACGTATCACATCGTTCTCAAAGACGGATTACAACCCACTATCGGTGCCCCTCGCCGATGCCCTATCAAGTTGAAGGTTGAGCTCAAAGCAGAGTTAGACAGCATTGGGCACCAAGGTGCGATCAGACGCGTCACAGAGCCAACCGATTGGGCGAGCATGCCTCACTGTCGAGTCTCCAGGCGTGAAAATGGCAAACACAAAATCGATCCCAAGGACTTGAACAACGCGATCAAATTAAAGATGACATTACATTAGTCAGGTCCACAAAGACAAGGCAGAGGTATTTGTTTTGTTCCCTGCACTTTTCCTGAAGTTGACTTACCAAGATTATCATGTCCACTGTTCACTCACTCGCTCACTCACTCTACCGCATAGACATCTGCATGCCGTCGCGCTGATCTCCTGTGTCCGCTGTTTGTAGCCTGGTTCCAGAGCCTGTCAACCTTGCTGGGCGGTCCCAGTCGCTCGACCCAGGATGTCCCTGGCCGGCCTCGGGGTCTTGACCAGCCAGGTGCCGGGGGAATTCTGCCTCTGCTGTTAATGGCGATGTTAACTGCCTTCTTTGCCGGGATATTGTCGGCGAGGCAGGCAGTGTGACTGAAGAGAACCTCTCTGCGGTGACGGACAAGATGTCCAATGGTAGGTTGTTTGGTTCTTTGGGTGACCTCTGCATTGGTGATATGGTCAAACCAACGGATTCCGAGGATGGTCATTTGGCATCGTTGGTGGAAGGCCTCGAGTCTTCTCAGATCGGTCTGGAGGAGTGTTCATGTGTCAGACCCGTAGAGAAGAACTGGGATGACACAAGTCCAGTATATTGCTATTTTGGTAGCGAGTTTGAGTCTCCTCACCGAAACACTGTTCCGCAGTGAGAATATCAGCTGCATCATTGAACAAGGTGGTGTTATTCTCTGAGCGGATAGGTGTCGTTCCGCTTGCTCTGCGTGGACCGCAGATAGCGTTTAGGCCACTAAAGAAGCTTTTCAGCTCTTTGCGGTCAGCGGCTGCTTGGAGGTCTTGAAAGCTGTTTTTGTGCAGCTTTTCTTGCATGTCGATATGAAATCTTTTGGATGATTTGTTATCGTTGATCCATGGGATCAACGATAAATCCATGAAATCAACCAAGATATAAAGCTCATTGACCTCTACAAGGATGTCACTACGTCAAATATGATGTCCCCACATCTGAAAATCCTTTAAATGGCACACATAGTAAGTTTGTAGACTTGAGTCATGACAAAAGTGGCATTTACAGTTGTGTTAATATCCATAAGTAGTGGATGGCTTAAATAGATGGTGTACTCTTAAAGGGAAAAGTTAAACTCAACAGGCCGGTTACATATATTAGCCATTAGACAGATGCAAAGAAAATCATTTACGGAGAGATCCATTCACGAGCAAAAGACATCACATGACATTTTGTTTCTTAACCAGATTTTGCGAAGCAAAGATTTTCAGCGTTCACCAGCTCCAAGAATTTTGGTCCCTGATACTGGTCGTGTTTATTATAGCGTTTCACTCTAGTTTTAATGTAAACACGGCGTTTGCTGGAACCATTTTCATGTACACACAATAATATCAAATTGATTTATGAAACATTATGTTTTCTCCTTTAGTGCCGTCGAAAAAATTCTGCAACGTTCACCATCAATGATCAACTTAGTGAAAAATGACTGTTTTACGGCGCTGCACATCGCTGCTATCAACGGCTATACAGAGATTGTAAAGACACTTCTCAAACAGGTTAGATTCATATTATGCAGAATGTACCTCGTTTTGAATACGCGCAATTCACAATACAGCGAATGAAATTGATGCGAGTCAAGGATTTCAGTGAAGGTCGTTTTTAATGATCGCGGTATCCCGTGTTGTGACAAGAAGGCGGAATTGCAATATTGGTTTTAAAAGCGTTGGCAAGGTACGATGTTGTAGAGCCGTACATGATCGGTATTTAACAGGGTCGTGGGAAGTCGGCTTTCCCCCCACAATACAATGCATTATTCCCTCGATTTAAGCCCTGAAGCGACGGCTTAGCGGTATTGTGAATTGCCTGTATTGAACGCTGCTAACCGTATTGAATTTTCCAAACCGAAATAATGGTCAACTGTTCAAAATTGTTGATACTTTTTTTCAGGGATGTGGCCCATTACAAGTAAGAATTTTATGCTGGAAAATGTCCAGATGCGTACGGTTATATTTTTTTGTTTTTTGTTTCATGAATGCTTGCTTGTACCGAAAAGAGCGTCCAGAAAGTCACACAAAAAAATCTAGCCAACGTTTAACAACTTTTAAAGACCAGATTTTTCAACGACGTTTGTGTTTCAGGAAAATTGCGACATCAGTGCTCGGACAGTGAAAGGGCAGACAGCACGAGATCTCGCTTTTGAAGAGAGCAAACAAGAGTGTATAGACTTACTGGATGCTGTGTCAGGTGGCACGAAAAGAGAAGATATAATGGCAAAATAGCATATACAGGGTGGATCCAAAAAAAAAGAAAAGGAACTGAGATATAATTGCTAATTGGAACAGAAGTAGGGCACATGTGAATCGAAGGGAGATATCGTCTGTTAGGGTTGAATCTCCTCTTTAAAATGACACCCTGATCTTGTCATTACGTTCACGTTTGGCTGAGCAGTGACCAATTTTATGAAAGGGTCTATTTAGAGAATTGCGCCACTTTTTCAATTGTGGTTTTTGTGGTGTCATTTGGCTATTTGGCTAAGGCTATGGTTGCCAATCAAGGCAGGTGGGGGAAAAAGAGATTTTCACTATGAAAATAATTGTTGACAACTTTTCCAAGGGTTGTTGACAACACAAGGGGTCCACAGAATATCGTTCACTATAGTAGTCGTTCGTTACGGCGATATTCAGCCAATTATTTGAAAAACAGGTGCCAAAGATGGTGTTCATAAAATACTCAAATGATCGATAACTTTAAGTTTAAAAACAGGCACTTAATGATTTGTTGTATTTCAACAAATGATATAGGCTAGTAATGATAAAAACTAATCACAATTTCTTCTCATAGTAATGGGGTGTTTTATGAATCTAAAACATACAACTTAGATAAGTTAAATATAATCAGTATATTACGCGAAATCATCTGGTAACCATATACAAGTAAAATATTAAACACATTCACTTTTAATCGTAGTTTTTTATTAGAAAAGTAGAATTTGCGCTCAATCTGTGTATAAAACAGATGTCATCTTCAGTTTGAAAGGTGATTGCTTTTCAGCCATTTAAACCAATTTACATGTACATGACTACCTTCAAAGTACTTAGTTTTTCTTTGGCTAGTTCTTTAAATTCATCGCCACTTTACAGTACTTATCATTAAATGACGCTGATTTAAATTACCGTCTTTTTAATTTACATGATCATATATGCCTGAAGTGTAGGACAGTGTTGCACATTATCCGGATTTATGATGTAGGCTATAAGTCGTATAATTGTTTGATCGTATTTGAAAAGTTGAGCATATAACGGTATTACTTTCGGTCGCATTTAAATTTAGTTTTTCTGCCATTTTATACGTTTAAATGGTTTACCTTTTCTGACATCAATAGATGTCGTACTATATAGGCCTATGTCATTATCTTTATCATGTGTGTATGTCCTAAAATGCTCTCTTAATTCTTTTCACTATGGCATTTCAGGTGTCTCTGGTCTAATGTACTAAAGCCTATCCACTGAAATGTGGTACAATAGAGAGGTCGCTATAATCATTGACCATTCAATGTATTAAATGTGAAAATTATCTCTTGTTACATACTTACTAAGAAGCACTTAGTATTTGTTTGTTTATATTTTCTCACGTTTCGGATTGTAGATTTAAGCTCAAATTAATGAAGAGTCACAAACTGTGGAATTAGAGTTCAGAGCAGAAACTGCCAAATGTAGAAAGTCATATATATATAACTTCAAGAAGCTAGATCTACAGACATGTTAACCCTGCAGTGCTATGGCCACGGGACCAAACACGCGCCTTCCTCTTTGGACAGGATCAGTAAAATAGTGAAAGTATGGAATACACAAGTGGAATGTGGAATAGGGTTGTGGAATGGTAATGGGAATGTGAAATGGGAATATGGAATCGGAGTGTGGAATAGGAATAAGAGTCAGGAATAGTGGACCTGACATTAGAACATAAAATAATAATTTGTGATCATGCAGAGAGAGAGTAATTCAAGAACAGGGTCATACATGGACCATTCATTATAATTTGACACGTCATTTCATCATTATCAAGAGCATTACGGTTTATCCTTATCAATGAAGAATCAAGCAACCATTTGTCTCAATCCTAGTCCTGCTATGCCTTTTATTCACTTTTGAGTCCTCATACAGGGTGGTTCAAAATAAAGGTTATCCACTTTTGACAGCAATTTGAACCTGTTTTTAAAGCTGCTTTAAACGTTTCGCTAGTAGCTATTAAGCATTTCTTAATGCACACTTGAAAATTACAATTTGAAAAGACCGCACTAACAATGAAGCTGATTTATAGGGCCTGTCACATTATATGCGCTCTCGTAGGAGACCTTTCGGCACCCAAAATATTTAATAAATTCAACAATCGCAGCGAGGACGCAAATAAATGACAATTTTCTGTCTCAGGTGGCCAGAAAGTAGCCCAAGCTACGCTCATATTGCGCTCATCCCGCGCTAACGATGCGCTCAACTCGCTCTCTATGCGCCCCTGTCAAGCCAAATTACTCAATCTATAGTCGCTGCCGCTTCACTGTCACTGCGCCCACACTACGCTCTGCTCGCTGTTGATACGTCCAAGTATCAACAGAGCCCCTTTTCCAATAAACCCGATGGAATAGACCATATAGACAATAGATGAATACATTGAATGCACTATTGGACATTGGCAGCCACGTTAGGATGAACTCCAGCCAACGCGGAATAGCGTTCCCCGTGAAACCCTCCACCGTCTTCCAGACTAATTACGGCGTGTAGCAACCTTCAGAGCTTTGTTGTTCTGGATGTTGTTTGCTCCGTTGGGGTCGTTCGCTCTGGCACGTCTCTCGCGCCGTCGGCTGATTTGGGTCAGACGCAAGTAGAGGCATGCCATCACGACGGTCGGACCAATGTCGGTAAAAACAAGCAACAGAATGTTCACCCAAGTCCAACCTCTCAAAATTGAACATAGGGCCGGAACCGAAAAATAGTTTGCAGAAAACAGAGCCAAGATTAGGGTAGGTATTGACATTGAGAGTAAAAAGGGTCAAGGATGCAATTATCAGTATGATGATGCATCGCCGGGTACACCATTATAGGCAATTTGTAGGGCCAGGTGACGGCTATGAAGCGCTCAGTGTTTAGGTAAAAAGCGAGAGAATTGACATGCCGATATACACGGTGGCAACACCGGTGACAGTTCTACGAACAACCTCGCCATACGGCCAACGGTCTAGCGCTGAAGGGATGATGCAGAAGAGTGCTAAAACGCCGAATAAGATGTCGCACACGGCCAGTGAAGTCATCAAAACTTGTGTGCTGTCGGACATGTTTGGCACGCGGCGCGTCACGGCAATACACAGTACATTTCCACCCACAATCAGCATTCCGAGGACAGCGATGAAGCAAGTACGAGCGGCAATGGGAGGCGGGGAAAGTCCTGAACCGCCTATTGCTACGGAGTTGTTCATCGTGGAAGTCGTATGCTTCCCTGGCGCTTACAGGAAAAAAAACAAGTTTCAAAAATATTGTTGTTCATCAAATCTCTGTGTCCAGTTCGAGCATCGCAGTTGGACAACTCAGATCGAAATCACTTGCCCATTTGATATCAGTTTTCATAGACTCAGTAATCTTGAAAATTTTCAGCTTATCACACAAGTACCAGAAAACGACACAAAGTTGCACAAGCCGCTTGCTGACAATGTAATTTATCCTTTCTCATACAGCTTTGAAACCTCAGTTGTATTAAACGAACTCCCATGCCACAAATTGTCCCCTGTCCAAATTGCTTGTCTTGGTCAAGTCAGCAATAATGAGGTTTGATGTCCATTTTACCCTGTTTATCTACATTTGAGGAAGAAAGCAACCAGTTTGGCGTAATAAATCTGCATCACAGAACGTGTATTAAAATAGCCTGTGTCAAAACGATGCCAGTCATACCTGGAATATGCGTGTCACAAAATATTGTAAAAACGAAGAACCAATCATACATTGCGCAACAGATGCATCGAGTGTCCGAAATGTTGTCTGGTAATTATTGTGGCACAATAACATGCTGTGCGTCGATGCAAAATGCGTCAGCGTTTAAATATGAACTGTTGTCTGACAATTGCATAACCAGAGCTCATACTAATAATCTACTCAATGCATGGTTGACACAGGCAGTAAAGACCTTGTTTTGTCTTTAAGTGACTAGGTAATGAACTTTGAATAAGAATTGTCTAGTCCGGTACTCAATGCATGATTGACATGGGCAATAAAGACCTAATTCATGTCTCGAAGGACAAGATGATAAATTTGAGTAAATTGATGCAGTTTTAAATAAAACTGTCCCGTCTTGACGGGAGTTTAATACGCTTTGGTCTTTTCTGACAAGTCACCTGATGCTGGTGGATTAATCAACCAAAATTGAGATTGAATGAAAGAGCCTTAACATAAGTGTGTATCCGTGTCGGTACTGACACTGCTACAACTGGGGATATGTACAAACTCAAACCTGAAACAAATCTAGTTTTTGACACGCACCAACTCAAACTTAAAACAAATCTCTTTTTTTGACACTTTGACGCGGAAAATTGATCACCAGAATCCTCTATAGCGAATTGAAGTCTCTTTCATTAAATCTCAATTTGTCTCAGTCATTACAACAGTATCAGGCGACTTGACACAAAGACTAAAACTCATCAAACTCTCATCAAAGACAGGACAGTTTGATTGAAAACTGCGTCAATGTGGACAAGTCTATTACCTATAGTCATATAAAGGCAAAAACGAGGTATTTATTGCTTGTGTCAATCAGGTGTAGAGCTGATTATTCTTATAAGCTTACATGACTAGGGTATGCGATTGCTAGATAGGCTTCTTATTCAAACCCTACTGCGTTTTGTATCGAAGCACAGCTTGTTATACTGTACCATAATTACAATTCAATATTAATTTTGGGCACTGGATGTATCTGTTGTGCATTGTTGGATTTGTTCTTCACTTGGCAAATGACGAACTGTTGTGACAGACATGTTTCATGTATATCTGGCATCGTTTGGACATCCTGCAGGCTATTTTTAATACCCGTGTTTCAAGCCGGTCTATTTCAACTTTGGAACGAACATCAAACTTTCAATTGCTGAAAAGTCTACGAATTGTTTAAGAGGTCTGATGAAGTCGTGCGTGTGTTTGCTCAACTGATGGTTTCTTCCAAAGAACAATTTTGGCTGGGGAGTTTGTTAACACAACTGAGGTTCTCAAGCGGTACAAGAAAGGATGAACTGCATTGTACATTGTAACAACCAGCTTGGGAAAGTTTGTTTCTGTTATTTTCTGCGACTACGATAAGCTGAGGATTTTGAAGATGACTCCACGTAAGCAGGCATACATTTTCTTGAGCAAGTGATTTTGTTCTAGACAATTGACGAAGAACAAGCTTTGTGAACTGGCTTTGTTATATTCGGTATACTCCTAAAGAAGCTGAAAATGTTCAACGACTCTATGGCAGAGGAAGTTTCAGGGTTTTCCCCGCCTCTTATTGCCGTGCGTACTTGCTTCATCACGATCCTTGGATTGCTGATTGTGGGAGGAAATGTACTCTGCATCGCCGTGACGCGCCGCGTGCCCATCTTGGCTGACAGCACAAAAGTTTTGCTTTCGTCACTGGCTGTATGGGACCTCTTAGTAGGTGTGATAGTGCTCTTTGACATCATCCCTTCAGCGCTGGACCGATGGCCTTTTGGCTATGCAATTGCTTAATAGTCACCGTTGTGACCAACGTGTGTTTCGGCATGTCAATTCTTTCGCTTTTTTACCTGAACATTGAGCGCTTCATAGCCGTCACCCGGCCCTACAAATTCCCCATCTGGTGCTCCCGGCGACGCACCATCATACTAATAATTGCATCTTTGACCCTGTCGCTCGTAAATTTTATAACTATTCAAATCGGACCTAAAGCTTCTGCCGAATATTTCCCAATTTCGTCCACATGCTATATAAGGTCGGGTTGGACTGAAATGAGTATTCTGCATCTTTTTATCACCGACATTGGTCCGACTGCCGTGATGATATGCCTCTACTCGCGTCTGATTCAAATCAGCCGACGGCATGAGAGACGCGCCAGAGCGAACGACCCCAACGGAGCAAACAACATCCAGGACAACAAAGCTCTGAAGGTTTTTCTTCTAGTCACCTTGACGTTCGCTGGTTGCCACACGCCATTTCTCGTCTGGAAGACGGTGGAGGGTATCACAGGGAAAGCTATCCCACATTGGCTGGAGTTCGCCTTTGCCTGGTTGCCTGTGTCCAATAGTGCCTTTAATGTGTTCAACTACTGCCTATTCCATCGGGTTTATCGTGAAACGGCGAAGAAAATCCTCGCAGAGAGATTTCCTTGCTTTAAGAGCTCCGTTGCACCAGTCAATATCTGAAGGATTTTCCAACTCCATATACAAAGGCAGGCAACGAAACATTGTACCCGAAATAAGTAAACGCAGGTGACGAACAGAATATCCCTTTGCATCCTGTGTGGTGTAGGTTAAAATCACCTCCTTACCGGCCTGCTAGAAAGTACTGCTTCGGGTGTGGACATGAACAACACTGACATGTAGCCCGGAAAATATGGCCATTGCGGGTGCACACCGGTAAATAGGCTTAAACCCATTAAAGCTACACCCTAAAAATATTCTATATTAGAGAAATCTGAGAGCCATAAAATTGGGAAATGAAGAGATATGGCAATGAACCTCTGGACCGGACTTGGGTCTTCTAATTCTGAGCATTTTTGATGCAATTGGGCTCGAAGGTGGCACTATTTTGCCATGTTGTGGAGGGATCGTTTTTCAAGATGGCTACTCTTCCGCTTTGGGAAAAATAAGGGTTATCTTCTTTGAGTGAGAATTCCTCGAAAAGTCAACGGTCAACTAACAAAAAAATGAAAATAAAATAAAAGGTGACATATTGATCATTATTTTACTGTGCAGCATAACTAGCTGTGAGAGTTCTGAGTATGTTTCAAGGAATTTTGAAGTGTGAAGATTTTATTGCAGGGTTGCACCCTTACGGAACACCGGATAAAAGGTGCCCGTTGAATGGTCAGAATTTCGAGGTCAAGACGCAGTCTTGTTTTGCATAATTGATTGCCAATCTGCTTGAATATCTTGTCCCTACTGTGATGCGGGCATTCGCCTACAAAATGGGAGTGGTTCTCCTGGGAAGCAAGCACGGCGTCAAAACTGCCTTCCTTTTGAATTGGGCTAAGCAAACCTTGTAAACTTAACTGTTAAGTAAATAGTGTGACACAAGATTGCTTATTTAGAATACAATATTGTTGTGTTCAAAGTTGTACATATTTGTGATGCATATGTATATAGATTAATCTTTGAATGTCGTAAGCAAAAAGAAAGTGAGCACTAAGAAACTAAATTGGTATCATTTGACGAAGGGGGACCAAGAAAACATCATACGTTTCAAGAGGCATGGGTAAAAGTAGAACAAACAGGGACATAAAACAGATTGACGTTAAAAAATGTTGACTGCAAAGACCTTACACTTGCACTAACTAACTAACTGTGAATAAGCGGTTTGGTGTTTTCTAAATGAGATCTGTCAAATGTAACATATGTAAAAACAGTCCAAAATTGTAGTTATTTGTAACATAATGTGAAAATGAAATACCGAACTCTCCTGTTATGACATCATGGATATTTAATGAGGTAATATTGTGGCCACCAAATCTCAGCAATACGATAGGGTTTATTCCAGTTTATTGCACATTTCATTATATTGGCCTGAATTGATGTCCCTCCTGGAATGTCAAGGTCATGTGACCCTTACTTCACGGTGTTAAGAGAAGTTTGAATTTTAGACTCAAATTTTAGATCACACTAATTATCAATCCCATGGGGTTGATACCTTATATTAGCATGAAGTGACATTTCGAGATAAGAATATTGCATTAGCATTACCGCACAACCTGTTGTTATAATGTTATTGCGTCAAGAATATTCAATAAGGCAATTTTGTGGCCACCATATCTCAGGATTAAGATAAGATATGATACCTAATCATATTGCACTACAGTGTACTGAACGTGTGCCTGCTGAAATGTAAACGGTCACGTCACCCATAATTGTGGTGTTACTAAACGT
Source organism: Patiria pectinifera (assembly GCA_029964075.1). Classification (NCBI taxonomy): domain Eukaryota; kingdom Metazoa; phylum Echinodermata; class Asteroidea; order Valvatida; family Asterinidae; genus Patiria; species Patiria pectinifera. The sequence goes on from CM057134.1 coordinate 15,057,375, forward strand.
GCCACGTTCGAGGATTTAAATTTCTATTTTAAGAGTTACAGTTTCTCGGAACATCATTACACCATTATTTTACCATTCGATCAAAAATCAACATCATATTGAAAAAAAGCTTTGTGATTGTTCAGTTTCAACCAAAATCTCCTTTTGATTTTATTTTTTATTGACTCATTACTTGAAGATATCGTCATACACCGACACAAGTAACACTCCACGTGTTAAACCTTTTTTTCGGTTTTCAGATTTTTACATTATTAAACATTATTCATCAAGGTCTACCATTGTACGAAAGTAGTGGTAGTGGCTAATATGGAACACTTTGACCTTTCCCCCACAAACCATCAAAGGTCACATTAATATGCATAAGGTATGAAGTATGATATGAATTATGAATTAGGGGTAGGGTTAAAAATTATGGCACAGGTTGACCTCTAGCGGAATGATGGGTCACGGGGAAAATGGGTTGAGCGGTGTGACCCTTTAGGTGATAGGATAAGAAAGGGTTACGAGTTTATAGTTCGACCTGAAGATAAATATACAAATGTAATGTATAAATACTATATAAAATATTTTTTTGAGACACAGTTATGAAGTGTATTACGAGTGATGGTGCAATGCTTAGCTTGCTTGCTTGCGGTTTCATAACGAAGTGGTGGCGGCTCTGCGGAGTTTGGATGTGTGGTTAACGGAGGAGATTATCCTCTTGTGAATGAAGTGTCTTCAATAGGTGCTGGCTCCGGCAGACCGTGGGAAGGGACAGATTAGCCTATTGTCCGTGGAGTATCATTGGGCGGTGACTCCGAGGGGTCTGCAAGCGGTCAGTCGTAAAGGACAGATTAGCCTATTGTCCGTGGAGTATCATCAATGGGCGCGGGGTATAGTGAACATAGTCCGATAATTTCGTGGGTTGGAAAAGAAACCTATACGGCTTGTAGACAACAGATTAGTAAGTGGTTCTGACTATGGGGGCGCGGCGCCGAGTGAGGTTCTGAGGCGGTTCGTAATTATTGGAGAGATTATCCAACGATCCTATGAAAAGTCAATTCGTGGGTTTTAAAGTTAATGTAATTAAAGTACACGTATAGGAGAGGTGATAATAACTCAAGCGATAGACTACCGGCATCGTTCAGAGAGGGGGGAAACCTTTTGTGCAGTCCAACCTGTGTGCGTGGGAAAGTCAAAACTACATACGGTAAAATTGTGTTTAGAGTGTTTAGATAAAATCTGACGAAATATGTCAGTAGTGCTGCACGGCGGTATAGGTAGTGCCCCGCCCCTTTTTTTGTACACGTTCTATGGGGAATTGTGGGGGGCGGTTTGTGGAGGGAATGTGGAGGGAATGTGGAGGATTCTGCAGTTAATCAATAGCAAAGACGATTATCGGATGTATTGTGTAGGGATTATAAATGAATTTGTTTGTCATTTGGATGAATGGTATAGGTTTAATTATAAGACGGCTGTTAGAACAATAGGTTAATTACATTATGCCCAGCAAAACAGCATAAATTAGGCAAAGCATAAAAGATGTCACTGTATAAAGTGTATACTATACGTTTAAATGTAATTCATTGATGGGTTTAAGGATGACATTTTTGTAACGGTACCTGGTTTGATTTCATGCGGTCACTGTGTACAATTGTTTTCGAGGAGAGCTTTGTGAATACGCATGTAGTTGGAACCGCGATCCGTAGTTTATAGAGGGCGCTTACAATGCATACATTGGGTCATTGACTTGAAGAGCTCGCTCACAGTATCCATTCGATATGTATCCATGGAGTCAATGTTTTTCGGTTCACGATTACAATGTCCTCCTATTATAACAGTGTAACAAGTTATTTCGCGTTCGCAACACATTGGGACCGGTTCACAAAATTATACGATTGTTATACAAACGCGTTTTCAGCGGTTCCGCAGTAGACCACCGTACGTGTAGGCCTATGAGACGTTGCGCACAGACGTTTACAGTCACTTATGCAGACTCAATTGTTGTGTCAACATAATAAACATTAGTCTTTCTATTAGATGGCATTTACCGGTAAAATTAGCAATATGGAATGTATATTCAACTAAAGATTACAGACGTCCCGAAAATTGACAAGAAGAAAAAATAATCAAATACATCTTCAGACGTTTATTGTTACCCCGGACATGAATTCAGGTATAGATTGTAATTTTTTAATTTAGTATTGAGGGACTGACTGCATCCTGACACATTGTATATTCACACCGTCCGATCAGATAGCGCTGTTTCCCTAATCCATAAAGACGTAATGCTTTCAAGACATGTTCATTATATCGATTATCTTTCACCGACTTAACCTACCTGCATGTACAACGGGGGATGGATTATTGAGCGTTCTAAATATCGCGTGCCAGGAGTTACGCAACAGTAGTGACCACAGGCTCCCTTAGCTTTATTGGACAATGGGACTTAATTGGCAGCGCGCGGCATGTGCGGGAGCTTCAAAAATCTGTACGTGAAAGAAGTCAATGAAGTTGACTGACTAAACATGATTTCAAGCCTTAATACCCCTTTACCGTTGTCTGTACAGGAATGCACCGAACCCTAATTGTACCACCGTGCCGGACTTGTTTACAAAATCAAGGATATATATATAACTAGGTATTTTTGTGTTAAAGCAATAGTATGTACTTCTATTTTATATTGAATATTTAGAGTGTCATAAGGCAACTAACTTTTTTACCCCCAACAAAGCCCCAAAGTTGGACACGGTGCGTGATAAAGCCATACATGAAGCATTAAAGACCGTAAATATTTCGGGGATTATTGACAGGGAGTGTCCAAACACTAATTATATGACTGCTTGACAGTAGGGCTTTCCCGATTGTTTAACTGTAAGACAACACCAACAAAGAAAAATACAACTGCAGAAAGTGTATACATGATAACATTATTGCTTTATTGACGTCATTTCTCAATGAAACACTCGTGGTTTTTTTTAAATTTGTTTTTAAATGTATTCTTTGCAATTAAATCATCAGTGATCTTAATGTAACGTTGACTAGTCTTTAATCGTCACTGTCTTCCTCGTTAACGTCATCTTCATCTTGATGGAACAGGCCGTCAAATTTGGCCTGGTGTTTAGATATGACCCGGCTGACAGCCGTGGGCAGTAGAATACCGGAATGATTGACTCTGTCTTCGATCTCGTCCATAATTTCTTGATGAGTATCATTATCTTTCAGATGTATGTAACTTGACAAAAAATCTTTGTATTTGTTGAAAAAGATTCGCTTGACTGCCCACAAGTTCTTCCTGTTGGCCTTTTCCGTGGCCTGATCTTCACTCATGCCCTCGTTGATGTACTTTTCATGTTTTTCACTCCACATCTTATCAATCGCTTCTTTTGCCTCTCCCAACCAGTCTAAATAGGCTGCATTGTCTTCCAAATCAGAACTAGACTCATCTTCATCAGATGTTTCGTCATCTTCCACCTCCGTGACGGATTCGGAATCATTTTCCTCAAGATCTTCGTCTTCATCATACGCAGATTCAGTTTCATAGTTTTCCATTTCCGGATCTTCAAATCTACTGCTTTTAAATTCAGGTTCAGAATTATCCACCTCAACTTCGTCTATGTCGGGTTCATCTTCAGCATGTGCATTTTCGGTATGTCTCAAGAGGTTATATCTCCGTCCAAAGCGTTTGTCACACTGGTGACAAGCATAGGGTTTGACTGCAGAAATAGTATTCATGTTGAAGCTTTGAAGGTTAATCTCCGAATGGTAAGGAACGGATGAAATCATTTAATATATATCTACTTATTTGGTTACTCAATTCTTTACTCATTTACTCATTTCGTTACTTATTTACTCAGTTCGTTACTCATTCACTCATTTGCTACTCATTCATTAATTTGCTACTTATTTGCTACCCATTCACTCATTTGCTACTCATTTGATTACTCATTTGGTTACTCATTTCGTTACTCATTTACTCATTTGATTAAATGAGTAACGAAATGAGTGAATGAGTAACGAAATGAGTAAATGAGTAACAAAATGAGTAAATGAGTAACGAAATGAGTGAATGAGTAACGAAATGAGTAATTGAGTAACGAAATGAGTAAATGAGTAACGAAATGAGTAATTGAGTAACGAAATGAGTAAATGAGTAACGAAATGAGTAAATGAGCTACCCATTCACTCATTTGCTACTCATTTGGTTACTCATTTGGTTACTCATTTCGTGATAGGATAAGAAAGGGTTACGAGTTTATAGTTCGACCTGAAGATAAATATACAAATGTAATGTATAAATACTATATAAAATATTTTTTTGAGACACAGTTATGAAGTGTATTACGAGTGATGGTGCAATGCTTAGCTTGCTTGCTTGCGGTTTCATAACGAAGTGGTGGCGGCTCTGCGGAGTTTGGATGTGTGGTTAACGGAGGAGATTATCCTCTTGTGAATGAAGTGTCTTCAATAGGTGCTGGCTCCGGCAGACCGTGGGAAGGGACAGATTAGCCTATTGTCCGTGGAGTATCATTGGGCGGTGACTCCGAGGGGTCTGCAAGCGGTCAGTCGTAAAGGACAGATTAGCCTATTGTCCGTGGAGTATCATCAATGGGCGCGGGGTATAGTGAACATAGTCCGATAATTTCGTGGGTTGGAAAAGAAACCTATACGGCTTGTAGACAACAGATTAGTAAGTGGTTCTGACTATGGGGGCGCGGCGCCGAGTGAGGTTCTGAGGCGGTTCGTAATTATTGGAGAGATTATCCAACGATGGTTACTCAATTCTTTACTCATTTACTCATTTCGTTACTTATTTACTCAGTTCGTTACTCATTCACTCATTTGCTACTCATTCATTAATTTGCTACTTATTTGCTACCCATTCACTCATTTGCTACTCATTTGATTACTCATTTGGTTACTCATTTCGTTACTCATTTACTCATTTGATTAAATGAGTAACGAAATGAGTGAATGAGTAACGAAATGAGTAAATGAGTAACAAAATGAGTAAATGAGTAACGAAATGAGTGAATGAGTAACGAAATGAGTAATTGAGTAACGAAATGAGTAAATGAGTAACGAAATGAGTAATTGAGTAACGAAATGAGTAAATGAGTAACGAAATGAGTAAATGAGCTACCCATTCACTCATTTGCTACTCATTTGGTTACTCATTTGGTTACTCATTTCGTTACTCATTTACTCATTTCGTTACTCAATTACTCATTTCGTTACTCATTTACTCATTTCGTTACTCAATTACTCATTTCGTTATTCATTCACTCATTTCGTTACTCATTTACTCATTTTTGTTACTCATTTACTCATTTCGTTACTCATTCACTCATTTCGTTACTCATTTAATCAAATGAGTAAATGAGTAACGAAATGAGTAACCAAATGAGTAACCAAATGAGTAGCAAATGAGTGAATGGGTAGCAAATAAGTAGCAAATTAATGAATGAGTAGCAAATGAGTGAATGAGTAACGAACTGAGTAAATGAGTAACGAAATGAGTAAATGAGTAAAGAATTGAGTAACCAAATAAGTAGATATATATTAAATGATTTCATCCGTTCCTTACCATTCGGAGATTAACCTTCAAAGCTTCAACATGAATACTATTTCTGCAGTCAAACCCTATGCTTGTCACCAGTGTGACAAACGCTTTGGACGGAGATATAACCTCTTGAGACATACCGAAAATGCACATGCTGAAGATGAACCCGACATAGACGAAGTTGAGGTGGATAATTCTGAACCTGAATTTAAAAGCAGTAGATTTGAAGATCCGGAAATGGAAAACTATGAAACTGAATCTACGTATGATGAAGACGAAGATCTTGAGGAAAATGATTCCGAATCCGTCACGGAGGTGGAAGATGACGAAACATCTGATGAAGATGAGTCTAGTTCTGATTTGGAAGACAATGCAGCCTATTTAGACTGGTTGGGAGAGGCAAAAGAAGCGATTGATAAGATGTGGAGTGAAAAACATGAAAAGTACATCAACGAGGGCATGAGTGAAGATCAGGCCACGGAAAAGGCCAACAGGAAGAACTTGTGGGCAGTCAAGCGAATCTTTTTCAACAAATACAAAGATTTTTTGTCAAGTTACATACATCTGAAAGATAATGATACTCATCAAGAAATTATGGACGAGATCGAAGACAGAGTCAATCATTCCGGTATTCTACTGCCCACGGCTGTCAGCCGGGTAATATCTAAACACCAGGCCAAATTTGACGGCCTGTTCCATCAAGATGAAGATGACGTTAACGAGGAAGACAGTGACGATTAAAGACTAGTCAACGTTACATTAAGATCACTGATGATTTAATTGCAAAGAATACATTTAAAAACAAATTTAAAAAAAAACCACGAGTGTTTCATTGAGAAATGACGTCAATAAAGCAATAATGTTATCATGTATACACTTTCTGCAGTTGTATTTTTCTTTGTTGGTGTTGTCTTACAGTTAAACAATCGGGAAAGCCCTACTGTCAAGCAGTCATATAATTAGTGTTTGGACACTCCCTGTCAATAATCCCCGAAATATTTACGGTCTTTAATGCTTCATGTATGGCTTTATCACGCACCGTGTCCAACTTTGGGGCTTTGTTGGGGGTAAAAAAGTTAGTTGCCTTATGACACTCTAAATATTCAATATAAAATAGAAGTACATACTATTGCTTTAACACAAAAATACCTAGTTATATATATATCCTTGATTTTGTAAACAAGTCCGGCACGGTGGTACAATTAGGGTTCGGTGCATTCCTGTACAGACAACGGTAAAGGGGTATTAAGGCTTGAAATCATGTTTAGTCAGTCAACTTCATTGACTTCTTTCACGTACAGATTTTTGAAGCTCCCGCACATGCCGCGCGCTGCCAATTAAGTCCCATTGTCCAATAAAGCTAAGGGAGCCTGTGGTCACTACTGTTGCGTAACTCCTGGCACGCGATATTTAGAACGCTCAATAATCCATCCCCCGTTGTACATGCAGGTAGGTTAAGTCGGTGAAAGATAATCGATATAATGAACATGTCTTGAAAGCATTACGTCTTTATGGATTAGGGAAACAGCGCTATCTGATCGGACGGTGTGAATATACAATGTGTCAGGATGCAGTCAGTCCCTCAATACTAAATTAAAAAATTACAATCTATACCTGAATTCATGTCCGGGGTAACAATAAACGTCTGAAGATGTATTTGATTATTTTTTCTTCTTGTCAATTTTCGGGACGTCTGTAATCTTTAGTTGAATATACATTCCATATTGCTAATTTTACCGGTAAATGCCATCTAATAGAAAGACTAATGTTTATTATGTTGACACAACAATTGAGTCTGCATAAGTGACTGTAAACGTCTGTGCGCAACGTCTCATAGGCCTACACGTACGGTGGTCTACTGCGGAACCGCTGAAAACGCGTTTGTATAACAATCGTATAATTTTGTGAACCGGTCCCAATGTGTTGCGAACGCGAAATAACTTGTTACACTGTTATAATAGGAGGACATTGTAATCGTGAACCGAAAAACATTGACTCCATGGATACATATCGAATGGATACTGTGAGCGAGCTCTTCAAGTCAATGACCCAATGTATGCATTGTAAGCGCCCTCTATAAACTACGGATCGCGGTTCCAACTACATGCGTATTCACAAAGCTCTCCTCGAAAACAATTGTACACAGTGACCGCATGAAATCAAACCAGGTACCGTTACAAAAATGTCATCCTTAAACCCATCAATGAATTACATTTAAACGTATAGTATACACTTTATACAGTGACATCTTTTATGCTTTGCCTAATTTATGCTGTTTTGCTGGGCATAATGTAATTAACCTATTGTTCTAACAGCCGTCTTATAATTAAACCTATACCATTCATCCAAATGACAAACAAATTCATTTATAATCCCTACACAATACATCCGATAATCGTCTTTGCTATTGATTAACTGCAGAATCCCTCCACATTCCCTCCACATTCCCTCCACAAACCGCCCCCCACAATTCCCCATAGAACGTGTACAAAAAAAGGGGCGGGGCACTACCTATACCGCCGTGCAGCACTACTGACATATTTCGTCAGATTTTATCTAAACACTCTAAACACAATTTTACCGTATGTAGTTTTGACTTTCCCACGCACACAGTTTGGACTGCACAAAAGGTTTCCCCCCTCTCTGAACGATGCCGGTAGTCTATCGCTTGAGTTATTATCACCTCTCCTATACGTGTACTTTAATTACATTAACTTTAAAACCCACGAATTAACTTTTCATAGGATCGTTGGATAATCTCTCCAATAATTACGAACCGCCTCAGAACCTCACTCGGCGCCGCGCCCCCATAGTCAGAACCACTTACTAATCTGTTGTCTACAAGCCGTATAGGTTTCTTTTCCAACCCACGAAATTATCGGACTATGTTCACTATACCCCGCGCCCATTGATGATACTCCACGGACAATAGGCTAATCTGTCCTTTACGACTGACCGCTTGCAGACCCCTCGGAGTCACCGCGCAATGATACTCCACGGACAATAGGCTAATCTGTCCCTTCCCACGGTCTGCCGGAGCCAGCACCTATTGAAGACACTTCATTCACAAGAGGATAATCTCCTCCGTTAACCACACATCCAAACTCCGCAGAGCCGCCACCACTTCGTTATGAAACCGCAAGCAAGCAAGCTAAGCATTGCACCATCACTCGTAATACACTTCATAACTGTGTCTCAAAAAAATATTTTATATAGTATTTATACATTACATTTGTATATTTATCTTCAGGTCGAACTATAAACTCGTAACCCTTTCTTATCCTATCACCTAAAGGGTCACACCGCTCAACCCATTTTCCCCGTGACCCATCATTCCGCTAGAGGTCAACCTGTGCCATAATTTTTAACCCTACCCCTAATTCATAATTCATATCATACTTCATACCTTATGCATATTAATGTGACCTTTGATGGTTTGTGGGGGAAAGGTCAAAGTGTTCCATATTAGCCACTACCACTACTTACGAAGTTTCAAAGCTTCAAGAGCTTTACTTTATTACGCTAATTATCCATGGCAACTTTTGCACGAAAGTGATAAATTGTGTTTTCACGAAGTAGCACTCAAGTTCCATTTACCTTTGCAATACAAGGCGCGCACTCTGCTCAAATGCGAGCAAAAACGTTTTCACGAAGTAACAACTCTCCTTGTTTCCACAAAGTAGCATTTACCTAGTGTTGTAATACATTGAAGCGTACTACTTTGTAAAAACAAAAATGTATAGTTTCGCAGCTTTTTTAGTTTCACGAACTGACACTCACTTTTTTCTCTTATTTAGAGTTGATTTAAATAGCAAATGGGTCAAAACAGCAAATTTAATAACACCAATACAGCTAGCGTCCACAACGAAAAACACAACTGAAAATACTCTGCAGTTTACTTTTGACGGGGAGTGTTTTGACGCAAATTGCAAGTTTGTTTTACTGCTATGTACATCAGTGTTACGTCGTGGTGTCAGTGACGATATGTATAGGCAGGAATCAACCGTGACACTTGTAAGTTGACTCGTGCTGCAAATTGTGTCAATGCGCGAAAGTGCAGCTATACTACCACACCGTTGTCTACCTCTGCAACACCAGACCATCGTTTTGAACATGTTCACATTGATCTTGGTTGGACCCCTCAACACTCGAAAGGTCACACATTATCTGCTCACCCACATGACCATTTTAACCGCGGGCCACCAGGGGTAAACTTTCAGGCTCTATACCGAACTGACATTTATTTATGGGATTGCCGTTGACCACCAATGATGACAACACATTTCTTTGATCATTGAAAAAAACGCGACCGCCTTCATCGGAATGGCTATATAGCGAAAATATTACCAATGTGATTTTGCTTTTCGGTAGGGCATGCCCAATAAGATAACGGCTAACGGCTTTTGAATAAAGAACACTGACAATCTTAATAGTTTATGATAGATACGATAATCAAAGTTGTGAAAAATTGCACCGATAATTTTCTGACGGAAACAGATGACAAACGGTATGTGAAATACAAAGTAAAGCTAGAATCAATACGGAAGACCCAAATGGTTGCAAAATTGGTTGCAAGGTACGAACCCAGAATGTAATTTCTTCATTTAATTAAAGGTTTATTTCTTTCGCTAATTAGGAGTTTCATAGTTTTTTTTAGTCCGTTTAGCATTAGTTATTTCATTTCTGTACTAAAATACATTAACATCTACAAAGTAATACTGTAACGGCGGTGCCGGGCCGCCGGCAGAGGGCGCCAGCACGGACCCACGGTGCAACCGTAGCGTTGGGACCCCTGCTGCTGGGCCAGGGAGACCCGTTGCCAGACTGCGCCGACTCAGTAGTGTGACTTTTGTATAGCGTCCTTTTTGTTGTGAGTTGTATAAAGTGAGAGCCTCGTGTAAAGAAAGTGGAGAGAATAAATGGCCGGAGAGCCCCGAAGCCCTGAAGAATAGTGTCTGTGGTTTCCTTCGTCTGGCGTGTGAGAACCCTAGATTCGTTCGACGTTACAATACTAATAGCAAGACAATAATGTGTTTTGTGTTTTATCACTCCTCGGGCCAACTTGTAAGCTTGTTTACTAATAACGAAGAAAGCTGTTCTCCATTTTAATGTCAAGATTTTTCCGAAGGGAATAGGTTATCGTCTGCCATTAAGTTCACAAGACTAACTTTTGACACAACTGTTTGTTTAGCCTAGATTGCCGAGATTGTACTCCATGTCAGAGTTGTAATGACTCGACTCGAGTCCGACTTGAGTCAAAATACATGTATTTGGTAACTCGACTCGAGTCCCTATGGGTAAATGACTCGACTCGACTCGAGTCACTGCGAGCAAATGACTCGACTCGACTCGACTCGAGTCCCTCATCAAAAGACTCGACTCGACTCGAGCGAATGCTAATAAGACTCGAGTCCCAAAAATAAAAGCAAAATTTTGCGGAAAGTATTTGCAATGACTTACGGTGCGAATTTTACGTTCATTTTCAAACATACAACGTGTCACAGACTCCCACCTTATGGTTCTGGAACGCACAAAATCGGAACCGGATTTTAAACACATTTTCCAATTCGTTGTTTCATCATTGGCTTTGGGCGACTTCTTATAAAGCCTCTTGGATTCGAACGCCGGCTAAATTTATGCCCTCCTTTTTATACATTTTGGTAAATAGTGTTAAAATATTCGAGACTCGAATTGACTCGAGCTAAAAATTTGATTCGACTCGACTCGACCTTTTTGACCTAATGATTCGACTCAGCTCGAGTCCGCTTCTTTAAAATGACTCGACTCGAGTCACAAAAATCAGGGACTCGTACAAAGGTTTTATTTGTGCTACAGTGAGCGCAAATTTGTATCCTTGTGGAGACATTTCCACAATAGGGAACAAAAGATTGTATAGCTAGTCTCCACAGGGCAATTTCTATAGATGAATAGGTCTCCACAAGGTTTTCACGAAACAGATATATGAATTTTACTCAAAAACTAGGAATTGACAAGGTGGGTTGATCATCGTCGCAAATGGAAGAGTTTTAGAAAAGGGATATTAAGTCCAAATTTCAGCCAAGGAAATTAATTCTGGTTAAAATAAGAGCATTTTGAAACTTCACTTTGAAACTCGAAAACTTGCCGAGAACAAAGAAATGTCTCCACAAGGATACAAATTTGAGAATGTGTGGTTGCGTGTCCGTGTGTCGTGTATCTGAATTTGTAATGTGGGTTTTCCAAATACATGTAAGTACTTTTAAATTAAACTAATTAACTTGATGTATTTTCTCTACCATTTTATTATCACAACAAACAATTAGTCTTATGCTATTTCTGTAATCTACCGTGCAATTTAGCCTGCGGGGCCTTTGGAAAATAAACAAATATACATTCGGGGAAAAACACCAACCCTAATCCCAATAAGGGATTAAAATGAACTGGCACACATAATATGATAGGCCTATACAAAATGTACACGTTCACATACTTACACGGTCACAAAAAGGGTATGGGTAGAAAAATAACTCATTTTATTTCAATCTGATAAAATTTAGCCACGATATCGATGTGGGGTAATTACCACTAGACACACGTAATACGTACGTCAACCTAATTACATGTTTTATTAATATCCGTCGCACCATTTAGTCTACGAAATGATTCCACGAAAATTCCACGGCAATATATATGAACTAATGCAATAAGAGCAACAACAAAAATATTATTAAACTGTTGGAAAATAATCTATTTTTTTTTTACCGAAACAAGACACCACGTCTAAAAATTCAGACCGTATGGAAATTTTAAACAGTGGGCCTCCTGTATGTACATACAGTGTATATCTACTTGTAAGGTCGACTCTCATTATAAAGGGCACTTTTATAAAGAGTTTCTGCTAAGCTTATAAAGAGCAAATTGTGAGGTCCCAAATCTCTTTGTGTTTCTTTGTTTCGCTGTCCTGTTATAACAACATTCCCATTATAAAGAGGTAATTTGGCTAGTCCCGTCGACCTTGTTATAAAGAGAGTCGACTGTATATGTAAAAAACAATTGGCTTCGCCTCCCCGCGTGGCGGGGAGGAGTGTTCAATTATGTCCCACTATCCCTCCAGTTATCTTCAAACGACGCGCCAGCCAATCGGAGTCGACTTCAGAAACTGTGACGCCATTTCTATCAGACATCTATTTGGGAAAGAATTTTGTATCCAGACGCCACTTCAGTGGCTGTGTTCTAAGTCTATCAAGAGTCAAGGGCATGTTCACAGTACATGTATTTCCTAACAAAATTGAAAGTGTTTGTTATAGTCCCATGCAGATTCATGTCTTTTCAACATGTTTGCAATGACTGACCTTCATCGAGATGATATACATTGTATGAGAAAAGGTGGCGTCAGGATGCAACATTATATTCCGAAATGTGGAGCGGTTGATTGGTCATTTTGGATGCCATATGTTGTTGTAATACAACAACGGGTTACCAAAGACCAAGGCGCCCGCTGAATGGTCAGAATGTCGAGGTCAAGACACAGTCTTGTTTTGCATAATTTATCACCGAATCTGCACTTCTTTCTTAGCTCCTTGCTGTGCAAGGGCATACTCCATAGACTACAACCTCCCCCCCCCCCCCAAAAAAAAAAGAAAACCCGGAGGCTGACACTGCAATTGCTTTCATACATTTTGCAGGACAATGTTCCATTATTTTTTTTCAAATTGGACAGTTGGAAGATTTAGACCTTTGGAAGAGGTTTTCTTTCCTTTTACTCAACATAAGAAAAAAAAAGCAAAGTGAGTGGTATAAATGTAGCTACATGTAGGTCAGCCCTATTTGGAATTTATGCACTGGGCTTTACAAAATAAAACACGATTTTAAAATTACAAAACAAGCATTGCCATCAAAACGTACACCACACTACACACAGTTCAAGTCAAATTGCCGAATATAGGACGTGCACTTGACACGTACAAATGTCCATGGATGTAAAAATTAAATAGGCTGTACATGTGTACAAATGTACATGTACATAATCATGCATAGTGAAAAGTACTAACAATAAAAAGGCACCCGTCGGTTTTAAGTTGTCTATCTTATACTGCCGTGCACACTTCGTGTGTTTGAGTTGTTTTTCACAATTTCAATGTTAAATATCGAGAAACATGCCTTACTGCCAACTGCTTTCAAAAATGGCCGGATGTCTGAAACACCAGTGGTTCTCATCATCAAGGAGTCTTTTCACTCATTCTCTTCATAAACTCTTGGAAGTTTTCCGCCTCAAACTCGGTCATGATTTTGTTGAGGGCATAGATCTCCCGCCTCTGCCGCTGTTTCCAGGCAACGGTCTGGTCACGCTGCAGCTGCTGTTCTGTCTTTCGGGCCTCCTCCCTCTGCTGCTGTTGCTTCTTCTTTGCTTTCTGCTCCATCCCGGACAGGCGATCTCGGACAGCTCGCTGGCTCTGATGCCAAATGAGAGGGTGGATAAAAAAAAATTTGTTAAAAGGGGATTACTTTAATCTATGTATTTTCAATTGTAACTTTATGTAATTTTTAAACCAAGTGATATTCCAGGGGAAAACCCACAGACGTTGACAATACATGTACATGTAGTAAAAACGCACACGCAATTCACAGTTTAGCCTTTGGTGGGATTCGAACCCAATTCAAAGAGAGGGCAGATATTAGGAAAGCATCACTGTGATAAAGTTCAACACTGTCCAGTTTATTATACAACTTGGAGTATTAGTGTCTGTATTCTTGGGAGGACACTTGAAACTTATTATCATTATGGGCATGTTTTAGAGACAGGCAAAGACCTTATGGATATCCCCACGAGCAAGCTTTTTAAGAAAAGATCTGTCTTGCCTTTTTTTGTTCATGTTAAATGCCTCATAACTATTTGAAAACCACATCCTTCGTTAAAAGATGCAGTACAAAAATGTACATGAAGATTGATTAACTTTGCTAGAGTTTGATTAACTGTTCTCTAAATGTCC